>JAJHZJ010000047.1:600000-1043924 GCA_023548195.1 Bettongia penicillata ogilbyi | reverse complement strand
AAACACACACACATTCAGTTCCCCCATTAGATTGTAAGCTTGTTGGGGACAAGGACTGTTTTTCTTTTTCTTAATTTTATCCCCAGCATCTACCACAGTGCTTTGCACATAGAGGGTCCTGTATGTATTTTATGATGTATAGAGTTGTTTTCCCCATTAGACTGTGATCTCATTGAGATCATGGACTGTTTTATTTTCCTTTTGTTGCATTCCCTGCTTAACTCAGTTCCTGGGACACAGTGAGAATTTAGTAAAGGCTTACTGCCGTAACTTGGCTTGGACAGGTTCATTTTCCACCAACTTTAGCTCTTCGAAGGTTCTGGAAGAGGGGTTGGACAAGACATATCCCAGATAGATACCAGTATCTTGTTTTTCAGGTCTGGTGCAACCTCACATACATATTGGCACCCTTCTTCACTTTCCTTTCTTTTTTAGTTCTCCTGCTGAGTACTGTTGTCTGTACTGTAGCCCTACCTTAGGCAGAGCATGCTGCTGAATAAGGCAAAGAAACCTCCCACTGTTTTATACATGCCTCTCCTTTGCTAGTGGATGTGAAGTTTTGAGATTTGTTGCTTGTTATCATGGACTGGTGTGGTGAGGGCAGAGGTAATGTGTGGCAAAAAGAAAATGCTAAGTGGAACCTGGTTCATATTGTACTCCCTACTATAGGATGAGGACATATGGGGGAGGGGCTGCTGAGTGAATGTATTAGGG
This sequence comes from Bettongia penicillata ogilbyi, assembly GCA_023548195.1. Classification (NCBI taxonomy): domain Eukaryota; kingdom Metazoa; phylum Chordata; class Mammalia; order Diprotodontia; family Potoroidae; genus Bettongia; species Bettongia penicillata. Next base: position 1,043,210 of record JAJHZJ010000047.1, on the reverse strand, counting down.
ATTAGCACTTCCTGTAGGCATTTCTTAAGACCGTTATATTATTAGTCATATTGGTTTCTTGGCCTGCAGAGATAGCTGCAATGGTCTTACCTCTTGTGCATAATTTGTATTTTATGGATTTCTTGAGAATTAGTGACTATTGGGAACAATTTCTATTTCCTCCTCTTGTTGCTCACATTACTCAAATGTCTCTGGTTCCCTTAATATTTAGGGAAAAACAATTGTATCTCTTCAACAATTTGTTAAATTTTAATATGATAAATTTGATAAGACTCAGTTATTCTCCTGCAACACAGACACACACAGCATATTTTCCAAAACATAAAGTCTTCCCAAAACAATACAAATGACATTAAAGTCAAGTCATTAAAATATGTATGTGTGCATGTCTGTATATATGTCATTCACAGTGAAAGATATCACAGGTTACTTTGAAAAAATGTAAATGTTTTCACACATGAACAGATAGATAGCTGGCTATAAAGGTCTTTGGATTTTAGCAATCAAGGATTTATCTTCCACCATAATCAGTTCAATTTTTTTAAAGGAAAACCAAAGTTATACATCAGTCAAAGGACAAAGGAAAAGTACATAGGGAGCCTGAATAGGCTGAACATACCTCTAAAGAGGACTTGGAAATAATAGTGTACTAATGTTCGATAAAGTAAATATATTAATGTAAAAGAGGATGAATTGGTGATATAACAAACACACTTCTGCAATTTACAAAACATTAAAAAATTTAGAATAAGACTTTTTTGTGTAAGGGAGATATGCAATGGAGAATTTATGAAAAGATGTAAACCAAATCACACTGGATGACAAGGCACGAATATGTTGATATCTCCAATTATTCAGAGACTATATACATTGGACTTATCTAAGTTTATGTACTCATGAACTCAAAGTATACAGGTCATGGATTTATTTTATATCTTTTTGGCATTCCCCTCAAATTCTAAAATGATGCCATGCTTAACACTTATAAAGTTTATCATTGGATAATAAAGTTGGTGAAAGCATTTCTAATTGAGTAATACGTAAGAGTCACATGCTCATTCCCTAGCAAGAACTTCAGAACTTTCCATTCAAATTTGTCTTATCATTCCTGGTATCTTAACTAAGCACATTTTTCTGACCATAAACTACAGTTCTACAAGTGGACCAACTTCCCTATTTCAATAGGTAAGGCTAAATAATTTTCCAACTCTTCATTGTCAACTAGAAGCTTTGCAAACTTAAAGACATCAGATAAAAAGAAACAACCATCACAAATACATACACATACACATACACAACTACAAAATTACATGAATAATGTGATGGATTAGTTTAATGACTTATCTATTCTGCAACAAAGAATACATTACAACAATCCCACTCAAACTGGTTTTACTCATTTTAAATTTGCATACATTTTCTGTCACTGAATTGCTTTACAATTATAAAGTAAGGGGGGGAAATAAAATGATAAAAGAAAGCAAAAATATACTGAAAAACAAGATAACTGTTCTTTTCAGATCATTGTGATATAACTTCTTAAAAATTATAAAAACACTATTTTTAACTTTTTCTTTTTTACTTTATAAAAGAATCATAGCTACAGGTCTGTCAAAAGACTCCAGGGGCCACCTAGTTCTAACTGATCATTTTACAGATGAGGAAATTGAGGTTCAGGGAAGATAAGTAATTGAACCAAGGTCACATGTAAGTATTAGAAAGGATTTGAACCCAGGTCTTTTGCATCCAAGTAAGTGTTCTTTCCACTGTCTCACGTTGAGATTCCTATTTTTAATCATTGAACCATAGTCCTAGAGCTAGAAGTGAACTCAGAGGTCATTTATTCAATATCCCCTATTTTTGCTGATAAAAGAGCTGAAGACTAAGGAAGATAGCAAGTAACAAAGAAAGGTATCAGAATGAAGTTACTCTCATTTTATTATTCTTTTCAAGGTATCATTGTGCACCTATGAGTGGTTAGTGCAAATTCTCAAGCTGCTGCTGCTGTATTTACTTTTATTTTGGTCAATATTTCAATAATTTCACCACATAGATTACTTTCAACCTTAGTAAATTATTTTTTTCATATAAAAGTGAGTCTTTGTGTATGTTGTGTGTGTATATACATGGGGTATATGGGGGGATTAAAGAAGGACTAGCACCTCTTTTGTAAGGACTTGCTGAGTCAATTTCAGGGCTGTTCATCCACCTTTAGTGTCCACCTGTCTCCCAACTCTCATCTGTGTCTCCAAAAAGCTGTAGCGGGTACAGAGGCCACCTCCCTGATAAAGTTTTCTCAGCAGACAGACTAAATCAGGTTGAGGGTATGCCAAACATGTGAAGACGTTTTTCAGTAGAAAGAAAAATGAGAATAATTTGTTCCAACATCCATGAATGTGACTTGAAGCAGGTCCTGTGGAATGCTTAGCTCTAGGTCAGAGAGTGAAAATACCAATACCATCCACTGCATTCCAGGCTATCTCTAGTAATCTAGATTTTTGTCTTGCTGCTGGATTTCAATGGCTCTGGAAGAGAGAGTGAGGGTGATGACTTTGTGCTTCTCTGTCTCATTTAAATCCAATTCATGAGCAAGTCAAGACTACTCCATGACCTCATTGATTCTCATCAAAAAGAAAAGAAGAAAAACATATATGCATATCTATAAATGTATTTATATACATATGTGTACATACATTATACATACATATCTATGTGTGTATGGGTATGCATGTATGGCTATTAGTATGTGTTCATGTGCTTTTGGTTCAGAACTCTTAACTTACTCCCAGTGGTGAAACTGTCAGATGCTGTTCTTCTACTTATAGTTTTGAGAGCTGCCAGGGTGACATGATGCTTTGATTTTACTTGTTTGTTTTGGTTGAACAAGACATCCTCATTTGGAGATGAGGGACAGTACAGGAATTAGATGACTAAGCACTATATTAGTAATGTACAATGTTTAACTATTGGACAAGGTTAATATTTATCATGACTCAAGGGGCCAAAAATGCACACACACAACTTTCCAGGTAGTTGTCCTGACTTTCTGTTATTCATGATGAACTTATTAAATTAAACGTAATATTAAAGGCTATCTTTTGCTATACACTAAATATTGGATATTGCCCATCTAAAACTAAAGAACCAATACCCCAAATTTCTTTAAGTGGGATTAGGATGTTGCAGTGGTGATGGTGTGTGTGTATGTGTGTGTGTGTGTGTGTGTGTATAGGAGTGGCAAAGATCACTAGTCTTAGAACTAGACCTCAGCTTTATTTCTATCTCTAGAACTTGTGAAGTATGTGTCAATAAAGAATTCGTTTGCCTTTACCTTATTTCTCATCCCCAAAATAAGAATCGTGGTGAGGATCCCATCTCTATCACAGGTCGTAGTGAGATCTCCACAAAATTATGCTTCCATACTGAAAGGCATAATATATTGTTTTTATATCAAAATCTTTTTTACTGCTGTAGTCTAGTTTAATCACAGAATAACATTGTAGAGGCTTGACCAAATTAAATATTCTCATCCAACATCCTATTTTGTAGATGGAAAAACTAAGCATACAGTCTCTGCCCAAGATCATGCAGTTCAGTAAGTGGTATATGCAGTGCTAGAGCACAATTTGCATAGCTTGGATGGGTCACTGCTTCTTCCATTAATTTTTTTTTAAAAGTTTGAAGGTACATGATCTAAATTTTTAAATAAAACAAAGTTGTCCACAAACAATAATGATTTTTCTATAACATTCATTACCATATGACTGTCTGACATAAAACAGTAGCCTTATTGGACCTTAGATTACCAGTTCTATACAATCTCATTGCAAATGACACTTTATAATATCTCACTCTAATAGGAACATTCATTAGCTGCCAAGTCTAGGCATGAATATATTATTGCATATTTTAGAATGCATGAGATAAAAATTTATGTCCACCCCCCAGTCCAAAGTTTATAAACAGCAACAGAAAGAACCCAAATATTCCTATAATAATTATCTTAGCTACTCAGAAAATTTCAGATCTGTTAGCTATATTTGATTCAGTAGTTAAACTTTATAGTTCAATATCCTAGACAGGTCCACCCTTGGCTTTTATGGTGCATAAATATAGAGCAGTGTATTGGAAAGCACATAACATTTGTTTGTTCTGTTTGGTGTATGGTAACAATTCTTTGTATTAATAAAATAAAATATTTATTATAGATATGTCCCTAAGAGACCCAAGACCTTTATAATGGAGCCACAAAGTCTGATTAAATGCATGGGAAAAGTACATCTCAGTAGGTCCAACCTCTCAGATGGTAACAAATCCAGCCCTGTCCTCTTTAACAACTCAGCTCTTAACTCCAATAATATGTCCCCTATTTGATCATAGCATTGAAACAAGAGAAGCATATCTGAAAACTCCACTGCAAATCAATTCAATTTACTGTGTGTCTTTAGCTGCTAAACTGCAGGATAAAGCTGCTATTTATATAAAACACATACATATAAGTCAGCACTCTGCTTTTACTTTGTCTTCAGATCAAATTATATGGATGTTTAACTGAATAATAATTCCATTACAGGAAATTCTAAATCCAAGAAACGTTAGGTTGAAAATGCTGAAAATGGGTTGCTAATATTGACATTTAGGATTTGCACATCAGCATCACATTAACACAATCTTCAAGAGCAAGGATTCATCTCTTACACATCTTTGAAGTGCAAAAAAACCAGTTCAATTGAAAAATGCATTTTTATAGAATATAGATAGCATGATTTAGTAAGAACCTAGTTCTTTTAACTCATTCAAAAGGTGAGAAGAGTATCTTTACATAAATATATACATACATATGTATACACATACATATATACACACATACACACACTATATATATATTATATATGTACACACATATATATATTTATGTATATACACATACACAAGTTATAAGGTTAGAAAAGACACACAATTTACTAGGTGTTGGAAGCTTTGGAAGGAAATAGATGAAAGTATTTGGGTTTTACTGCAAGAATAAGAGTCTGGCATGGCTATATCCTCTTATTGTTAGTAAAATAAAAGGCAAGATTGGACAATGAGGATCTTATACCTGAAGCATAAGCACATGCATTGCTCAAATAAAGAAAGGCATCTGGATTCCTTTATTTGCATGACACTGATTTAATCTTCTATTATTTAAAAAAATAATGAGTCAGAATTAGGCTTAAATTTAATTTCCACTTATAGAGCCATAATAATTTATTTCAGTTGAATCAATGAGACTTAGATTACACACTTATCCATGTTGTGTATTTCATTCATTCAATACATACACACACACACACACACACACACACACACACACATATATATATATATATATATATGGAGAAAGACAGAGGAGAGAGAGACCGAGAAATTAAATCAAATAACATTACATCAATTAAAGTAAATGATAAGATGATCCATCTCAGTCATAGTTTTTGGACTAAATTTTGAAAGTCTTTGAAGGCCATTGGATGAAGTGAAATTATGTCCAATAGTAAGTTTGTTCCATTTGTTTAAGTGATATTGTTACATCTTTTGGGTCTTGGATAAATGCATCAACTTTGCTGAAGTTTAGAACTTCCACTGAGTAGAGAATTAAGAAAGAGAACATTCAACTTAACACTTGAGAAGGAATCTCCAAAGAAGGATGGAATTGGAGAAGAAAGGATACAGCTTTGGGCTTGGTATGTATCTATCCTTTCCCCATCCTTTCCTCAGTCTTTGGTCTGTGGAGGACTTTGCAAGCTGAAAAGGGTCTAGAGCAGAGGTTCCCAAACTTATTTGGCCTACAACCCCCTTTAAAAAATTATTCAACAGTCCCATGGAAATCTACTTCCTTTTACATTTTAACTTTTAAAAAACAAATTGCATCGTTTCAAATACATACACATATATATATATATATATAACATATATACACACATAAATATCTATATATATATGTAAAACATCTTTAAATGATCATCTTAAATTTAATAATTTATCATAAATTTGTGGGGTTTTCCTGCATTGAAATTTTGATAATGCAATATTGCACCACATAATTATGTGGTATCATATTGTAAACATATCATTACACACACATATTTCTGCTTATATATGCTGTGCTTCCCAACAATGTTTTCTACCAGCACCAGCCTGTTGGTGAACTTGATCACTGAGAGGTCATAACTCACATTTTGTGTGTTTTTTTGGAAAATAATATACTTAGTACACAACTTTAACTCTGTTATACAATAGATGACACTTGTACAAACGTTTTTTTCCCAACATTTTCTTATTTTCTTTTCCCTCCTTATACTTCCTTCAGTTATATCCAAGGCTACAACAACCTTCCCATATTGTTCCAGCACCAGCCAGGGGATGGTCTCAACCATTTTGGGACCCTCTGGACTATAGAGAATGTTGGATTTTCTATTCTTTCATCTATGTCCTAGTAGATCATTCTGGATTCTACATATTGGTGGGAGAGTATGATAGGGGTTTTTGGATGATTGTTTCTCTCTCACTTAAATAAACATCCCCTTACAAACTTGCCTGAAGGCTAAGTGTGTTACCAACTGATAATCTTGGGAGAAACACATTGGTGAGGACTAAATAGCATTAGAAAAAAAGATAAGCTGGCACTTTAGGAGTACCTTTAGAACACTGAGCAGGGAGTATATAGTCTTATTTTGGGCAAATACTCATCTGCAAGAGTTGAAATTGGTTAAAATATCCATAGGGTTTATATGAATGCAAAGACATATACATATATATGCATATACATGAATATATATCACACATATACATATATATGTATATATGTGTGTATGTGTATATATATATACATATATACACATATTTATATGTGTGTGTGTGTGTGTGTGTGTGTATATAATTACCGTATTACATTCTGGGTGGGGGTTTAGGTTAGAAAGACAAAGCAAAATTCAGCATGGACTCTGTTCTCAAGTATCTCACGAGATAGTTTAGTAGAGAAGGCATTTAAACACAGAAACAAATCTATAATGCAAAATCAGTCTAAGTGCTTTAAAAGGAGAAAAATTATGCTTTGAGTGACTTGCATTCTAAAAGTTAGATATGCAGTAAATAGAGTGCTGAGCCTGGAGATAAGAAGATCTGAGTTCAAATTCCACCATAGACATTTACTAGCCATATGACTCTGTCAATTCACTTAAGTTCTGTCTGCCTCAGTCTCCTCAATTGTAAAATAAAATCAATAATAGCACCTACCTCCAAGAGTTGTTTTGAGGATTGAATGAGATAATACTTGCAAAATGCTAAACATAGTACCTAACATGTAATAGGTAATCTATAAATGCTTATTCTTTTCTCCTCTCCTAAATGAAAACTGAAGTATTTTATTAGGTAAATTCTTTGCAATCAAATGCTTGCAGTCAAATGTTTCCTCATAAATAGATCAGTAGTTCTAGATTTATTTAAAAATTATTAGGCTTAGACCATTTTCATTTAATAATATGAATTTACTCTAGAGACCAGTGAAACTTTTCTAGATTTTATATGTTACATAGGAATTAAAGATCCATTGTGATGACTTGTTTCAAAATAATTTAGGTTTTCCTGAGTCTTTATTGGTAGCTAACTTAGTGGAGAGGATCCATTTTCATATATGAGAGTATCTAGTTTGGAAAGTCACTTAATCTCACTTGTCCTTGATTTCTTCATTTGTAAAATAAGGCGATTTAGCTGGATTCTTCCTTTGTGATTCTATTTTTTTTTTGTCTTCTGAATACTTTTGGACGGGTTTATTGTAAATCAGTATTACAATTAACCTCAAATCTATACACTGGTACTGGGTGTCAGTTCTACGGAAAATTCCAAAATAACAAATTCAACATGTCAGTTACATGCAACTATGTAATATATTATTTGCTTCACAGCACCTTTCATATTTTAGATGCCTCAAATGATAAATTGGATTGAATTTACAATCAATATGTATATATATATATATATATCTTCAAAATTATGTTTTTGTTAATTAACATTAAAGGTCTAACGAAGTATAACCTTGGTCCATTACCACTCAGTAAAGGTACTTTAGACTAGAATACTGCCATGGGGGTAGGGGAGCAATACTGAATAAATAATGTTTAGAATCAAATGTGAAGAAAAATAAGATTAAATCTATTACCTCCATGAAGGTGAGTGCCATAAAGCCAACTAAAAGGCAAACATTAAGTTTCCCCCAATCTGTGTCCATAGACAAGATCTCTCACCCACCTTATTCCCCTTTCAAGTCAAGAATATTCTTTCTTCTCATCTCTATCTCTTGAAATATCTAGGTGGAGGGTCAATTCAGGTGCCTTCTTCCACAACATTCCTTTCTTGATTCTCCCACTTGTTCAGCACCCTCTCTGAAAAGTCTATTTATTTTGTACGTAAAACTACTGAGTATCACTATGGAAGGCAGAGCTGGCTCTTTGTTATTCAGTCCTTTCTGCTTTTCCCTCTGCTGGACAGGGACATAACTGAATCCTCCCCAAGCCTTTCCTGGTGATCTTTCTCTCTGGCCTCTCTGGTTTTTTTCTCTCATCTCACTCTTCTCTCTCTGCCTTTTCTCTACAGAAATTCAAGTATTCTCCTCCTGTTCCAATAAGTAGTTCACTTTCAATCTCAGGAAATATAATGAACCTCAGGTCCACATGACCCCTTTCACTGGAGTTTATTTCAGACAAAAAAGTTATTAATATGCCACAATAGTTCTGAGTCCCAAAACAGATAAAATTTCTAACACTCAGGCAGAAGTTTGGCTTTCTGTTCTTATTTCTTATGGTGTATTTCTGGCTAACCACTGGCCTCTTTATGTTTGAGGTAAAAAGCAGGATACAAGAAATCCTATAAAATGATTTAGTAAAAGAAGTAGAGTATATTATAGTGCCTGCTATTGAACAGACTCAGAAAAGGGAAGGTGAGGAAAGAAAATGAGTTTTTTGATATGTCCCTTTATCCTTAAAGAGATGGGTATATATACTCCCTTAGCCTTAGTAAAATCTTCTGTGTAATTATATAAAATTGCAAAAGTCACACCTTTCCTGGGCTCTAGTAGCCTCATACACACATGAGTCAATTAGACTAAATTATTTCTAATATTTCTTCTACTATGGTCATTCTATATCATTTTATGACTTTGAGGTTATTAAAAATAGATGGTATAATAGCCTATTTAAATAAAAAGAATGTACAATCAGGAAAATTGGCTGTACTACAACAAATCATGATCAGAAGAAAAAGCCATTTATTTGACCATAGCACTGAGAAACAAGATCACTTGTCTGACTCATTTTCACTTACATTAACCTGTAAGAAGTTGACTGTAATTTAATATTCTGAGGAAATAATTTATATTTATCATATGGCCACAGCAGAGTAATTTTTACTAACTCACAAAATTATCTAAGAAGGGTATGTGCTGGCATCTTAAGCCCCTTTCCATTAAAATTTGGAGGAAGTTAAAGAATTCTCCATTAATTGTTCATTGTCTTTTCACCTTATAGTGAATAATTGAGCTTAGTTGTCTATTTTAAACTCATAGCTTTTAGCCCTAAGGAGGTTCTCATGGCTAAATCTTGTTGGAGGTGGAATGGGATTTGGAGGATATTAGAAAATATTGGAAACATATATATCTAGGTTCTCTGGTAAACATAGAATAACTGAGTGAAGCTGCCTGCCTGTCTATTCCTAAACAAGTAACTTTCAACAGTGTAGGGGTGGCGTGGAAGAAGAGCCAATAGAAAAGATTACTTATTTACTGTCTATGCAAGAACACCAAGAACTAATGTAGGCATAGAAAGTGGCTTTTGAAGATGCTAATACAGATTCACAAATATGTCATTAATCATACATTAGTCTTTACATAAAGGACTGAGGAGCAAGGATTTTATAGACAAAATTTGGGGAACATGAGAGATTTGCTTACTTTTAGAGAGAATTAGGGTATGCTCATTAGCAGGAGCTTTGGTAGACCAACACTGGAGGGATGTAGACCTCCTCTACTAGTTACCAGATTTCAAGGCACAGGTAGGGAGAAATGGGAGAAGCTTTAACACTTCTTCTTTCTCAGTCTTAAAAGACACATTGTCAATGTCTTTCCAAGATCAAAAGACAGAATTGAATTTATTCTGAATATCACAGAATGTCTTATTCTTAGAAAAGACAGTGAAAGAGTGAACTTGCTTGTTGAAACATAAATTAATGTATTTAACTTATGTGATAACATCTGGATATTTCATTTAGTTTAGGTAGAAAGCAAAAAATTTTATGCAGTTTGTTTTAAATTAAGTCTTTCTTAAAACTATTTCATGACAGATTTTGAATCAAGTAAGTGACACTTCCCAGAAGAAAAGATCAGAAGTATTTTGAAACTGGTGAAAAAGCAGTCTGGAAAACAGAATGGTAGAAGTGAAGGCATGAAAAAATCAGAATAAGAGGACATTAATGTTGAATGCTTAGTGTTTGCATGGGGGAGAGATCTGAGAAGAGACATATCTGGTAGAGTGGGTGAAATAAAGTTGTTGGTGGTCTAATATGTGGCAAGTGGTTTGTCACCTACAGTATGGCATTCTTTAAAGACATCTAACACACATACACACACACACACACACACACACACACACACACACACAAATCTCTCAAGTGAATTTATTGACTAAAACCAGTTCCACAGAACCAATTAGTATCTTACACAGGCTGCCCTGCAAGGCTTATGAGGCTATCCATCACTTGTCCATTTGACTATTTAGCATTTGTCCCAGCAATTTGTCACAGTGTCAGAATGCTAGCATTTCAGAATGAGAGTTTTGGGTTGAAAGAAATCTAACTCAGATGCTGCAGATATTTCTCCTTTAATAAGACTGGCGGAAGATTTATGTTTCTATTATATTTAACCTTAAGCATCTTGTCTGGAGGGTGAGGTTAATTCTTTGTACTTCAAAGATTTCAAGTTTAAATCAATTGTTTCGTATGAGTTTAAAACTCTCATGTAAAATGGAATGATTTCAAACTTAATCAACAATTCACATCTCTGACATCACAAAGCACCTTATCTTGTGGGCCTTGGTGATTACATTTTTATCACTCTTCCAATCTGCTAGTTGGCTAATTTCACACCACTGAATGAATTACATTGCAGCTAACTAGAGAATAAAAGACAAGATATTCCCATAATATTAATATTATGCAGCTCAGCAACAGACAGGCTTTGAAAGCTAGCTGGTGCTAATAGTGGAAGGAATGCAGTAATGTTTCAATTAACACCAGACAATTTACAAATAAATCTGTATACCTTTTAAATATACAACATTCCTTATAAAAAATTGTTTGTTGATTATAGACTACAATCAATAGCTTAATATTTCTTTCATTAAATTCCAAGGCTAGATATTACAATAATATGCTGACTACAGAGTGTCAAACAAACTGGCCCAAAATGACTAAGGACAAGAGGAGAACATCCTCATTTAGAAAAACAAACCCAGAAAGTATTTGCTCTACATCCTTCTGTCAAAGGAGCAACCATTTTTTGTTTTAACCATCAAAAATCAGGACACTGTAGGTATGCTAATAATGCAATTATTCAGGAATCTAACCTTTCAATTTGTTCATTCCATAAATAGGATGCTGCTTTTAATGGGTGAACCATATATATTGGTAGGATCCTTTCCAGCTACTCTGCAAACTCTCCCAAACTGAAGTCAGCAGAGATACTTGGGAATCAAATGCCATCTTTGCATCTCAATGTTGTTAAAGATCTCCCATGGTTCCCATGGCATTTCTCACAGATTTTCAATGTGTGTCTTTCACCAAACTCACTCCTAGAGATAAAACAGAAAATGTAAACTCCAGTGGGAAAGAGTGTTGGGTAAAAAAAAAAACACTTTTGAAGTCCTAAGAACATTGCAGATCAGTCAATCATCAGCTCTTCAATCATTTGACTCATCTTATCATATATAGGGAAAGTATTTACTATATATAAGTAGATATGGCTGAATGTGGAAAACATACACACATAATTTTGTATATATATATAAACATATATAAGTATATATGTATGTATATGTATAAACATATATGTATATAAACATATATGTGCATATATACACACATATATGTGCACACAGGGACACACATATACCCTTGCATACATTGCATGCATACATACACAAATATTAAAATGTCTAGAAATTTCCCCAGTCATTTCTGGTAGCCTGACATTAGCATGACATCAGAAATTTGATCTACATCAACAACTTGATCATACAGGATGTCATTTAACTACTGAAAGGTCTCATATTACTTTTTAAATAAAATGTTTAGAGAGAAATAATTCAAAGATCTTTATGAGTCTTGATATTATATTTCCCTTGCATGTTCACCAGTCTCATTTTCAGGAGAACTTAGACTATGCAGAGGCAGTTGCTAGAAATATTTCTTTTTAATGCACTGGTGCTGAAAGAGCAATACTGTACAGGTATTTTCTTATAGGAACTAGAGGAAACAAATGGTACTTTGGCAATATACACAAGGGGAAGGATAGATCATAGGTTAATAAAGACAGCTTTAACCTGAATGCCTTGCTAGAGCAAGATAAGTGCCTTATGGACAGATAGGACTGTAAGTCTTGGGGGATAGGCATTCTGGAGAAAATCATGACAAACTCTCACCTAGTCAATTAGGTGAACCAGGTGATAGCTTTTTTTTTTTTGAGTTATAAAAATCAGTCAGGAGTAAATCGAAGCAAAATAAAAAATTTATTTTCTTTCCCTCTCAAAGCAGATATTAGAATTTTTTTTTGTTTATTTCATCTCAGATTGTTTTGATATTCTGGGGAGTCCTAATATAACTGTGGTTTGTTACCTACACTCATAATGAAAGAAAATTCTAAATCGCAGTGAGGAGTTAATGAAAATAGAGTTTTACTGTTTTTTTCTCCCCATCCAACTTTATGGACATCGTAAAATCAATTTGTGGACCCAGGTAAAAATCCCCTACTTTAAAGCATACCACTGTAGAGGAACTAGATGATATGGAAATCATTAATCAGTGTTATTTCCAGGGTATCATCTAGTTGTAAAGTAGTGCCTGTCAAGAGTTTTAAGGTGTCCCCTAATACCAAGGTATTCAACTTTGTGAATCGGGGTATTTGAAGGCTGTTGGTACTGGGAGATGATCCTCAAATGACTGATAGCACAAGAATTTATGGAGAGGAAATGACCAGCTAGTTCCCAGCGTTCTTTTGTACTTGACCTTCCAGAGTGTAGAGAGTAGGTTTAGAACCACAATTTCATTTACATAAGGGAAATAGGACTTGTATCTGCTCATTCATTCAAAAGACATCTTCTGTGTGTTCAGTATCTTGGACCTAGATAAATAGAAAGAATTTTATTAACATTATGCATATTCATGGTAGGAAGGGACTGGGGTGAAAGTTGGGAATGGATGTGAACTGGAACTGTACTTCATTCACTTTACGTACCTCTTTTCATATCTTGACTATTTTTATCTTAGTAATCTTTTAAACACATATTCTGTTCTCTACTCATACAACCATTATCATAGTACCCTTATCACCTCTTACCTACATAATAATTCTTCCAACTTCCAGTCTTTCCACCATTTCACCTTCACAAAACTGCCAAATTAATTTCCCTAATAGGTAGTTATCTATACATCAGGTTTTGTGCTAGTCACTGGAAAAGGACAAAAATGAAGCATTCCGTGCTGTCTTTTCTTTTGCCTCAAAATGACTATTTCTTAAAAGTTGAACTGTTTGAAGCACATTTGCCAAATAGAAGGCAACAGCTGGCTTAGCCCTTAATGGTAAAAGTTGCTTCCTCTAACTCTTGACCTAGACTGGCATTGGGAATATTGCTTTTCTGAAGGCCTTATGTACTAGACATATGACCTCCATTATCATCTCACCAGAATGTGGTGTCCTGCTTTGCCCAGAATGATTCTCTTCCCAAAGTGGGCTTCTGTAACTGTTACTATGTACCTTGCACATATGGATAATTCATATAGAGGCTCATATTTTAAATATCAATGATTTTTTCTTCTTGTCCTATAAGGAACATTTGATTTAAGCTAGAACTAATATTTCCAAGTTGGCAAATATTCATGGATAAATGTCTTACATCTGGTAAGGTGAAGTTTCCTGACATTTACTTGCTACAAAGAAACAGAGATTAAACTAAGATGCATTAGGATCTTGGTTTTGTTTTGTTTTTTTAAATTTTTGTTTTATTTAGCTTTTCAAGATATTTTTTCTTCTGAATATGAAATTTTTCCCTCAGCCAGGATGTGAAGGATAGTAATTTCATGCCTTTTAAAATTATTAAATCATATTGGGAGAAGAAAATATCATTAGAAGAGCTGACTTTGATTAAGATGAAACTAAAATTCAGATTAGTTATAGAATGATTGAATCCTACACACACACACCATATATTATTATAGAAAATATCAAGAAAATATAAATATCTACAAATGTTTTTATATAATTTTCAGGCTATTTATAAATATTAAAAGTGCATGTAAAAGTATATATTTAAAATATAAACTTTAGATATATAATATTTATGTAATATCTATATGATACTTTTCATGATAATATTTTTCTCACACTCAAATTATGATAAAGTATCTAAAAATAGTCAGGAGAATACAAATTGAACAGATGGTCAATAAGTAAATGACTATAAAATAGGATCTCTAACAAAGCAGATCTTCTTACCAGTGATTCAATTTGCACTGATTATTTTAAAGTTGTTTGCTATACCATTATTGTTTTTCATTAAGGAATAAGTCTACTGGGGGAAAAAGATCATTTCAATCTCTGATTAGGAATGAGTTAACTGACCTTTAGGCCTTTTATGAAGCCCCAAAAGAAAAAGAAAAATGAATTTTATCTCTGGCTTTACCTCTCAAAAATGTTTTGGAAGGAATAAATACAAAACATTTAAAAAAAACAATTTAGCATTCCTATTCAACTGTAGAATCTCATAACTATTTGGATTTCAAAATGTGGATTTACATTAATTTTGTTTGTCCTTTATAATCTAAGTAAGTTTAGAACAGAGACTCTGTTTTTCACTTTTTATTTATACCACTTATCAGACTTCCTGTCACATAAGTAAATATTTCATAAATGCTTGTTGCTTTATGTTTGACTCATTACTGAAATCATTACATTCTCTGTCATCAGAAAACTTGAATCAAATTACAAAGTAGCTAATATGAATATACTAGAAAAGTAAATCACAGTGGAAAATCAAGCAGTGAAGTTCTTCTCAGCCTCAACTTCAGTGTATATAATCTTTCCCTTCCTTTTACCATTGTACATCTTTGTGAGTATTTCGCTTCCTTGTACATGCCACCATTAGTATAAACTATGGCTTATTTACACCTCCTCCCCATTTCTTTCTGTCTTCTTTTGGGTCAACTACAATTAATACTTTTCTGAGATTTTGTATTCAATTAACACAACTCAGTGTTAAATGAAGTACTAAATTATGTATTGCAGCCTAAAGAATATGGAAGTCATAAGAAGGGGGAGACCAGTAGGGACTGAAATAGTTAACCAAAGTTTCATTGTGGAGATATGATTTGAACTGGAACTTAGAAACTGTTATACATACATACATATATACATATATATGTATGTGTATATATATATATATATATATATATATATATATATATATATATATATATGGAGACAGACAGAGAGAGAGAGAGAGAGAGAGAGAAAAGGGAAAGGGAACTGGGCATACCAAAGAAAGAGGCCATTTGCCATGACTGTGAGCAAAAGCACAGAGAACGAACAAATAATGTCTGGTTTTCAGGACAGCCAAAAGACCATAGGAGAAGATTATTTCTACTGGATAGGAGTGGCAAACAATGCAGGTTAGAGAGTGTTTAATTAGATGCTTAAAATACAGAACGTTCAAAATACTTAAGGGTTCAAAAATGTTGATTGTCAGTAAGTTTTTTTCTTTACTCAACAATCCAGTTAATTCAAATCCAAGAAAGCAAAATGCTAACCCAAACTGATGACTGAAAGCTGACTGAATGAAAGCTAATTCAGTATAACAATGCTGTTTTTATTTAGTCGAGATGAAACAAGTTGTTTTTATTCAACACTAGAGAATATACTGCCTTTTCCCAAAGCATAAGGTTCTTCTAGCACATGGACCCTCTAGAGTTTTAAAAATAATATGATAAAAAATGTTAATGTCATATTGGAAGAGGTTATTAATGGATGCATCAGGGTGTGATGTGAGATAACACATATTTCATTAATGCAAGTAAGTTTCTTGATTAAATTCATAGGTGATATAAATTAAGTAATATTCTACAGGCAGATGACAAGGGCCAGAATTCTGATAAATTGGAGTAGGAAAGAAGAATTGCACCTTTAAAACAATATAAAAGGAAGTGTGTGTGTGTGTGTGTGTGTGAGAGAGAGAGAGAGAGAGAGAGAGAGAGAGAGAGAGAGAGAGAGAGAGAGAGAGAGAGAGAGAGAGAGAGGAGAAAAAAAACCTACAGGTGCAGTTGAACAAAAATTAGCCATTGGGTTAAAAATATGGAGTTTATAATGTGAGACAAATATTTTACCCAATGAATTGATTAAATTAATTTTATTTTAAAAAGAGAAAAATAACAAATAAAAACATGAAAGAACCTCAGCTGTAGATCAAAGCACTTTTAAATTGGAACAATAACAATTTTGAAGGAAGTCAAGTGAGAGAGAAGAAGAAAAACAAAAATAGTAATATTTGGTGACAGCAATAGTAAAAATAAACATATATGCTTATAGAATATATAATGAAGTTATAGGAGAATGCTTTCACAGACACGAAGAGAATTACCATCATTGAACACCTTACCATAGGTAAAATTTTTCATTCGTTCAACAAATTCAAAGACATGGGTATTTCAATCTGCAGAAGAGAAAGCCAGGATAAATAGTGTGGGGGTGATGTAGGGGAGAGACAGCTACTAGAAAGAGCCAGGTTACACAAGAGGTAGAGTATTTAATTTGGAGTCCAGAAGATCAAGTTCAAATCAGATTCAAATACTTACTAGTTATGTGAACCAAAAGACGTCACTCAACCTCCGTTTGCCTCAGCTTCTTCAGAAGAAAAGTGCACATAATTGTAGCATATACATCACAGAATTGCTATGAAGATGAAATAAGGTTATATGTATATAGACATAGATATAGATATGCGTGTATGTGTGTGTGTGTGTAGAAATTATGGTACATGCATAAATGTTGCTAGATTATGAAAATGACAAACATAATGAACACAAAGAAGGTTAGAAAGACTTACATGAACTGATGCAAAGTGAAGTAAGCAGACCGGAAATGTGCCATGATAGACAATGTATGAAGAATTGAGGATTATACATAGGTTGAGAGCCCAGAGTACTGGAAGGATAATCAAGTAAGCTAACATTCAGGAATAAATTAATATTAGTGACATTAATAGGGAAATTTAGAAGATGGAGGCTTTTGTGGGAAGATAATAAATTCAGTTTTGCACCTGTTGAGTTTAAGACATCTAGAGAATATCCAATTTGAGATGTCTAGTAGGCTAATGGAGATGTAAATCTGGATGTCAGTCAAGAGGTTGGTGCTAGATAAATAGATTTAAGCTGGAAGGAAAACTATCACCTTTTTTCCTTTGTAGATGACATGATATTTTACCTAAAGACATTTTAAGAATCAATAAAAAGGAACTGAAGCAGTTAATAACTTCAGTAAAGATGAAGAGTTTGAAATAAACCCATACAAATAATTAGCATTCCTGTACATTGCCAAAAAAATCCAACAAGAAGATATAGAAAGACAAATCACATTTAAAATAACTACTGTTCAAATAAAATACTTAGGAGTCTACCTGCCAAAAGTCACAAAACACTACATGAACACAATTAGAAAACACTCGAACAAAGTAAAGTGTAGATAATTGGAGAAATATTCATTGCTCATGGGTAGACCAAGGTAAAATAATTAAATGGTAATACTACACAAAATAGAACTAAATACTCATAAAAGTTGTTTTCCACCTCCCAGGAAGATGTATTAAGACCTACACAAAGAGGGACTACCTTTAGAGAAGAAATACTCCAGATTCTTCTGTTTATAGATGACATTGCCCATATGGCAAAAACCCTGGAAAACAGACTAATCTCATAAGAGTTTGGCCTCGCTACCCACAGAAGAGAAAAACAAAGGAATGACTAATGTTTATTGCCTAGACTATTATAAGCAGTTTGGTTGGACAACATATACAGCTCATTATAAAGAGCCAGCTTATTTCAGTGAGAAAATCTTCTAACACATATTTTTTTTCATGATATTAAATAATTGTCAGTTATGAAACATCATAATGCTTGAACAATTTCTGTAAAATTGAAATAAAGGATCTCACAAGAAGCAAAGATGAGGTGACATTAACATAAGTAAGCTACAATATATTTCACACAAGGAGTCCTACAGAAGAAATGAGGAACAGGTTGATCATGAAAGACTTTAAAACCAATCAAAAAGGTCTGGTCACATAGTGGGGATGAAGAATGCTTGATGAATTGTCTATGTGATCTGTAGGTACCCTTGAAATATCAATAAAATGTGAGGAAAATCCATAAGAACACTGGATGAGGAAAGAGAAGTACACAGTCAGGGCAAACATGAATAAGTGGTAATTTGCACCATGAGAGGGATTATGTACATTCATATGACTGTAGATGTACTAGAGCTTTGGGGCACTGAGAGAAGTCAGTCAAGAAATGTAATGCAATACTACACAGTATTGAGACATTCAAAGTTTACATAAAGAAAAAGGTACCCCTACTATGATTTGATCTGTTCTGACTGTGGGAACACAATAACACTCTACTTGATTCTAGATGCTACATGATTTATAAAGATAAATGATAAGCTAGTTAGGGTCATGTGGGAAAAAAAGGACAAAGGACTTTATTTTTGTGTCATTTGAGAACTAACTGAAGGAACCAAGTAAACAAAACTTAGAGATGCCATGCTAATTGTCTTTGAGTATTTGAAAGCTTGCCACAGAAATAAAGGGATTAAATTTGATCAAAATGAGCATACGTAAGTAGAAATTGTAAAGATACAAATTTATGATTGATGTAAGGAAATATTTTATAAAGTAGTTTTTTTTTTTGTTAAGCAATGAGGCGTTTTAGATTTTTTTCAGTTCCGAATTCTCTTCTTTCCCTTCTTCCCCATTTAATGAGAAGGCAAGAAAAACAAAATTTATTAAAAATATGTATAGTCACAACACCAATTTCCACATTACCATGTTCCCAAATAAATAGCAAGAAAAGGAAAGAAAGGAAAAGAAATGCTTCAATCTGTTCTCTGCATCCAGCTATTCTCTCTCTGGAAATGGGTACCATGTTTCATCATAAGTCCATTGGAATTATAGTGAGACATTTAATTAATCAGAGTTCAGCTTTTTCAAGCTATCTTTACACTACTGCTGTTACTGCACAGTTTATCCTGCATCAGTTCATACAGGTATTTCCAGGTTTTTCTGAAACTATCCTCTACAATGTTTATTATAGTACAACAGTATTCTATAACATTCATATACCATAACTTTTTCAGCTATTTCATATTTTGTAGGCATGTCCACTTTGCAGTTCTTTGTGACCATCAAAAGATCTGATATCCAATACCACTTCTAAGTCTGTATCCCATTAAAAAAGGGAAACAGACCCACATGTACAAAAATATTTATAGCGACTTTTTGTGGTGGCAAACAATTGGAAATTGAGGTGATATTCACAAACTGGGAATAGCTGAACAAGTTGTTGTATATGAACTTAATGGAATATTATTGTCGACATGATGAGCAGGCAGACTTCAGAAAAACCTGGAAAGACTTATATGAATTGATGTTGAGTGAAATGAGCAGAACCAGGAGAACATCTTACACAGTGACAATCACATTATGCAATGACTCATTTTGACAGACTTAGATCTTCTCAGCAATGCAATGATCTAAGACTCCAAAAGACTCATAATGGAAGGTGCTATCCACATCTAGAGAAAGAACTTTGGAGTCTGAATGAGATGGAAGCACAATATTTGCTCGCCTTCTCTTTTATTGTTTTGTTTTGTTTCTTTCTACTCATGCTTCCTCCTATTAGTTCTAATTTTTTTTTAATGACTAATGTGAAAATATTTTAATATGAATGCATAAGTAGAGCATATATATATTGCATGCCATCTTGGGGAGGGTAGAAGGGGAGATAATTTGAAACTCAAAATATTATAGTAGTGAATGTTAAAAATTAAAAATACATTAATTTTAAAAAGATCTATAAATATCTGTATATATGGGTTCTTTTCCTCTTTGATATCTTTGGAGTATAGGTCTAATAGTTATATTGTTGGGCCAGACAATATGCCAAGTATAAAGATCTGGTTTCAAGGTCAGACTAGTTCACAGCTCCACCTTTAGTTTCTTAGTGTATTTGTTTCCCCACATCCCCTTCCAGCATATGTTACATTAGTCAATCTGACAGGTATGAGACAGTTCCTCAGAGCTGTTTTAATTTGTGTTTTTCTAATTATTAGTGATTTAGAGAAAATTTTGAGAAGGCTAGTGATAGCTTTGATTTCTTCCTCTGGATACTGTTTATCCATATTCTTTGACTATTTGTAATTGGGAATATTTCTTGTTCTTGTAAAATTGACTCATGTCTCTAAATTTCCCGAAAAGAGTTATTTTTAGTTTCCTACATTTCTTCTAATTTTAGCTTCATTGATTTTGCTTGTACAAAAAATACTGTAATTTTATATAAACAAAACTATTCGTTTTAATTTCTGTGAAGTTTTCTATATTTTTATTGGGACATGAATTTTTCTTCTTTTCATATATCTCACAGGGAATTTCTTTCCTGCTGCACTAATTTCTTATGATATAACCATGATGTCTAAATCATGTATTCATTTGGAGTTTACTTTGATGTGTGGTATGGGATATTGGTGCATGCCTAGTTTCTCTCAAACTTCTTTCCAGCTTTTCTAACAGAGTTTGATAAATAGTGAGTTCTTGCCCCAGAAGCTGGAATCATTGGGTTTGTCAAACACTACATTACTACATTCATTAACTTCTATATATTGTGTACCTAATCTGCTCAATGGGTTATCCTCTGCATTTCCTATTCAGTACTGATTTTTTTTTTGATGACTACAACTTTGTAGTATAGTTTGACCTCTGGTACCACTAAGTTGCTTTTCTTCATATTTTCTTCTAATTTATTCTTTTAAAATTCTTGATATTTTGTTCCTCTGGATGTTTTCTTATTATTTCTTCCTAGCTCTATTAAGTAATGCTTTGGTAGTTTGATTGCCATGTTATGGAATAAGTAAATTAATTTAGGTAGTATTTTTAAAAATGCCCTAGTTGATATTAAAAAAAAAAACAGAGATTTACCAAACAAGATTACTGAGCCCTTATTGCTATATTTTTATGGATACTAAAAATGAATTAATATATGTATGTTAGATACCTTTGATGGATATTTCCTCTATACCCTTCTCATCAGAGACACCAAAATTTTTATGTTATTAGTTTTTCCACAGGTCACATCTGTTTCCATTTTACCATCTTCTTTAAATGCAACTGTAGAAGGTATTTTACCATTCTGATAGGGAAACCATTAGCTTTTGCTCCTCTTATCCTACAGTTGGATTATTAGTCTTTTAGGCATTTATTTCTGTTCTTTTTAATACTGTCTTCATTATGAATGTGGCTGCCCAATCAATCTGTCCCTCCCAAAGGTCATGTTAGAACAGTTATTTAAAGAACTATTGCCTGATCACTGGAGAACAGGATTAAAACTGTTATTTTTTGCATTTTAAATTCTCCATTGAATGGCTCCCTGATATCTCTTTAACAATCTGTGCCTCTGTTACTACCTGAGATTTGCAGCCTTTCAGTGAAGCTACTGGGCCCAGTTCCATTTTAAAATCTAGAGTATTTTCCCTCTTGGTTTCTTCTTTCATGAAGTGTTCTACTATTTCAAGTTCAAACAAGTGATTTATATAATGGATTTTTAGTTTCAACTTAAAACACACTTCTTTTCTATAATATTGCAGTAGGAAGGAAGAAATATTAGCCACAAAAACTGTATTCTGTGGTATCTTGTAATGGCAGGATATGGGAAGTGCTCCAGGGTCACAGTGTCAAAATAATGAGTTATCTGAGGTCATATGCAAAGGTCTTCTATAAGTCTCATCTTTTTTCTAATGGTTTCTCATTTCATTAGTAAATTAATTGATAAGGGTTTCAACACAGTTTCTTATCTGTTAGCATTACATTTTATACCATGGGAGACAGAGCAGTAGAAGACAGATTCTTTACCTTCAGACAAGTCACTGTCTAGTTATAGACAAAAATGAATATTCATCCTTCAAGTATTTATTGATTTACAATGTTCAAGGCATTGTTATGGGAACTATGGGTAATACAGGCTTAAATTAATGCTTTCATCTTAAAAAACACCTTAAAATATAGAAAAATAAGATTCATACAAAAAATATGTTTAATATGAAGCAACTGCATGCTTAAGGAATTTAGGCAGAGAAAGGAGAGGTGACTTGCAATAGCTGTAAAGACTGATTTAAGGACCTAGTATATTAGCTAGAGCAACACATTTGTACTCAGTGAATGAGGTTTTTAAAAAAAGCAACAAAAAAGAGAGAACAATAGAAAAAACTCAATATTTAGAAATGAAGGGAGATGTAAACATGCATCGACTGATTAGAATCTTATTATGGAAAAATGGAGCATGAGTGATGAGTATTCAGAGAGACATATTCTCATCTTATAAAAGGTATATCTATTAATCAGGATATGAACGAATGAATTTGTGAGTATCAATTTTTATTAAAGCTCTGTGGAAACAAAGAAGTATCAGTCTCTGTCCTCGAAGATATTAAAGTCTATTTAGGAAGGCAAGATATATACATAAAATCTAAGCAGAAAGACAGATTAAAAGTTCAAGTGACTCTAATACAGGAAAGATCACTAAGTGTTAAAAGAGTTAGGGTTTAAACTAAACTCTTGAGGAGGGATGGGATGGAGATAAGGGAAGAGAAGTGAAACTGTTTGATTTACTTTTTTAAATTCTATTTATTTCTTTTATTAATATTTTCTTTGTTTTCAGTATTCTACAATCACCTCCATATAACTTAGATATTTTCCCCCCTCTTTTCTCCCTCCTTCCCTCCCCTCCCTCCCCAAGTCAGAACACAATTTTATATAAGTTCAACACATACATTCCTATTAAATGCATTTTCACTTTAGTTGCAGAGAAGAATTAAAATGAATGGAAGAAATCATAAAAAAACCAAAATGTAACACAAAATAAAATGATCCATTATGTTCTATGATCGAATTCCATAGTTCTTTCTCTGTGTGTGGAAGGCATTTTGCCTTAAGAGATCATTAGGAATTTTTAAATTCCTTGCATTACAATGAAGTTCTAAGTCTAAATCCTTGCACACTATGGTTGTTGTGTATAAAGGTCTCCTGGTTCTGCTCCTTTCTCTCAGCATCAGTTCATATAAGTCTTTCCAGGACTCTCTGAAGTCATCCTGTTCATCATTTCTTACAGCACAATAGTATTCCATTACATTCATATACTTCAGTTTATTCAACCATTCCCCAACTGATGGACATCTCCTTGATTTCCAGTTTTTGACCACCACAAAGACCGTTGCTATAAATATTTTTGAACATGTGGGACCCTTTCCCATTTTTATTATGTCTTGGGGATAAAGTCCTAAAAGTAGTATTGATGGGTCAAAGGGTATTATATTTTTGTAGCCCTTTAGGCATAGTTCCAAACTCATCTCCAGAAAGACTGGATCAGCTCACAGCTCCACCAACAATGAATTAGTGTTCCAACTCTCCTACACCCTTCTCCAACATTTATCATCATAATGTTTTGTCATGTTAGCAATCTTGTAGGTGTGATGTGGTACCTCAGACTTGTTTTGATTTGCATCTCTCTAATAGATAGTTATTTACAGTATTTTTACACATGACTAAAAATAGCCTTGATTTCTTCCTCTGAAAACTGCCTAGTCATTTCCTTTGACCATTTATTTCTCTATGTATTTTAGAAATGAGACCTTTGTCACAGACACAAGTTGCAAAATTTTTTTTCCCAGTTTCTGCTTCCCTCCTAATCTTGGTTGCATTGGGTTTGTTTATGCAAAAACTTTTTAATTTAATGTAATCAAAAATTATCCATTTTGCACTTCATAATGTTTTCTATCTCTTGTTTAGTCAAAAATTCTTCCCTTCTCCATAAATCTGAAAAAAAACTCTTCCTTGCTCCACTAATTTGTTTATAGTATCAGTCTTTATACTTACATCATGTACCCATTTGGACTTTATTCTTATGTATGGTGTCAGGCATTGGTCTATGCCTAGTTTCCACCATACTATTATCCAGTTTTCCCAGAAGTTTATGAAACTGTAGATTGCTATGTTCATTGACTACTATGTCTTGTGTACCTAACATATTCCTCTGGTCTACCCTTTTGTTTCTTAGCCAGTACCAAGTGCTTTTGATAATTGCTGATTTATAATACAACTTGACATGTGGTAGAGCTAGGCCACCTTCCCTAGAATTTCTTTTCATTAGTTCCCTGATATTCTGGGCAATTTGCTCTTCCAGAAGAATTTTGATATATTTTTTCTAGCTCTAGAAAATAATTATCTGACAGTTTGATTGGCATTGCACTGAATAAGTAAACTAATTTAGGTACAATTGTAATTTTTATTATATTGGCTCAGCCCACCCACGAACAACGGATGTTTTTCCACTTATTTAGATCTGACTTTATTAGTGTGAAAAGTGTCTTGTAATTGTGTTCATATAGTCCCTGGGTTTCTTTTTGGTAGGGAGACTCCAAAATATTTTATCGTGTCTGCTATAGCTTGAAATGGTATTTCTCTTTCTGTCTCTTGCTGTTGGGCTTTGTTAGTAATATGTAGAAATGCAGAAGATTTGTGTGGGTTTGTTTTGTAACCTACAAGTTTGCTAAAATTGTTTATTATTTCAAGTAGTTTTTTTACTTGATTCTCTGGGATTCTCTAACTATATCATCATATCATCTGCAAAGAGTGATAACCTAGTTTCTTCTTTGTCTATTTTAATTGCTTCAATTTCTTTTTCTTCTCTTATTGCTATACCTAACATTTCTAGCACCGCATTGAATAATAGTGGTGATAATATCCTTGTTTCATTGGCAATGCATCTAGCTTATCCCCATTGCATATAATACTTGCTGAAGGTTTTAGGTAGATACAGCTTATTATTTTTATGGAAACTTGCATTCATTTCTATATTCTCCAGTGTTTTCAGTAGGAATGGGTGTTGCAGTTTGTCCAAAACTTTTTCTGTATCTATTGAAATAACCATGTGATTTCTGTTAGTTTTGTTGTTTATATGATCAATAGTGTTAACAGTTTTCCTAATACTACACCAGCCCTGCATTCCTGGTATAAATCCTACCTGATCATAATGTATTATTCCCATGATTAGTTGCTCTATTCCTTTTGCTAAAATCTTATTTAAACTTTTGCATCTATATTCATTAGAGAAATTAGTCTATAACTTTCTCTGTTTTTGTCTCTTCCTGGTTTAGGTATCAAAACCATATTTGTGTCATAAAAAGAACTTGGGAGGACTGCTTCTTCCCCAATTTTCCCCAATTGTCTGTAAAGTATTAAAATTAACTGTTCTTTAAAATGTTTGATACAATTCACTTGTACATTCATCTGATCCTGGAGGTTTTTTTCCTAGGTACTTCATTGATGGCTTGTTCAGTTTCTTTTTCTGAGATGGGATTGTTTAAGCATTCAACTTCTTCTGCTGCTAATCTGGGGAATTTATATTTTTTTAAAAATAATCATCCATCTCATTGAGATTGTGGAATTTATGAGCATAAAGATGGGCAAAGTGATTTCTAATTATAGTTTTAGTTCTCTTCCTCATTGGAGGTGTGTTCACCCTTTTCATTTTTGATATTGTTAATTTGGTTTTCTTCTCTTTTTAAATCATATTGACCAAAGGTTTATCAATTTTATTGGATTTTTCATAAAAGCATTTCCTAGTTTTTATTTATTAGTTCAAGAGTTTTCTTAATTTCAATTTTATTAGTGTCTCCTTTGATTTTCAGTATTTCTAATTTGGTATTTACTCTGTTTTTTCTCGAGCTTTTTCAACTGCATACCCAGTTTACTGATCTCCTCTTTCTCTTATTTTAATCATGTAGGTACTCAAATATATAAACCTTGTGAAACTGTTTTAGATAGAGTCCAAAAAGCACTTATATAGTTCATAAATATACAAATGTGAGTAAAGTTAAATAAATCACATCCAAAATACATCCCTATCTTCCCTCCTTCCCTCTCCTTTTACTCTCTCCATTCCTCCCTTTCTTTGTCTGTCTGTCTCTGACTCTCTTTCTCTCTTTCTCTGTCTCTGTCTCTGTCTCTCTCTCTCTCTGTCTCTGTGTGTGTGTCTCTCCCTTCTTCAAGTGTTGTCTGATCAGCACAGTGTTCAAGAGGCATATCACTTATTACTTCCATCTTCATCTCTCCTAATGGAATCAAGATCATACTAATTGCTAGTTTCCATGTTGTGCTATTGACACAGTCAACATTGTTGCAGTATACAATCCACTAAAAAAAAAGACCCTAAATCTTTTTTTCCCCAACAAATCTCCATCTAACCATGCCTCAGCTACAAATTGAAATCATGTTTATGTCAATTTATTAAGTGCTTAATAGCTGTTAGATGTTGGGTTCATACTAGGAAACACAAATGGAGGCAAAACAACAGCTCCTACCCTCAATGACATTACATTCTAACGTAAAATACAAGGAAACTGAATAATTGGAATTCCATAGAGTACCTATGTGGAGACATATTGAATAGGCAGGAAAGAGTCCTGGAGAAGGATAAAGGAATAAACAGATGGTCTTGCAATCCCTCCCTGAAATGGAATTCCTGGGAGAAAATAACCAATTAGGTGGAAAAGATTATGAGTGGAAGAATCTTGCAGTATAAGAAGGCTGCTGAAGAATGATGGTAGTGGTGACTTCAAGGGTGAGAAGACTTTTAGGAAACAGTAAAGAAAAAGGTGCAAATTCAGGAGTGGTGTCCAATGAGGAATGAAGGAGTATACCCAAATATGCTTCTAGCTCATTAAG
The DNA here is from genome assembly GCA_023548195.1 of Bettongia penicillata ogilbyi. Taxonomy (NCBI): domain Eukaryota; kingdom Metazoa; phylum Chordata; class Mammalia; order Diprotodontia; family Potoroidae; genus Bettongia; species Bettongia penicillata. The sequence goes on along the minus strand of JAJHZJ010000047.1, from coordinate 1,015,875 downwards.
ATCAGTTGAACATAGACGAATGCCTGAACAACAATTATAGGCTTATTATTATATAGGATCATAGATTGACTTTAAAGATTAAATTTTCTCATTAATAGATGAGATAACTGAGGACCAGAGAGTTTAAGGGTGTGGCCAAAGTCACATAGGGCAATAAGATACAGAGATGGGATTTGTACCTAAGTCTTTGAGGCCACAGCCATCATTCTTTCAACTGCATCATGTGACCTTTTTGTAAGACTGTATAGATGAAGTGACTGTAATCCTCTACCAAAAGTTACAAAGTAGTATATGGAACTGTAGGCTTGAAGTCAGGCAGAATAAGTCTGAAAATGGTCTCTGATATTTTGTAGCTGTTTGACCATGAACAAGCCATATATATTGCCTTCTGTAGCTTCAGTATGTTTACCTATAAAATAAGGAGAATACTCATAGTATCTATCCTCACTGGGTTGTTATGCCACTCACAGGAGATTATGCATGCAAAACATTTTGCAAACCTTAAGGTGTCAGTTGTTTCCCTTCTTATTACAGCTAAGTCCTAATTAGTAGGAATAATGAATCTCTTGAAATAGTAGCAATTGTTCAAATCCACACTACATCTATTCAGTGAGCTGGAAACAAATTACCATATTTTATACAATTAACAATCTCAAATAGTGCGAATTTAAATATATATTACCCCCACCAGGGACTCATTATTCTCATTAATTGAAACCTAGATATAATGGGAAAGTGATGTATTCAGCTGCCATATGGTAAATACTTGGATAAGTAATTCTTAAAGTAAAATTGCCAACATTCCCCCAAATTAACTCTAATTCTCCTTCTCCATGAAGGAAACGCATATAGGACAGTGGGTTCCCTATGCCTTTTCAGCTTCCACATTAAAAATAAAAAAGTCAGAAACCCTCTAGGAGGTAGGACATGGTTTCTTTCGCAAAGATAACTTAGCTTCCCAGTCTTTGGTTTGAAATGTCTCTTTATTCATTGCCAAACAAGGTAGGTTGGAGCTAAGCTATGGAGGATTTTAATCACCAAAAAAGGGAATTTATATTTTAACTGAAGAAAATGATGAGACAATTAGGTTTTTAGGTGACATGGAAAAATCTAAACTTTGGGAATTTCAATTTATACAAGTCTTCTCATCCCCCCTCCCCAAGTCATCATATGTTTTCATCTGTTATAATACAAAAATATCCATTCACATTCATATAAAAAAGTTTGTTTAGTCATTTCAAAATTAATGGACACATCTTCCTTCTGTTTCTTTTTCCCTACAACAAAAATATTTTTTTTAAAAAAAAGTATTGTTAGGATTAATCTGGTATATGAACCAAAGTATTAGAGGCTTAAATTCATTTTAAATTTATGCTACATATGCTGTAGAGGAGAAAGGTGCCCTAATTTCAGAGGATGACAAGTTTTCACACCACCAAAAGAGTGGGTTATCACTACTCTAATTGGTCACCATATGTTTTCTGAAGATATCATTTATCCAATTATAATATTTTCCCTTCTAACTTGCCCTGTTATAACAAGAGAAACTTAAGAAGATTCTGTTTTGAGCACCAGGAATAGAATATTCCATACAACAACACATCATATTAACTTACCTTCTCATTTTGTCTAAATACAAAACAAAAATTTGAAAAAAAATAATTGAAATTATTTATCATAATATATAAGGATGGAAAGAGTATGGACAGTAATAACATATACGTTAAAAGTATTTTAATTAACATCTGAGTGGAAAAGTAAGAAAGCTTGTGCAGAAGATCATCCTCTAAAGGGATATATAAACAGCTATGGCTCTAGTGAAATTAAGTAGGAAATATATGTTCGTCCTTCGTTGCCAAAGAAGACCATGCCATCAGAGAAATAATGACATGACTTGCACTTCACTTTGTTTTGAGTGAGGGAGGGTTGTGCAGATCACCAGCCTTCACTTCTCCTCCAGAGCCATCTGAATTTAGTGAGGAGATATTCATCAGGATGACTGGATATGACCCAGGATGGAGGCAATTGGGGTTAAATGACTTGCCCCAGGTCATACAGCTAGTGAGTGTCAAGTGTCTGAGGTGAGATTTGAACTCAGGTCCTTTTGACTCCTGTACTAGTGCTCTATCCTCTGCACCACCTAGCTTCAAATTGGAAATGCAGCAATGCTGGAGGTAAATCCCATAGTAATAGGTGGAAGGCCTAAACTAAAATTCATAAATTTGCACTCCTTAATCTTGTTTCAAAAAAAGATTTTCCCTAAATTTTCAGGTACAAATGAGCAAATTCATTGGCCGCTAGATCCTTCTACACACTGTCACTTTAGAATCACCTCCCTAGGATTTTAGTAATTTTTGTGGGCTGATATTTCATTGTTTGTAATTGAAATTGTTAATTGGAAATTTATTTTCACTTAGACAATTAGTTTTAAAATGCATAACTACATATTACCATCAGTTTAATGACTGGAAAACATGGAACCTAATGCTTCAATTGAATATGCTAATCTGTTTGGTTCCATGTTCGGACAATTTAATTATACTACTTTTAGATGAATTCTATTTTAAATGTCTTGTTGTGTATTTGTGTTCTACTTTCTAAAGATACCTTAGATTTTTGTTTAGGACGCAGGTTCACTTTAAACTTTAATTTTGACCTATGATTTCATCATTGTGAAGAACTCCCTGCCTTGTGACTCACTCTATCACAAATGTTTATTTTTTACTCTTTTATCTCATGAGTTCCCCTTGAAAGGTTAAATAACTTGCCCTGATCACACAAGATTACTCATTGTCAGAGGTAGTAATACTTTGACCCAGAACTTCTTGACTCCATGTACATTGCTCAGCGTTGCTGTATGTAACCATTGCTACATATTGCTTTAAGTAAAGCTTAAAAAAGCTGATTTTTTTACTTGTCAGGAATAGTAAATGACAGTAAAGATCTATAAATTACTTTTATTTCATAATGCATTAAATTGGACTGAGTTGAATTGCTTTGTTTATATAGTCATCAAAGCACAAATAACTGGTAAGAATGACTTTCAATCACATTTTTGGTACAAACTCCAGCAACTAGCCACTGGGGGGAGGGGTGGCATAAGTCAAATGTAACTTAAAATACTCTGCAAGTATCTCTATATGGGATGAAAATAATGTCAACTTAGTTAATACTAAAGAAAATACTAAAATTCCTAAATACTAAAATACTAAGTAAACAATAAAATTAAACTTATTCAACATGAAACCATGTGGTACAGTGGAAGTCATATGTGATAAGGGATCTGAAGACTGACACATCTCTCATCTCTCCAATTTGTTAAAGGATTATACCAGAAACTTTCCACTAATCCTAGGTCTTAGAACTATCCCTACATCCTGAGGAGAGACAGCAGGTATCCCCTGGGAATCTAACTTATCAATGCAAGTGTGAGTTGTTAGTATAGTTCCAAATCATGTGATGTCAAGTGATAATGAACAAGTCATTTAAAAATCTCTGAGTATCCAGGTTTTTCATCTATAAAAGAGGATATTAGTACCATTTAGGTAAATATCAGCAACAGTACTTAGAGGTAGATTTCTTCTGATGTAGAGTATTCTTTCTACTATGACATGCTATCATTATATTGCTATTTTTATTATTTGTTGAGGCAATAAGGATAAAGTGACTTGTATGGTCAACAGCTAGTAAGTGTCAAGTGTTTGAGACTGGATTTGAACTTAACTTCTCCTGACTCCAGGGTCACTGCTCTATCCAACTAGATGCCCCTATTATTACATTATAATGAATATATTATATGTTTTATATTATATTATCTCATGGGTTATTATTTTATTCATTAATGGGCTTTAACAGTGTTCCATTTCACCATTAAATAGGTTGGGAAGACAATGACTCATCACCATATTTTCTTCATCAAATAATTTACAATGAAGTTGTGTTTACTGTCTTTGGGTTGTTCACAGACCCTAAAACATTAATAGCAACTACTACTTTTTTAACTCTTATTGTCAAATGCAGGTATAACTGCACAATATTTCACAAAGAAAATTGTGTCTAAAATACATTTTAGAATATGCAGAACACAGTGGAATGCAACAATGTAATCTCAATAAGAAATTTTCCACCTTCTTATGATTTTCTATCATGATTTATTACCTGGATCATCAAATTTTAAATTCCATCATGGATCTTCCATGGATATCTACGAAGAAAAATAGATCTCCAGATGCCAAATTCTGTTATACATTAAGTAGTCATTACTTTTGCAAATTCATTTAAATAAAGCTGATAGTTACTTAATTATAATGCAAGTTTCTATTTCAGTGTTAAAGATATAGGAAATACTCAACCAACATATTTTAGTTTTTGAAAAATAAAACATATCGTGTAACAAGTTGTAACAATAGGGACCCTGGCATCCATAGGAGAGACCCTATTGTACAGGTTCTTAGATCTGCTTTTCTAAAAGGAAAGCAGCTTTTGAGGGGTCAACAATCATTTTAATCAAACACATATAGTAACAGAGAAAATATAAGCAGAGAAATAAATACTAACAGACAGGGCTTCCAACTGTCTGACCATAAGCAATACATACATCACAGATCAACAGACAGATCCAACTGTCTGACCATTACATACAGACATAGTTACCAGAGAAAGAAGCAGCAACATCTAGGTTTTTGAAGTTAGCGGGGAGGGGACTCCTTAGCAGCTACCTAGAGTCTCATCTGGCACTCAAACCTTCTTCCAAAAAAAATATGACTCATAGCAAAACCTCACCTCAAAGTATTTATACAATTTTCAGAACCAGAGGGCAAGACCCTCTGACCCAGTGCCTCAGTAGAAATTAACAAAAGGTACTGAGGCCTATTAATGGGCAATAAAAATCTTTAACTCTTTCCCTCACTCACCATTAACCATACCAAGCCTTCAAAAATCATGTTTCTTATGTTCAATTTGCCAATATCAAGTTTGTTTTTTTTCTTCCTATTCTCCCATAAACACACTGGAATTATTAAAGTATAATTCCAAAAGAATGCAACTTCTATCTTCATTACATACTTGAATGAAAACCATCAAACTCATCAGTCTATAATGATTATTCAATCCCTACTATGTGCCAAACACTGTGACAAGTGCAAGGGATACCAAAAAGAGGCAAAAGACAGTCTCTGCCCCCAACAAGTTCACCATCTAATGAGTAATTCCCCCATGTATCACATTCTTACTCCCAATGAAGATGGTTTCATGAGTTAATATGAAGAAATAAAAGTTATACTAAAAAAGCTATGCTAAAAAGTTGCACTAAAACATTAACTAAAAAAACAGGAGCAGTAGCCTTTTTGTTTATCATGCTCAGTTGTATCTTTGAGTGAGGGAAGAAAAGGCATACTGCTAAATTCATGTATGGCTCTGTCTCTTGTTTGTTGATTAGTCAGAAGAGTGACATGCTGTTAGGGAAAGTCATCTTGACCCAGTTTGGGAAGCAGTAAACTTTGGGATTAGGAAATTAGCTCTGATTCTCTCTGCATAGCAGACAGAATGACTTTTTAAAAAATCGTCTTTTTGTGAATGGTGAGGGGAGATTTTAAAGGAATGACAATTGCAGTAGTTGAGTGATTTGCTTAGGGTTGAGTGCCTGAACCAAAATTTGAACTCAGGAAGACAAGTCTTTGTGACCCAAGATCTGGCACTATATTCACTTCATCACGTAGCTGCCTACTCTGCCACATTTAACACTGTCTTGGGTACTTTCTCCTCTCTGGGCATGACATGATTTTCCTGATTCTTTTACCTTTCTTTACAAATTATTTTCAATCTCTTTTGAATCCTCATCCATATCACACATCATAACTATGGAAATTTCCCAAGACCTCGGTCTTGGCTGACTTCTCTTCTGTCTATACTTTCTTTCTGGATGATGTCATAAATACCCATGAATGCAATTATTATCTCTATGCAGATGACTTACAAATCTATATATCTAGCCCAGAAGATAGAACTCAAAATCTTTCCCCTAGCCCCACCCATTTTATTTTTTTATTTATTTATTTATTTATTTATTTATTTATTTACTTATTTATTTATTTATTTATTTATTTATCTGTTTATTTATTTATTTATTTATTTAGCTTTTTGCATTCATTTTCACAAATTTTTGGGTTCCAAATTTTCTCCCCTTTTCTCCCCTCCCCCCACCCCAATACCCCAAGCAATCTAATTTTCCCTATCTCCAATCTGTCCTCTCTTCTGTCATCCCTCCCTTCCCTTGTCTCTATCTTCTCTTTTCTCCTGTAGGGCCAGATGATTTTCTATCCCTCATTAACTGTATGTCTTCTTTCCTAGTTGCAACAACAATACTAAACAATTGTTCCTAAAACTTTGAGTTCCAAATTCTCCCCATCCCTCCCTCCCCACCTATTCCCTTTGGTACGGCAGGCAATTCATTATAGGCCATATCTGTGTAGCTTTGCAAATGACCTTCCTGATAGTCGTGTTGTGTAAGACTAACTGAATTACCATCCCTCCTAACCTGCCCCTCATTGTTTCTCTTCTGTCCTTTGATCCTGTCCCTCGCCAAGTGTTGACTTTCAATTACTCCCTCCTCCCTTCCATCATCCCCCCCCCCAATATCTCCTTCTCCCCCACTTTCTTATACTGTAAGATAGGTTTTCATACCAAAATGAGTGTGCATTACACTCCTTCGTTTAGTCAAATGTGATGAGGGTAAACTTTTGTTTGTTTGTTTGTTTGTTTTTTTTTTCCTCAGCTCTCCTCTTTTTCCCTCCACTAAAAACATCTCCTACTTGCCTCTTATATGACATATAGTTACCCCCTTCCATTTCCCCCTCTTTCCTCTCACTACATTTCTCTCTCACCATTTACCTTAATTTCTTTTATCCCATCCTATTCAGTTCAATCTGTGCTCTCTGTCTCTGCATGTGAATGCATGTGTGTATGTGTGTGCATGCATGTACATGTGTATGTGTGGTCCCATCAACCACCTAGATACTGAAAAGTTTTAAGAGTTAGAAATATTGTCCTTCCCTGTATGAATGCAAACAGTTCATTTCTGGTAAGTCCCTTAATACTTCTCCTTGCTGTTTACTTTTGCATGCTTCCTCTCATTCTTGTGTTTGAAAGTCAAATTTTCTTTTCAGCTCTGGTCTTTTCATTAAGAATGATTGAAAGTCCTCTGTTTCATTGAAAGACCATATTTTCCCTTGAAGTATTATACTCAGTTTAGCTGGGTAGGTGATTCTTGGTTTGAGTCCTAGTTCCTTTGCCTTCTGGAATATCCTATTCCACGCCCTTCGATCCCTTAATGTAGAAGCTGCTAGATCTTGGGTTATCCTGATTGTATTTCCACAGTACTGGAATTGTTTCTTTCTGGCTGCTTGCAAGATTTTTTCCTTGAGCTGGGAGTTCTGGAATTTGGCCACAATGTTCCTAGGAGTTTCTCTTTTTGGATCTCTTTCAGGTGGTGATCGATGGATTCTTTCAATACTTATTTTGCCCTCTGGTCCTAGAATGTCAGGGCAGTTTTCCTTGATAATTTCATGCAAGACGATGTCTAGGCTCTTTTTTTGATCATGGCTTTCAGGTAGTCCCATAATTTTTAAGTTGTCTCTCCTTGATCTATTTTTCAGGTCAGTTGTTTTTCCCATGAGATATTTCACATTCTCTTCCATTTTATCGTTCTTTTGGTTTTGTTTGGTGATTTCTTGGTTTCTCATAAAGTCATTAGACTCCATCTGTTCCATTCTAATTTTGAGAGAACTATTAAATTCAGTGAGCTTTTGAGCCTCTTTTTCCATTTGGCTCATTCTGCTTTTGAATGCATTCTTCTCCTCATTGGCTTTTTGAACCTCTTTTGCCAATTGAGTGAGCCTATTTTTCAAGGTGTTAATTTCCTCAGCATTTTTTTGGGTCTCCTTTACCAAGATATTGACCTTTTTTTCATACTCTTCTTGCATCTTTGTCATTTCTCTTCCCAGTCTTTCCTCCACCTGTCTAACTTGCTTTTCAAAAACCTTTTTAAGCTCTTCCAAGGCCTGAGCCCACCCAACAGCCCCCTGGGGTGTCTGGGGTACTGAGGCCTCGCCCTCCACATCTTTCCCTGATGGGAAAAATACGTTCTCGTCCTCCCCATCAGATCCGAAGGTCGGGATCATTTGCATTTTTTGGAAAAAACTCTCTAAAGTCTTATTTTTCTTCCCCTTTCTAGGCATTTTCCCAGCCAGTTACTTGACTTCTGAGATTCCTTTCCACCCCCGCCTGGATCCGCCCAGCTAGTGCTTGGCCTCTGAGATTCAAATGCGCTTTCCCGCGGCAAGCTTTAGTTCTGGCTCAGGGGTGGGGGCAGGGCCGTCTCCTAAGCTTGGGCCCTCAGGGGCTTTCCGCAGAGACTTTCAGGAACGGAGCGGGTGGGGGCGGGGTGGGGGGGCCCCGCCTGCTGTGCTCAGCTCCCTTGGGGGTTTTATTCAGAGGCGTTCAGCAGTAGAGCAGGGTGGGGGCAGGGCCGTCTCCCCTGCTCGGCTCCCTCAGGTTGGAAAGACCTTCAGTATTGAAGATCCTACCTGCTGCTGGGGGATTCCTGAGTCCCGGGCCATTGCTGCCTCAGCCTCCCGCCCACGCCTCTGCCTCCGCCGCTTCCTGCCCCCGTCTCTGCTGCCACCGCTTCCTCCCAAGGGGGCCCGAGTCACAGAGACGCCCCGCTTACCCTCTCCTTCAGCCCGGCTTTCTTTTTCACTGACCTGTAGCTTCTGTGAGCGGAGGGACTTTCCCGGCTGCCGGAGCTTCCCCCGGAGCTTTCCTCTCTGAAGTCTGCTCGGGTCAGCTTCTCTGGGTCGCGGCCAGGGGTGGGGGTGGGTCCGCTTTCCGGGGTGCGGTGGACCCCGGGGACGGCTTTCCAGGGTTCAGTGGAACGGAAATCTCTTCCCCTATGTTTATGCACCCCCTGCAGAGATTCAGAGTTTATGGGGATCTCCTTTTACCTCAATTCCATGGGTTGTGGGCTCGGAGCTTGTAAATGTGCGTCCTTCTACTCCGCCATCTTGGCTCCGCCCCTATATGTATACATGCCCCACCCATTTTAGAAATTTTTCTATGTTTTTAAATGACAGTGAAGGCAGATTCCTAGTCAGTCAGGCTCACAACCTTGGTATTGTCCTCCACTCCTCACTTTCCTTCACCAATCATAGTTATTTGCCAAATCCTATAGGTTCTACCTCCACACTTGTCACATCTAACTCATCTTTTCCACTTACACAGCCATCACCTTATTTCATGCCCTCATCATCTCTCCTCTCTAGACATTTTCATCAACTTTCTGATTGTTATCTTTGCTTTAGAGCTTTCTGCTCCAATCTCTCTTACATACAGCATGTTTTTTAACTAGCTTATGGAAGATTAGTCCCTTGGGTGTGAGGGCTTGCTGAAGCCTTTTCAGGTCTCCTCCTCCACCTTTGTTGTCCACCTTTCACTCAACTTTTGCCCATATTTCCAAGAAGCCGTCGCATGTGCAGCACCCACATCTGGGTAATACCTTTCTGCAGAAGGGCTAAACCAGATTGAGGGTGACCAAAGACTTTAAACATGTCTTTGAGGTAGGTGGCCTGTTCACCCCAAACACATAAAGACTTTCCCCAGCAAAATGAGTGGATGAGAACAAATTCTTCAAATAGCCATGATGGTGACTGAAATAGGCGCTATGAAAAACTGTGAGCTTGGTCAGATATCAAAGATGCCAGGCACTCACTGAATCCTGGACCTTTAGCAGCTCTCCTGTCTTTTGTGTTACCACTGGACTTTGATGACTCTGGAAGAGAAAGTGAGGCTGACAATTTTGTGAAAATGTGCCTCAATTGAATTCATACACAAGTCAAGATATCATCTGTGATGCCATTGGTCCTTCTCAAAAATGAAAGACAGTTGTATATTAAATAAAATTATTTGATCATAACCAGGAAAGCTAAGGTTTCAATTTTGCTTTTAGCACTTAATAGTGAGGGAATCATGAGCAAGCCATTTAACTTCTCTAAATTTCAGAAGACTTTTTGAAACTTATCTTTTAAATTATAAACATTGCAATCTGAATTGATTGAAGGTATTCTTATTAGTCTCTTCTATAAACTCCAGCAAATTACTTTAGAAAGATAAACTAAAGTTTTGGATAAAAGAAACTATATTAGTGTCTTTCCCATGCAATTATAAGGCATGAATCTTTGTAACATCAGTAGGATATCTAACAGAATACCTTGGGCATGTATTCAGAAAATTGGCATTCAAATATCTGTTTTATCTTTTTTTATATGTGTGATTGAGTTCAAATAGCTTTTCTATTTGAGACTTTTTTTCTTGGTCTATACAAAGAAGAGTTTGTATTTGTTTAAATTCTACAATCCCTTCTTACTCTGGATCCTATGATTCTATGAACTTTTATTGCAGGTAGGGTAGCAATGTAAATGGCTAAGTTGGGAGTTAGAATCAAGTGCTATATAGCTAATTTCCATTCAGCAAAGTGTTATTAAACTTCTGCTTCATGCAAGGTACTGACTGAACAATGCTAATTTTGCTGTGAGGCTTAAACACAATTTAAATATCAAATCCAGCCCAGAGTTAGAATTCATATTTAGCTTGCTTCTTTCAAGCCAAAGAAGAGCATAGGGACACAATTTAATTCAGCTCAATTAAAAGAGCTTAGCAAATTACCTACAGATGCCAGGCACTGTCTTAGATAGCAAGAATAAAAAAAATATATAAAAAAAAGAAACAGTTCCTGTCCTCAAGGAATTTACATTTTATTAAATGCATTTGCCTCATCCAAAGGGATGGGATAAAGTTTCCATACTATTTGAAAACACTGACAAAACAATACCAACTTATTTTAAGTTCTCTAGTAAATCAGTAGCTAAGCCCTTAGTCATGACTCACTGTTTAGGACATCAAAATCAGAAATGGACAGGTAACACAGCTGCTCTAGGCCTGATCTCTCACAGAGAAGCTTGTTAAATTTTACTCCTACAGAGCTCTCTGGAAGTCTGAGCAGTTTGGGGGGCATCTTTTCTCTGCCATCAGCACAAACTCCCACTGGCTATGTTCACTTCCATATTATGGACACATTGACTGGCACTAGCATGGCATTTTAAGACTTAACATCCAATTAACTTTTACAAAATATATTTGCTTCAAAGATATAGCAAGAACAAATGCATATATATTCTCCCCCATAACCTAGAGTCATAATTCCACAATATCATTAGCCCATGTCTTTTATGGAGTTTAGTCCCAATTAAAGCCAAAACCAGCTATCCCTGATTCTTCTGTAGTGTGAGTGAGTTGACTGAACAGGCTACAACATCCTGTCAATATACTTGGACTCCTAGATGCTATGTCTGGCATACCTAGGCCAGGAGGGAAACTCTTCTCTGTATACCTAGGAAAAGAAGAAATAAAAAAGTCAAATTTAAAGTATTTGAGTCTTGGTCCCATTAGGGACTTAGTCTCTAAGTCCCATTTCTCAGGGTCACGTAACCTAAGGGGTAGGAGGGAAGAAGTAGCCTTCAGGTAGTCTTCCTTTAAGGTACAGTGTGAGGTAAGGAGTACCAATTTTACCCTTAGTAATGATGAAAAATCCCCTCCTGTATACTAAGTGAGGTAATTGTAAAGATGCCTACAATTTCAGCAATGGAACAAAAGAGTAAAAAGTCAGTTTCCAACAACAATATCCCAGAATCTCCATATACACTTCAGGCCTCTAATCACCCAGAAGAAGGAATTTAATAATTTTGATGTTGATTGAACCATTTTGGGGAGTTTAAACATGTACCCAACTTCCTTCACAAACACATTATCAGAGGAATCTAAAACCAGAGGCACAGATATTTAAGATAACAAAATTAAAAGAATAATTAAAAGTATTATTCCTCCAAGGGTGGAGCCAAGATCCAGGGCAGAGGAAGTCCCAAGTTCTTTCAACATTGCCCTCTGAACAATTTTAAAATAATGCCTCACATCAAATTCTGGAGTGGTAGACACAGCAAAAGATGGGAAGAAATATGTTTTTTTCCAGCCCAGGACAATTTATGAGGTTGGAAGGAGAGATTTGTGACACTAGGTTGGAAGAAATACCAGTGCTGACTCTGGGAGGCAATAATAGTAGCAACAGCAGCTGCAGAAGAAGTCAAGCCAGAAGACAATAAGGATTTCTACCAAAGGTTACAGGAGATGTCTGTGCTAGCACTGGGTTTAGGATCATTCACAGGTTGACAATTCCATTACACACACACACATAATCACAGTTATAGGGTGAAGAGGAGTGATTGAAGCCAGAAAGCAACAGGAGGCCTAAGGAGCAATATTACTTACTTTCCCAAGAAAGAAGGAGGCACTGAGGAGCAGGATCTCTTGCCATCATAAGGAAACAGGGACCCTGAAGAAGAATATCATTTTTGGCCAAGGGGCAGAGACAAATCAGGAGAAACTCCACCTCTCCCAAATCACACCATCTCAGAAGTACCAAAAATATCCAAATTCACAGAACTAATTCTGACAAAATCAGAGCAAAAAAACTGGAAGATTGGGACAATGATGTTTGATCACACAGCAGGAAAAGAGTCCAATTTTAATATAAATTGCACAGTCAAAAAAGTAAGTCAGAAAACTGAGTCAATAACAACAAAAAATGTATATAAAAAGCTATTATAGTAAGAGGGAAGATTGTCAAATGTCAAAACAGCTACTAGCAAAGCCTTAAATAAAAATATAAATTCAACACAAGCACAAGAAGAACTAATAAAAGAGTTGAAATTATTTTAAAGATCAAAGAAGAAGGTATAGGAAAATTGGAGAAAATAATAACAGCAGTACAAGAAAACTGTGAAAAGACAAATAACAGTTTGGTAAAAAAAAATGTATAAAAATACTGGGGGAAATAGCACTTTGAAAACCAGAATTAATTGGAAAAAGAACTACAAATGTTTTACTGATGAAAATGTCTTTTTAAGCAAAATTGACCAGGTGGAAAAAGAAGTACAAAACCTCACTGAGAAAATTAATGTCTTTAAAAACAGAATTGAACATCTGGCAGCTAATGACTCTAGAGGAAATCAAGAAACAATCAAACAAAATTTTAAAAAAATGAAAAACAGGAGAAAATAAGAAATATCTCATCAGAAAATCAAATAACTTAAAAAATTGAGAAAAATTAATTTCATAATTATCAGACTGCCTGAAAGGCTTGATAAAACAAAAAGCCTAGATTTCATATTAAAGAAATTATACTTATTCAGCTCTCTTTGTGGTGGCAAAGAATTGGAAAGTGCAGGGATGCCCATAAATTGGGAAATGGTTGAACAAATTGTGTTATATGATTGTGGTGCAATACTGCTATGCTATTATAAATGATGAGCTAGTGATTAAAAAAAAAACATGGAAAGACTTGCATGAAATAATGAAGAGAAATGAACAGAACTTTCAGTAACAGAAATATTGTTTTTAAAAATGACTTTGAGTGAATAAGTCATTTTGATTATTATAAATACCCAAAATAACTATAAAAGACATATGAAGAAGACACCATCTGCATCAAGAGAAAGAACTGATAAATATAAGTATGTATTTAATAATTTTATATATATATAAAAATATTTATGTCTAGAGTGAGGGGAGGGAAGAAAAAAAGAAATTTACATGATAATGGTGCATATTTGAAGGGAACAGCAGGTTGTGCTTAGTATATTTGCAGTTTCATGTACAACCATCTTTTTATTGTATTATGGAAATGTGTGTGTGAAGTTACAAAAGAAAACTATTCTCAATATTCTAAAACCAAAAAGTGAAGTAGAAGTTGAAAGAATTCACCAATCATATCTTGAAAGAAATATCAAAATGAAAAATCCCAGAAATATTATAGTCAAATTCCAGAGTTTCCTGGTCAAAGAGAAAATCCCTTATCAAGTCAGAAAGAAAAAAATTCAAATCCTGTGATAATACAGACAGGATCACATGAGATTTCAACTACCCTGTTAAGTGAGCAGAAGGCTTGGCATATAATATTCTGGAAAACAAAGGAACTATGATTATAAGCAAGAATAACTCACCCAGCAAAACTGAGTATAACTCTTCAGGAGAAAATGGATATTTAATGAAATAGAAGACTTTCAAACATTCATGATGAGAAGACCAGAGCTAAATAGAAAATTTGACTTTCAAATACAGGATTCAAAAGAAACATAAAAAGGTAAACATGAAAGAGAAACTGTAGGGGACTCAATAAGATTAAACTGCCTAATTGCTATATGACAACATATTACATGTAAATCCTAATTATAATTTATAATGTTATGGCAGTTAGGATTAAATATTGACAAAAGACTTATGGATGAGAAAAAGGATTGCACTGAGAGATGTGGGCATGGAGGGGAAGAATGGGGAACATTATATCACATGAAAGAGGCATGCATGGGAGAACTTTTATATTGGAGAGGAAAATGATGGGACCAGGCAACACTTGAACCTCATTCTTATCTAAATTGTTTTAATGAAGGGCATGTTTACCTTTTTATGCTTCTTTTGAATCTTGTACTTGAAGTATCTATTTATGTATATCTAGCCACCTATCTATCTACTCACTCAGTGGGTATAAAATTCTATCTTAGTAGGGAAATAGGATGGGAAGATGATAGATAAAAGGAGGGATGGTAAAAGGGAAGGAAGACTATGGGAGAGTATGGACAGAAGGAAAATAGAATTTGGAGGAGTGACAGAGTAAAAAATAAAGAAAGAATGATCATTAGAAGAAAATAGGATGAAGGGAAATGCACAGTTAGTAATCATAACTATGAATGTGAATGGGGTGAATTCACCCATAAAACAAAAGTAGATAGCAGAATGTTTTAGAAACTAGAATTCAACAATGTTACGTACCTGAGAGACACTTGAAACAGAGACAAGGTAAAAAAAATAAATGGTTGAAGTAGAATCTATAATGCTTCAACTGATGTAGAAGAGCAGGGGTAGCAATCATAATCTCAGACAAAGCAAAAGAAAAAAATAGACCTATTAAAAAAAGATAAACAGAGAAACTACATCATATTAAAAGTTACCATGGACAATGAAATAATATCTGTTCCAAACATATATACATTAAATAACATTGCATCCAAGTTCTTAAAGGAAAAGTTAAATAAGATAGAAAAAAGACAGTAAAACCATGATAATGAAGAATATCAGTCTTCTGTTCCATTGCTAGGTAAAGCTAACCACAGAATAGATAGGAAACAAGTAAATGTGTCAAAAAAAATTTCAGACAGTTAGATATGATAGACCCCAGAGATTAAGATCACATACTTAAAATGAGTAATTAGAAAGGTGCAAAGAAAAAAACATAAGGCCCAGGGAAGGAAGATGAAAAGTTTTCATGAAGTGATTAGGACAGTAAAGACTTTAAGAAGGAAATGACATGTAAATTCAAAAGAGATGACCATTGAACACAGGGTAGGAACAAAACATAGGTTTTGTTCTCTGGGGTTCTCAGGGGGTATTTTGTATAGAGTATATGGGGGCATATAGTATTTGTCTGGAAATGCAGGGTAGCATCAGTCACCTTGGAGGACCTTGAACGTCAAAATTTATCTTTTTGTCATTAGGTAATAGAGTATTACTGAAGGTTCTTTGAGTTGAGGCACAGCATGACCAGATCTATTAATTTGGAAGATTAATCTGATAGTAATAGAAAGGCTGGTTTGGAGGTAGAAGAGAAAGAAAGAAGGAATTCCTGTCAGGAGACTAGGTAAATTGTCAGGGTTAATGATAGTAGTAAGAATGGGCAGAAGAGACAAATGTTAAAAGTGTGAGCTGGGGTGGAAGAATCACGAGACAGTTTAGTCTGGATATCTATAGAGTGCTGGATTTGTAATCAGGAATGCCTGACTTCAAATTAGACCTCAGTCACTTGCTCCTTGTGTGTATATCAGCAAGTCACTTGCCCTCTGCTTGCTTCCATTTCCTCATCTGTAAAATGAGAATAACAATAGCACCTACCTCCATAGATCAATATATGTAAGTCTGTATGATGTATACGTACAAAATAAGTATGTTTACATACACATAGATATGATCAACGTGAGAGAATTTATTTTGCCTTATTATATGTAAGTATATGCTTACATACACAAATATATGTGTGGTACAAGTATTTTGATTTTGCATTTTTTGTTCTTATTCAATAATGATGAAGGAAAAATAAGGAAAGAAGATGAATTTTTTAATTGAAAAAGATAAATTTTAAACGAAAAAATGTCATTCCATTTGATAATGAGAACCTTGCCTTGATTGTCTTTGTGACTTCAGTTTCTGTAGAGTGGCTGGCTGAAAAGGAAGTCAACTTTCTTTGAAGCAATAATGATTTCTAATGTTCAGCTGTCTCTGAGTAAATTTGAGTGGAGAAGAAAGAAGCTGGAGTAGAAGAGCTTGAACAATTTTGTGCTCAAGTTATGAAATATGTGAAAGACAAATATGCTGAAGTTTTGCAGACCCAATTCTTCCTGATTGTAACCCCAGTTTGTTATCCAACAGACCATTTATCTTCTCTTTAAAGAATATCAGGCTTCATTTTCTTATCTTGTTTTCTGTTTGGAAACTCTGATATTTAAGCAATGTAGGGAATTCCTGGTATGGACACTGCCTTCATTCATGCAGAGTAGCAACTTTTCTGTAGCTTAAAGTTTAAAGAATTGATGAGGGAAAAAAAAAGAATTGACTGGGGATATGAGGAAGTGAAGCAGCTTGCTCATGATGACATATTTAGCATCTGTCAGAGGAATGATTTAAAGCCAGGCCTTTTAAACTCCAAGACTGCTACAAAGATAACCTTTAATAATATGAAGAACATAGCTTTCATAGAGTGCTTTATATTTTACAGTATGATACATACATTAATGCATTCAAACCTTATAAAAAACCCCATAAGATATGTACTACAGATATTACTGTAACATTGTACAGTTGAGGTGAACCTCATAGAAGTAAGGTAACTTGCCCATGGTGACATAAATATTGAGTGACAAAGAAAAAATTTGAACCCAGGTATTGCTGACTCCAAGTCAGGAATTCTTTCTGTATTCTTTCTGTAATGCCTATATTGCATCCTTTATTTTACTATATAAAGAAAAACCTATACATGAGTGTTTCCTTCTAGGAAATTGTTTTGTCTGAGTGAAAAGGGTTTGTCATTTTTAACATACAGCCCACACTGCTGCAAAGAAAAGTGAATTGTAAAGTATTCTTCCCTCCCTAAGGCCTCCAAAGCACTTTACAGAGTTGAAAATCTGATCTACAGGCTATATTTAGGGATCATTTCACCCATCACTGAAATGAAATCTCCATTGGGATGAAACAAAGCCACTGTTTAAGACTAGTGAAGAATACTGTGGGACTACATGCAAGGTGGTTTGCCTGCAGGCTGCTGTTCCTGAAAGGCTCTGAAAGCTCTTGTTTTCCCACTGAGGCATGCATACCACAGACTAAGTCACATACATAGAAAGCCAGCTACCCATACCCACTTACCTTCACATCGACAGGCAAGGTACATTCCAGGAAATGCTGCGACCTTCCTTGCAAAGTGCTATTCTGAATAATGACACTGCATGGTTGGGCTGTCTACAGACAGAGCTTGCCAGTCATTAGGGGCCATGGAAAGAATTTTAGTTCTTTACATTAACATGCTGTTCTCCATACTTGAGGGCGATAATGATACTGTCTTATTTTCACACAGCACTAAATTGATTTCTAAACTCATGTACAACCATTAGCTCTTGGTACCACATTTTTCACATGGTAGATAGGACATTGAGATATTGTGGGAACTGTCCAAGGTTCAAAGTCAGTGACTGGTGTGAGATGAATATGTGTACAGTGCTTGATGCTATTAGCAATTATAGAAGAGACAGTTGTGTGTGTGTGTACAACTCTTACACAAACCTTCACTTTAAATATATCACATAGAACAATAGCAATATATAAAAATAATTTTTATTTAGATTCTTTGATGACTTTATGATATAACTATTATGAGTACGTTCTCTACTGATGTGAATTTCAAACTATCACTCAAACAATGAACAATTATTTATAAATTACTTATTAGGAGACAGGCGCTATTATAATTCCTGGGGTTAAGAAGACAAAAATAAAACCAAAGAAATTTCTATTCAATTAGGGAAAACAACAAAAACAAATATAAACGCATACAAAATAAAGAAAAGTTACTTAGTCAGAGGAAGCACTAGCAGCCAGAGCAAAACCAATGCATCATGAATCAAATAATCAGCAACTGTTTATTAAATAACTACCTTGTGCCAAGTAATATGAAAGGTAGTGGGGATACAAATACAAAGAATAAAACAATCTTTATTCAAAGATTCTTGCATTATAATGGAGGAGACAAGTATATTTATAAGTATATAAAATAAATCTAATTGTATTAAATAAAAGAGTTACAAAGTCAAAATACAAAGTAATACAGGAGGAAGGGAGCTAGTAATAGGGGTTATAAAGAAAGTTAAGAGTGAGTACTTGAATTTCATCTTGAATAAAGAGAGGAATTGTTTGTGGCAGAAATATGGACAAAGCATTCCAGTCATGGGGGACAGCTTGGACAAGAGTATGGAGATGGGAGATGCAATGTCGTTAGTAAAAAATGGAGAGGTCAATTCAACAATTTAACTAAGAACAGAAAAGGAAGCAATTTCCACAGAGGCTTTATTAGAGACATTTGATATATCCCTGTTGTCCTCACCCCCAGCCTTATCCTTGGTATATTAATTATGTTTGACCATCTTGTTGGTTCCATGTAATTAAAGCTATACTTTTTTTGTCTTTTGTAATTATCTATAACCTTTGTATGATTAAAATACAATTTCTCCTTATAATTGTCTAACAGTAAAGATCTTTTTGATGGTGATATCTTTAATGTTAATGTCTTCAATCCATTTAGAATTTGTCACGGAGTAATTTATGTTTTGTGGTTTGTTCAGCACTGAGTTATTGAGTTTCTTTTTCTTATTTCACCTTGTTACACTATTGCATTGATCTTACACTCTTGTTTTTCAACCTAAACCACATGGTTTTGATGACTAGCTTCATAATATAAAATGAGGCAAGAAAATGCTATTCTACAACTTGTCATTATTTCCATTATTATCCTGGATCTTTTATTTCTCCAGATGAATGTCATTGTTAATTTATGTAATTTTATCATAGTTACTAACATTATCCAATCTACTTACATCCATCACATATATTTATATTATCATCTAGATTTCTTGTTATTCTAATCTTTCTAAGATTTTAATATTTGATAACTCTCAGATAAATGCTATTTCTTAGCATTGAATTTAGAGACATGGTATTTTGTAAGAGTAAGTAGTTTCAACTTAGACTTCTTGTTCTACTTAATCCTAGTGCCATCAAGTTTATATGTCCATTATATTTATGTATTTTGATGAACTAACTCAATGTGCTTCTCCTTTTGTTGCCTCTTATCTGACAGGACTATAGATCTAAACCTATGGTAATTGAGCAGTCACCTAGTACAATCCCATAATTCCACTGAGGATGATACTGAGTTCTAGGGAAATTATAAGACTTTTCCAAAGTCAAATAGATAGTGAATTTCAGAGTCAGGATTTAAAATTAGGGCTCTGACTCAGAATCTTGTGCTGAAGTCTAGCAATATGTGTTTTGTAAAGCCATTTTGTTTTTTCTTACATGAATGGTCAGGTATATGTTTTTTACCTTCATACACATATATTTTTATAAGGAAGAATTGTATGTGCTATCTCTTTATCAGGTTCCTTTTCGGAAAACAATGATATCAATGCTTTGGGATAACTGACATCTTAGATTTAGATTTAAAGGAACCTTGGAGTTTATCATGTTCTACATCTTTTTAGAGGTGAAGAAACTCATACTCAGAGAGGCTGTCACTTGTTTGAGGTAATACAGAAAGCAAATGGAAGAGATGGGTCTCAAAACCAGATCCTTGACTCTAAATTTTTCATTATTTCCATTATACTATGCTGCTTTGATTAAGGGATTGTTATATTGAAATATAGAGCATTATATTTAGGCCTCGTTACTGTCTGATACTAGCGAACAGGCAAAAATATGTTGTTAATGAAGTAAATCTTGAATTCCATGAATCATAAGGATTTCCTTGATATTAGATTGAATGAGGGGGATATTGGATAGAAAAAAAGTCACTGGTTTTTGATATCTTTATGCCACAGAACTGGTAAAGGCTGATATTTCAATAAACTCAGGACCTGGACTCTGGACCAGACATCAGTGCTATAGTGCAAGTACTTCAACAAGTAGCCAATGGCATGATAGCCTTCCTAAAAGAATTCCAGCCAAACATAACCTGGAAGAGCTGAGATTGAAGATGGGCACAAAATAGGGATATGCCAAAAAAATTTTGGAATGTAATAAATTGAAGGAATCCTTGTCAAGTCTGAGATAATTGTATACCTCAGAACTGAAAACAATTCGTCTCAACTTCCTTATTTTGATGCTTGGTTTTGATCCTGTTTCTGTTTCAGAGATTCTGTACATGTGGCCTCATGGCCACATGTGACCCTTTAGGTCCTTAAGTGTAGTCCTTAGACTGAAAACAAACTTCACAGACCAAATCCCCTTAATAAAAGGAACCTGAAATGTTATAAACATTTCCATATAGCAATAAAAAATCAGGAAGACGTGACAACAGGGAAAATCTCATTCAAAAATGAAGAAAATAAAACTAATGAGCAAAATACCATGGAATCACTCTGACAAGAGACACTTGAGATGCATGTATAATTCCAAGAGACCATAAGGCCAAAGAAATAAAAATAAATAAAATCATATTCATTTTAGGTGGTCAGACCATGATAATATAATGAGTGATCTTATTATATATCATTGAGCGATCGATAGATGACAGAGAATTATTACATTACTATATATCACTGCCAATTTCTTGCTATACCAAACCACCAAGTGGTTACTTTGTATATGTAGACAAAATTAAGTCAAGTCCATTTGAAAGAACAAAATGTCTACGATCTCAAGAGAGATGGGGGAAACAAATAGGAAGAAGAGAGCAGAGTACTAGGATACCTCAAACTGTATTATAAAACAACAATAATTAACAGATTTGTAACTAGTTTAAAAAAATAGAAAAGTGGATAGTAGAATGAACTTCATAAGTAGGAATAATAACCAGTCAAATTCAGTGACCTACTGAGGGAAAGTGGGGTTTCTGTTCCTTTGATTTGTGGTTCAGTGTTCATGATAGCATCATTCACAAACAGGCATGTAATTAATGCTCTTTGGTGCTGATGATTATCACAAGAACTCTTCCTCAATATTCTTTTTAATACTGACCTCTGCTTAGCATGTGGGGAGGGAAATTTCCCAGAATATCACACCAAGAAGTTAAAATACAATCAAAAGGAAAAATGAGAGGAAAGCTGTATGAAAGCACAATGTCAACACATCCAGATGATATTTAATCAAAGAGGATTGATATCCTGAACCATGCAAAAATGTTTCATGGTCTTGAATTTATAAATCTTACCTGAAAAACGCAAGTTCTAAATATAGGCATATGGGAGCTGTTACCATGGTTGAGTTTTAGTTCAAATCACAGATTCTAAGACAAAAAAATTAAATCGTTCTTTTTTCTCTGTCATCTATCACTCATGAATTCACATTTCACAGTGTTGTTATTCCTTCTTGGATCATCTTCTTGACCCCAATGTAAACTTAAACATACTTTTGTTGTTATTGCTTTTTATATTAATAAACAAATTTAATCTATTTTTAAGAGTTCCTGTTGTCATTGTTACAAAAACCATATAATATGTAATGCCTGTCTGGTGCTTATCATGGGCCAGGTACTCTACTTTGTATTAAAAATAACTATCTCATTTGTTCCTCATAACAACACTGTGTTGCAGTTATTATTATTTTCACCATTTTACAGGTGAGGAAAAAGAGGCGAACAAAGGTTGAGTGACTTGCCCCAGTTAACACAGATGCTAAATGTTTAAGGCCAGATTTGAACTTAGGTCTTCCTGATTCCAGGCCTAACGCTCCATAATTGTATCTCCCAGCTGCCATAACACACTTTTACTTCTGTCTTTCATGTCTGTTATTTTCTCCAAAATCTATATTTGTGTTTTAAAAATCATTGTCTGTGACCAATTATATATATATAGGATTACATATTTATGTAATGTATAGTACATGTATATATGGTATATGCACACAATGTTTGCCTAGTCTGTTCCTCTTTATTTCCTTCTTTTAAATTCCTCCCTCTCCCTCCTCTCTCCCTCCTTCCTTTATTCTTTCCTTCTTCCTCCCTTCTTTTGTCTGTCTCTTTCTCTCTCTCTCTCACTCTGAAACTTCCCTCCCTACACCCTAAAAAGATCAGTATTTTTTTAAAAAAATAAAATATCATAGAATAAGAAAAATCCCACATTCTGTCACTGATCACTGAATTTGAGTGGCTGTTATTACTGCTTATATAGTTCATTCTACCATCTACTTTTATATCTTTTATTTTTAACTGGTTACAAATATGTAAAATTATTGTTGTTTTATAATACAATTTAAACTATACTAGTACTATGCACTTCTTCTTATTTGTTTCTCCTATTTCTCTTGAGATCATAGGCCTTTTGTTTCAAATGAATTTGGCTTTCTCTAGCTCTGTAAAGTAACATCTTGTGAATCTGATGTAGCAAGAAATCTACTCTTACATAGAGGTAGTAAGATCATTGTACTGCCATGGTCTGATCAACTACGCTAAACATGATTTCATCTATTTTTCTTACTTTTGAATATAATAAAATTTTGGAATTATATGTATATCTCTGGATAGAGTTATTTAAATGCATTTTGTTCATTTTAATAGGATTTCACTTTTATTAATTTCCTCCTGTTTTGTTTTTGCTAAGTAGAAATAATTTTAAATTTAAAAATATTTCATTGTCTATTACTTTGCTAAATCTAAAATTGTATAAATTAGTTTGCTGATTTGGAAAGAAGGGTTTCCAAATAAATTATAATTTTATCAACTAATATGGATAATTTTATTTCCTTGCCAATTTTACACTTTCAATTTTCTTTCTTTTTTATTATTAGAAAATCTGGATCTACATGAAATAATAGTGAAGAGAGGGAGTACCCTGATTTTTTACCTCTGTATTTTTTGTAAATAATTCTAGTTTGACATTTAAGATGTGTTACTTTTCGTCTTAATGAATGATCTCTTGATGAATTTGCTTTTTATGGTTTTGGTAATATGTGATACTATATTTTACCAAGGTTATAATAAGAATGGAAACATGATTTTGACAATATTTGCATTAAATGTCTGCATTAGTGGTCAAATATTCTTGATATGGAGATATGTAAATGCTTGAGTTATTCCCCATTGAATAAGCAATCAAATGACACAAATACTTCTTAAATTAATAATTATAGATAATGACTATATGAAATCTGTCTGCAAATTACTAAAACTATTAACACCATCTGGGACTTTATTTATGTAGAGATTTCTATTTTCTGAAGATTATCTATCTATCTATCTATGCATGCATCTATCACTGCTCAGGGTCTTCAATAGTGATATTTCAATTATAAGGCTCTATATTCCTGGGACAGAGATAAGATGATTACTGGAGGTTGAGTACTTTAAATCTATCTGCCCTCTCTATAACCGGAAAATCCTAGGACTACAGTGGAATTTTTTAAATAGATGCAGCAGCTAGATAACAGCTGGACCTAGAGAAAGGCAGTTTTTTTCAGTAGCATAGTAAGATTCAGAATCACAGAATTCTTAGTCAAAACATAGGACATGACATAGTTGTACCCTTTCCAGTATTAATGGCAATGTTGACTTAATTATTAATAACTAATCAAGAAGCAGAAGAGGGATGAGTATCATATGAATCAGATCAGATGACTAGACCCTTGTCTGATCTTGCAAGGAGGAGAGAGAATAAATATTGAAACAGTACCTACTATGTGCCAATCGCTGCGCTAAGTTCTTTTTAGAAATATTCTTTTATTTGATCCTCACAGCAACCTTCAATAGTATGAGATATTATTAGTCCCATTTGACAGTTGAGGAAACTGATAAATAGCGCTTAAGCAATTTGCCAAAAGTCACAGATTTGTGTGTGTGTGTGTGTGTACCATAAGACTTTTTACAGCTAATATTCTCCTCCCTATGTTATGTTTACTATTTCGTATAGTACCTGGATTGATAGAGAAGTGGACAAAGAAGCTTTCTCTTGCCCCTTTCATTTTCAGTGTGAAAATGTGTAAATAACATGCACAAGACACTGGAAAAATAGCTAACTAGTTAGCTAAGTACATATTCATAGCTACACACAGGCATGCGAATGTACATATATGTTTATATAAGCATATACATAAATGTATATGTATGTGTAATATATGTATTTATATATATACACACATTTATGTAAGTATATATGTCTCTCTTTTTTCTCTCTTTCTCCTACTCTCTCTTCCTATCACACCCCCTCCATATGACTTTTTCTAAAAGGTGTTCTCCACTCATTGTCAAATTTAATTTCATTCTTACCCTTTAAATTGTGGTCTGAAAATTCAAATCATAATCTAAAACAGCTTAACTAGCACTTCCTGTTGGAAATTCATTCCAAATAGTCATTCATATATACATACGTACGTATGCATATATGTGTATATATAAACACATATGTGTGTGTATATATATAATTTTCTGCTCAAGACTGTCAAATTTTCAATGGCCTTTTCCTTCTTTCCCCATGACAAATTCCTTCATGCACCATCGAAACACAGATTAGGATCACTCATTGTCTCTTTTAGCACTTTTTCTCCTTTGTTTTTCCATCTGAAAACATTTCTTTCTCCCTAGAGTTCAGACAACCATAACCTTTGTTTCACGGACCTCTTTGGCAGTGTGGTAAAATCTATGAGCCAGTTCCCAGAATACGGTTTTAAAATGCATAAAATAAATACTATAACTACAAAGAAAACCAATAATATTGAAATAGTTATCAAAATATAAAAATAAAACAAATTTCACTTTTCTTGGGTTGAGAATCCTTGATCTAGCTCTTAAACTTTCTCTGTTCATAGAGAAACCAACTCACAGTAATTGCTTCACATTGCAGATATGAAACCTGTATTTGGCATGGGCAAAAATATAATTATGTCATACTTTCAGGGGTTTATTTAGGAGTAAGTCATTTCTTTTTTACTTACTGGAACAGAGATCTAATTCGCTATTGTTTTTTAACAAATTTTTTAGGGTAAATATCTTTGGAGAAGAAAAAAAAAACTTCCCTGTTTTGCCATTATGGTTTTTCATGTGATAGGTTACTTGGGCTTCTGAGTAAGACTATGTTTATAACATACTTCTCATTCTTTTAATGAAAAGACCATGGCTTAATCATGTAACTTTAAACTTTTGAGCTTTTGCTCTAGAGTTAAGAGATTCATGACAAAACACTAAACAAAATGTCAGCTCCCATCTGCTGATGTATTCAGAATTTTGCATTTGTCTAAAATTTCTACACACTTCTTATTTCTTGATTTCTCCTCCTGTCCTCTCTGTTCATAAATCAGATATCTCTTCCCATTTCACTTGGCATTTTTTTCAGTGTCTTCTGTTTCAATTTTCCTTCCATCATTTTCCTCTCAAATGTTCTTCACTAAACCTCATATCTTTAATGACCTGGATATTCTTACATGAGAATTCTCTGTATGTTTCTGAGATAACATCTTGATTGTATGAATTATTTTATCTAATGTGTTCCTGTGATAAACTGGAAATTACCATGTTTTTCTAAAAATCATCTATCTATTTTGTTGGCAGCTAGGTGGTACAGTGTATAGAGCACCAGTGCAGAAGTCAGGAGGACCTGAGTTCAAATCTCACCTCAGACACTTGACACTCACTAGCTGTGTGATCTTGGGCAAGTCACTTTAACCCAACTGCCTCATCCTGGGTCATCTCCAGTCATCCTGATGAATATCTGGTCAGTGGATTCACATGGCTCTGGAGGAGAAGTGAGGCTGGTGACCTGCACAGCCCTCCCTCCCTCAAAAAAAAGTCAAGTGCAAGTCATGTCATTATTTCTCTGATGGCGTGGTCTTCTTTGTCAATGAAGGACAAACACACATATCTATCATCTATCTATCTATCTGTCTATCTGTCTATCTATCTATCTACATATTGCTTCCTCCAGTACAATTCATAAAACTGAGACTTATTTTGTCTTAGCATTCTCAGCATTTCATACCGTGACTATAGTAAGTACTTAATAAATACTTCTTGGGTCACTGTTGTGGTACAGTGAAAAATATGCTGGATAAGATCCTTGGTTTGAATCTCAGTCCTAGCATTTGTTACTTGTTTCACTTTATGCAAGGAACTTAACCTTTCTAAATCTGTTTCCTCATTTGCAAAATGAAGTGATTGGATTAATTGACCTCTAAGGTACCTTCCACATATAAACTGGTGATTGATTTATCAGTTGACAGTGCATAAAGTTATGAATCCAAACTCTGTGATACTTCCTACCTATGTGACCTTGGACAAGTCACTTATCATTTTAGATTTCAGGTTCCTTATTTCTAAAATTCTAACAAGTCTTAGTAAGACCTATGAGTTTAAGTTGACTTATTTAAATTATCCTATTTATTATTTATGGAAATTTATTCTGTACATTTGTTAGAAACTTGAATATGTTAGTTTTTATCACTGATTCTCTTACTATCTCCTAAAAACTTTTAGATTTCTTAAATGATGGTTTTCTTTCAATGTTGCACCTGATGCCTTTGTAGTATCTGATCTGCAATATGTTTGTTAATATTTTTGTACCTTATTTGCTGTATTTAGTTTTGAGTACCCTTGATTTGATTCATGAATCTCTATCATTTTATATACCCTATCCCCCACTGATAGCCCATCATTCCTGTATTTTAAAATATTTTCCAGAATTCCAAATCGCATTGTCATATAGTATCTTCTAAATGAACTCTTTGCATACTAAATGTGATTTTTAATAAGCAGCTGTGATAAAAATACAACCTGTGACCTTGATATCTTTAGTGTTAAAGTTTCTTTGAGTGAAATAATTAGCCCTCACACAGAATCATCAGGAGTGGTTAATCCTCTCCAGGTTTCAGAGTTTTCAGTCAGTTCCCAATCAAATGTCAGAAGATGCATATCCTAGAACAGAAGCATATTTCCTGTTAATTTGATATATAGCTTCTTCACTATATCTTTGGAGAGCATTGCTATGTAGTCCCACCAACCAGTCCTGGATATCCTCTCTCTCCATGACACCTACATATCCCTATCAGCGTTCTTGGAAGCAAAGGACATTGCTAACACAACATGAAATGAAAAGACATCTCAGTTAAAGAAGTCCAAAGCATTTCTTTGGTATTTCTTCTTCTTTCCTACCTTACTTGTGTTATACCCTTGATGTCCTCAAATGGAAGCATCTCCTGGTCAGATTCTTCTCTATGTTATCTTTGAGACATTTTTGCTTTATTTCTTGGACTACTTGAATTTTCCTGGTAATTTGGAAAGTGAGGAAGCATTTCTCCAGAAGTTTCCTTAACTTTAGGAAAGTTCATCTGTAATTTGCGCACTTATTACTAATACTGAACATCAACAAGAACCAAACAGACAAAAACCAATGAATAGTTGATTTACTAGCACTAAGGGGAACAAGCCAGACAATCAATAGTTTGAGGTACCTCCTATGCTGCTGCTGCCAGCCTTTATCAACTTCTCCAAATGTTACAGACCTTCCCAACCTTCAAGAAGGGGCAGTTCCTAACTTTCTGGATTTCAAAACCAATACCACCAAAACATAATTCTTATCACACTGAAATACAGGCTTTAGTGATAAGGAACTGACTTGACTGTACATGGATAATTGAGGATTTGAAGTCAGAAGACCTGTCATGTCTTATTCATGTGACATTGGTCAACTTCATCTCTTGGGCCTTAGTTTACTAATCTGTAAGATGAGAGGACTGAAATAGATAAATCCTTAGCCCCTTTCAGTCTTATATCTGTGGTCCTCTAACTTTCATTCACACTATGTTTCGGGTCTCAATGAAGCAGGAAATTTTATTTATAAAGCAGAATGTGGGCTGTCAAAGTGCGTTGCCTTAGGACTCCTTGCACAAGTTCTAGGGCTTTTAATTTAATCATTGTACCTTAACAGCTTCTATTGCTGAAGTTGTTTTCTCTACAGACTGATTTAGTACTGAACTCAGAAATGTTTTCCTCCTAGCTTTGCTCCTTGCTTGTGATTAGTTGATATTTGTATCAGGCATAAATGCTTTCACTGAGCTCTAGCAATAAAAACCCTTTTATGATTTTATATATTTAGATACTATCTGTTTTTATTGGTAAGCTGTCACCTTAGCCACCACATAGACTTTGCAAATAAAGAACATACTTATATGCAGGTAAATAAAAATTTAAATATATTTCAAAAGCTTAAAAACCTGACTAGAGTAGTTTAGGTATTTAAAGCTGGTATAAAAATGTGGTCAGAAACTTGAAGTATATTTTGGCAAGAAAACAAAAGTAAGAGTTTTAGATTTTAAGAGGCAGGTGACGATTTATAAGAAATGAACATTTCATATTTGCCTAAACCACTCTGAGAGTTTCTTGAATGCTCTTAAGTTGAAGAATGTTTCTATAAATTCAAGGGTATTTAGCAATGCACTCAGAAACAAAAGTGAAATCAGAGTGGGACATTCAATTCAATCCAATATAAACCTTTTGAATTCAATTCAATTTATGAACACTTATGAAATACCTACTATGTGTAAGTTTTATTTTAGGGACTAGCATATATGAATTAAACAATACCACCTTCAGGGAGTTTATTTTCCTTTTGTTTGTGTGTATATCTGGGAGAAGTTCATAGAGTTAAAAGGGCAAGATGTACACAAGTTAACATAGTTCCAAGAAAACTAAAGGAAAGATCACTAGGTATAAGAGTATCCAGGAAAGCTTCACAGAGATGATGACACCTAATAGAATCTTCAGTGGAGACTATGATTATATGGGCTAGAGAGTAGGAGAGAGTACATTCCAGGCAGGAGATGGATTGAATAAAAGAACTGAGGCAGAACATAATACATCAGAAATAGATTAGTCACATTTATTATTGATAAAACTTAACCCTGATCAATTCCTTGTCTTTCAGAGGAGTACAACTGCTTCGATGGAACATGTCATATGCACACACATAGCATAATATTTAATAATTTCCCTGTGTAGTACTGGAACTTTGATATGAACCAGATGGGTGGTATTAAAACTGTAATGATTTCACATAAGGGCAGAATAAATGACATAGAAAAAAGAGGAGACAGGGGAAGAGGAAATATTGTTAGAAGACAACCACTTATAAAAAGTTTTCTATTAGGAAAACAGAAAAAATGATCATTTGCCTTTCTAGAAATAGATACGTAGGTTTGTTTTTTTTTTTGTTAAAGCTTGTCTCCTAAAATTTTTCAGATAGCAGAGAAATAGGAAACTCTTGCATATTATACTCCTTGCACAACGTAATTTATAACCTTGAAAATTTTTCTCTACCAATTGTTCTCTACCAGTCTATTAACTTTGACCTTCCTCTCATATTTTGTTCATTTTTAGTAAAAAGAAAAAAATTAAGTGGGAATATTCTGGACAAAAACTAAAAATACCACAATGAATACATTTTTGCTTTTTTGCTTTGCTTTATTAATTTTCTCAAAGGGGTGGAGCCAAGATGACAGAGTAGAAAGACATGCATCCTCTAGCTCTTCCCCCACAGCCCATAAAATACCTGTGAAAAAAAATGACTCTCAACAATTTCTAGAGCAGCAGGAGCCACAGAATGCCAGAGCGAAAGAGATTTCCAGCCAAAGATAACCTGGAAGACTGACAGGAAAAGTCTATCCCACTGGATGCTGAGCAGAGTGGACCCAGCCCTGTCGACAAGGCATGGAGAGGAACAGGACCAGATCAGGCCTCCAGGACAGAATTCCCAATAGGGAGTGCCTCAGATCCCTCAGCTCAGAAGGGTCAAAGAGATTCATATGCCAGTGAGAGTGCTTTCCCAGGTGGGCGAGAGGGGAGCAGGGTCCTCTCAAGCGTGGGCCCCAGGTGGTGGTAGTGATAGTGGCAATGGTGGCAGCATCCATCTGTTAAGCACTTGTCCTAAAGACCTTGGGGAATCAAGCAGCTGATCTGTACCTCAGTCATGAGCATGTTACTGGGATAAGGAGGAGCACTAGGAACCTTCTTTTGACAAAGGTTTCAGAAGTCAAGTAACTGGCTGAGAAAATGCCCAAAAAAAGACCATAGAAGGTTACTTTCTTGGTGAACAGGTATTTCCTTCCATCCTTTCAGATGAGGAAGAACAATGCATACTGTCAGAGGAAGTAAAGACTTCTGCATCTAGTACCTCCAAAATGAATATGCAATGGGCTCAAGCTATGGTAGAGCTTGAAAAGTGAGTCAACAGCTTGGTAAAGGAGACAAAAAAAATGCTGAAGAAAATAACAACTTTAGAAATAGGCTAATACAATTGGAAAAAGAGGTCCAAAAGGCCAATGAAGACAAGAAGGCTTTAAAAAGCAGAATTAGCCAAACGGAAAAGGAGGTTCAAAAGCTCCCTAAAGAAAATAATTCTTTAAAAAAGAGTGGAGTTGAGGGAAGCTAATGACTTTATGATAAACCAAGAAATCACAAAACAAAACCAAAAGAAAAAAATGGAAGATAATGTGAAATATCTCATTGGAAAAACAACTGACCTGGAAAATGGAGCCAGGAGAGACAATTTAAAAATTATGGGGCTACCTAAAAGCCGTAATCAAAAAAGAACCAAGACATTATCTTTCATGAAATTATCAAGGAAAACTGCCCTGATATTCTAGAACCAGAGGGTAAAATAAACATTGAAAGAATCCACTGATCACCTCCTGAAAGAGACCTGAAAAGAGAAACTCCTAGGAATATTGTGGGCAAATATCAGAGTTCCCAGGTCAAGGAGAAAATATTGCAAGCAGCTAGAAAGAAACAATTTGACTATTGTGGAAATACAATCATGATAACATAGAATCTGGCAGCTTCTATATTAAGGGACTGAAAGGCTTGGAATAGGATATTCCAGAAGCCAAAAGAACTGGGATTAAAACCAAGAATCACCTGCCCAGAAAAATTGAGTATAATACTTCAAGGGAAAAATATGGTCATTCAATGATATAGAGGACTTTCAAGGATTCTTGATGAAAAGACCAGAACTCAAGTGAAATTCTTACTTTCAAACACAAAAATCAAGAGAAGCATGACAAGATAAACAGGAAAGAGAACTCATAAAGGACTTTCTAAGTCTAAACTACTTGCATTCTTACATGGAAAGATAATATTTGTAACTCTTGAGATTTTTCTCAGCATTTGGGTAGCTGGAGGAATTATACACAGACACATAGACAGAGAGAGAGAGAGAGAGAGAGAGAGAGAGAGAGAGGGACAGAGACAGAGACAGAGAGACAGAGAACACTGGTTGAGTTGAACTAGAATGATGATATCTATAAAAAATACAAACAAGGATTGAGAGAGGAGAAAGGGAGAAAAGAAATGTGGCAAATTATCTCTCATGAAAGAGTTGAGAAAAATCTTTTTCAATGGAGGAGAAAAGAGAGGAGGTGAGAGGGGAAAAGGGAAACTTACTCTCTTCACATATGGCTTAAGGAGGGAATAACATGCTCACTAAATTTGATATGAAAATCTATCTTACACTATATAAAAGTAGGGGAGAATAGGAAAAATGAGGTGAGGGGCATGTTGGAAAGGAGGGCAAATGGAAGAAGGGAGTAACTAGAAGTAAATACTTTGGGAAGGGGACAAGGTTACATGAGAAGATAGAATAAAGGGAGGACAGGGGTGAATGGAGGGCAATATAGTTAGTCTTGCACAACATGATTATTATGGAAGTCTTTTGCAAAATGACACATATATAGCTTGTTTTGAATTGTTTGTCTTCTCAATGGTGATGGGTGTTGAGTGAGGAAGGAAGAGAAGTTGGAATTCAAAGTACTAGAAACGAATGTTCAGAATTGTTATTGCATGTTGAGGTCCAGGGTGGAGTGTGGTTGACAAGATCAGGATAGACCTTCTGGGGAAACTGTTCTTTGAGACTGTGCTCGTTATCAACCAGAATGGCTCTCCATGCCCCCCAGATGTTGCTGTCTCCATGAGACAAGTAAGAGGGTTACAGAAAACAAGGGATATGTAAAATAGATATCCCTAGGCTCACAGTGATTAAATCCCTAGGGTGGAGACAAGCAGAATGTCACCAAGGCTTGCAGTTTCTGTCTATAAATACTTGGACCCTCAGATCAATAAAGCAGAGTTGGCCTTTCTTCTTCAGCCTCCTGTGTCTTTCTTCTTCACCACATCACCAAGCCATGTAGGGACGCAGACCATCTGCTACAATTGCATATAACTGGGAAATAAGAAATAAAAGTAATGGGGCATAGAAATCTAACTTGCCCTACAAGAAAAGAGAGAAGATGTGGATAAGGGTGGAGTGTGGTGTGATAGAAGGGAGGGCACATTGAGGGACAGGGTAATCAGAATGCAAGGTGGTATGGGACAGGGAGAGTGGAGAGATAGGGAGAAAAATTGGAACTCAAAATGTTGTGGAAATGAATGTTGTAATCTAAAAATAAATTTTAAAAAATTTTCCCCTGACTGCTTAAATTTCGCATATGCCTGCTAATTCTTATACAGGGATGTGTACCCTATATCAGGGGTAAAGCGGCTTTTTGAAACTTTCTATTCTTGATGGCATAGGAAAAATCTTAAGAGTGTCCCTTTGCTTTAACAGTAGTTATAAATAGTAACAACAATATTAAAAAAAAATAAAACTTTTAAAATTCTGGTTACTTAAAACAACCTGGTTTCATTTGACTTCAGTGCTGTTCATTAATGAAATATAATGTTGTGGGTCTAGTATGTACACAAATACAAAACTGAATACTGAGGAGAAACACAAAACAACTTTCTTATAGTCCTTTTTCATTCAAACATTTCTAAGTCCTGGTTTTACTTCATGAAATTGGAAATGATGAGAAAAGATAGAAATGACCAGTGGTGGAGGGCTTTTGTCAAGACAAGCTTAATAGCATAGTGTTGTTGAATTTGTGAATTTGTCCAAGTATTCTTGAAAAGTCCATGGATTTATGTGAGAAAAGTCATTTAATTAGTTCAAATGCATTTACTAAATCTTTACTTTGTTTTAGGAACTACGATAAACTCTGGAGAATGAAAGAAAGTTAATTTTTTTTCTCCTTATTGTAATAGTGAATTAACAAAAAAATTAAAAGCAGCACTTTTGCAAGTAACAAAAATGAATTGGGAAATAGTTGAATAACTTGTAGCATATTGAATAAATGGGATAGAATGAGTCATAAAATCATGAAGAAGAGAAAATCAAAGAAACATGGGGAGATCTGGATGAAGAAGTAGTAATAATAAAAATAACTAACATTTATGGAGTGCTTTAAAATTTCCAAAGAACTTAACTTATATTTTTTCATTTGATCCTCACAATAATTTTATGCTGTAGGTGCTATTATTATCACCAAGTTACAGAAGAGGGAAATGAGTCTGACAGATGCTAAATGACTTGTCAAGAGTTATCACCATGCTACTGACTCAGTTTTTCTTACTCAACACTTTCTTAACTCCCTCTTCCCTCAGATTTGAGGTTTGGAAGGTGGAGCATTGAACTCTGTGCCAAATCTTCCTTTTTAGAAGGTTAAATCTTTCCAGGCAACTTTCTATTTTCCACTACCTGCACTGCTTGGTTTTGACTCCATAGATCATTTCCTGTCTCCCATCCCATAATCTTTAGTAGTGTTTCCCTCCTTTTCCGCTTTGTTCTGCATATGTTCCTCCACTGGACTGTAAGTTCCTTGAGGGTAGGGAATCTTCTTTCTTTTTCTTACTTTTATCCCTGCCACTTAGCACAATACCTTACACATAGTGGGCAATTAGGAAATATTATTTAATTGAAACTAGGTAAACGTCTGAGGTAGGATCTGCACCCAAGTCTTCCTGACTCCCATCCCAACATTCTAATCTTAAAAATCATTTTCATAAAAACAAGAATCACAAAAGCTATAACAACAGTATAATGTATTTAAGATGAAGGTATCATTATAATGATCAGCCTTGTCCTAAAAGAATAGGTAAGAGAGGGTCTTTCCTCCCATTGTTAGAAAGGAAGCAGAGAATGAACATGAACATGACATATACTTTCAAACTCAATTGGTGGGTTGTTTAATTTTGATGAACTGTTCCCTTCTCTCCCTTCTTATTAGGTAAGGAGGGCTCACTGAATATGAAAGAAGAGAGGGATATATTCAGAAATGAAGGTAATTATTTTAAAGGGGGGTATCAAGCAACAGCTTAAGATAAAAATTGTCCCCAGTCTTCATAGAGAGACAGAAAAAGAGTCTGAAACAACATCACTTCTATTTTAGACTCCAAGGGAAAATATGTTCTTTTTCCAAAAGAAATGAAAAGTTCAACTACTGATTTGTATCATGGGAACTTCTCTCCAAAATATTGATTTACAAAATGTCATCCTTAAGTGAAAAATGTTCAAGTGAAATATAATAAAAGATTAGATGCTCTTTTAAGAAGAATTTTTAAACTATCATTTCATGAATCTTTCCATTTCAATTAATGTAAAGAGAGAGTTAAGTCTTGATGTAAGATTAGAAGTTAGAACAACAGCAACAAACCTTGGTGCTTTACCAGTAAATTAAATACTTATACAGTGATCTTGACTTGTGAAGGAAATGGCATGTACTGTCCTAGATAGAACATATTATAAAATATGGTTATTAGTTAAGGGTATTTTAAAAAAGTCATTGTACCCCTTTGATGTCTTCTGGAAATTTGTAGTTTCATTACCTTGTCAGCAGAATGAAAGTTCAAGGATTAATGTTATCTTGGCACCAATCAGGCTTTTAAGTTAACAAAATACATTAATTGTAGCTAAAACATTTTTCCTCTGGTAGTTTTAATATCTCTGTGTTGAGCAGAAATTTAAAATGAGAACTACAAGAGGTCAGAATCTAAGATGTCTTGCTTTAGTTATCTGAATCAAAATGAGTATAATTCAAAAGCTTTAGAAAGTCTAAGGACAGAATCTGCCACTTAATTTTTAGCATGATAAGATACAATTAAGTATTTTGCCTCTGGTGATGGGATATTTATATACCCAGTGTTGATGATTTGCTGCAGCAATTTATGATATGTAATATATGTATAAAGAAATTCTATCTTTTTTTAAAAACCGTGCTTTTGAAAGGCCTCTAATTTCGTCCATTTAGGTTCTCTGTCCCTGGGTGTAGATCACAGTAATGCCATTCCTTCTTGTTCTGAGTAATTCTTTGACATTTCTTTTAATAAATCCTCATAAAGGCTCCTCCTTGACATAATCAAGTCCTCACTCTGGCTCTCAGTATTATTGAGGAAGGACTGAGGGTATTATTATTCATCTAATTTCTATTATTCTCATTCCCTGATTGACCCAGTTTCTTTTTCATTATATCTTTAATGGTTTTTTTTTCTTTTTTCTTTTTTTCTTTTTTTATTACTCACATAACATTTCAGGTATATAATGGTGCCACCTACTGATCTCACTGCTTGTCTTTTCGTTGATCTTTGACTCAATATGACATGTCAACTCTTTTAAAAAAATTTGATTCCATGATTCATACCTAAATCCTATCACTGGGAAAAATTTTGGGGTAAACACAACAATAAATAACCAGTTACTCAGACTTATACTTTCATTTGGAAAGAAGATGTATTGATGTAGTACATTTCTGTCTGTATCTCAATATTTATCACTATCTATTTCTGTTTCTATTTTTCTCTCTAGATCATCTTTAGCTTTTTTCTCTACAATTATCCCTCTTAACAATTATCTGTATCTCCACTTATACATGCACATTTATGTCTATATGTTGATATACTTTATGAATACCTTTATCTTTCTAGCTCGGTCTCCAACTGTGTTCACATTTATGACTATGTCTATATCTATTCTACGTCCAATGCAATCTAACAAACATTTGATAAGTACCTGATGTGTGTTAGGACACTATGCTAAGCTCTGTGGATACAATCAATGAAAAGAAAGACAATTCCTTCCCTAAAGGAGTTTACAAACTAACAGAGGGAGAAAACACATAAAAGAAATCAAGAAAGCCAATGGCTAGAGACAAGCCATCAGGAGGTATTTGATCTGGGGACAAAATAGCTGATGTTTAAGTCTCTGTCTAAGTTTTTGTGTATGTCTATTTCTATGTATATTTATGTCTATAATCATGTCCATATCCACATTCATATCTGTGTCCACTTCTGCATCTACCTCTACATTTATATCTATGACTCTATCTATATCTATGTTTATGTCTAAGTCTATGTCTGTTTTTATATCTTGAACACTTGCTGGAGATAGCCAAAGATTTCTGTCCAGAATGAATTATTGAGTTGCATTTAAAAAACTGTTTAAGAACAACAATAACAATAATAATATGTATTCATATGATATTTTAAAGTTTGCAAAGTGTTTTACAAGTATTATCTCATGTGATCTGTTTTCAATAAAACTTAGTTTCTTACTTGTGTAAAAGTTTATTACCCCAAAACCAATCAAATTTCATTAGGATTTGTGGGTTCATTCTACTAGTTTGATATAAACTAGGAGTCAGTTTATATCTGACATAAATCTCAAGAATAAAGGATTCAGGTATTCTTTTTAAATTTTAAATTCTATTTTAACCTTGCTTATGTCAGCATTTTGCAAGCGCATCTTTCTCTTTATGAACTCAACTTCCTTCATTGTCTTTCATCTCTTAAATATTTCAACAAAGAAGAGAACTATAGAGGAATTATTTGTACTCTTTGAAGGAAAGGCAATGAAGATGCAAATCATCAGGGTCTTGTTTCCCTTAAAGTCAGCCATGATTTGGAAAGTCACAATTTTGTGAAATCTCAATTTGTCTCTGGCCAGAATTTCTGTTTCTGTTGCTTATGCTTTTAATATTCTGACATTTCTATGTTATCATTATATAATTTTGTCATGTACTCTAAAATTTATGAAAATTAGAGTATGCCTGATACTACTATTTCTTTAAAGCTCTAGAAAAATGTCTAGATCACTAATTACTTTTCCATCAATAATTTATTACAAAAAGCTATAAGATCTTTGTCACCTGAGATCATAAGTATGGGGATAATTTTTTTTCTAATCAGGGATTCAGAACCAAGTAGGTTTGGCCAGGATATAGGAATCAATACAACACATATCTGGTGACCAAGAGATTATAGCAGAAGCTAGAAGCTGAATAATTCACTGTCTCAGTCTGGTATAGGAATAAAAATCTAATTCAAACATAGAGAAGCCAAGGCATAACTGTGGTCCAGAGCATGTTGAAATTCTAGGATTCAAGAGTATAATTAGGCAATGTTCAAGAATCCAGAAGATGGCATTGTTTAAATTTCTTCAAGAAACATAAATAAAATTCTCTAATTCTGCCTTTATTGATAGGCAACACTTTCATAGGGGGAGGACATCTGTGTGCAATTTTTGAAGAGTAACCTGATGCTAGTACTGCTTCCTTGATCGTACTAGATATGCTATGTGGCTCAATTCTAGAGATCACAATTTAGTGAGGGAGTTAAGCAAGGAGAAATCCCTCTGAAGGAAGACAATGAGAATGATGAAGGACCCTGGGTCTATAGCACAAAATGTTCATTTAAAAAAACTGGAAATTCTTAGACTGGAGAAGAACCACAATGGAAACAGTCTATGTTAAAGAACTGGAAGGACTGGAACATGAAAGGATATAATTTGTTTCCTTTGGCACACCGAAAGAAGAACTAGGAGTACTTAATGAAAGTTTCAAAGAAATAAATTTAGGCTTTGTGTCAGGAAAACTTTCCTGATATTCAGAGATGTCCAATAGTGGAATGGCATACCTTAAGACATAGGGAATTAGGTAGTCCAATCTAGGAGCCAAGATGGTGGAGTGATCAGTAACTGCAATCTCCCTCCCCTTGTTGACCTTGACTAGCCCAGAGAATATCTCCCCAGCAAAAATCCTGGAACCCTAGAAGCTGCAGAAGAGGTAAACATACTCTTAGCACATGAGGCTAGGATGATCACTAAGGAGGGGTCCTCTTTCTGTGGCTGAAGGGGAGCAGTGCAGGAACAGAGTTGTCCTAGACAGCTCCACCTCAACAAACTGGGAGAATATGTTGAGCCCCAAGGGGGTGAAGCCAGAAACTGCCAACATCAGTACCACAGGCATGTCTCAGCTCCCCAGGGGAATCAGGACGATACTATTGCAGATGGGATCAACAACCACTGAGATTCCCTATGCTCTAGCTCAGCACAGAATAGCTGCTGTGGCCTCAACACCCTTCCCTGACACATAATGAGCTAGCTCCAGAGTAACTGTAAGGAAACCCAAAAAAGACCTCACCTGACCTCTGCTTTCCAACACCAGTCAACTCAGCACCAGGTAAGTAGCAGCATTTTAACTTCTATCTGAAAGAACCAGAGGCCAAAACAACCCACAAAGCCTCAAGTTTTAGATGGAAAAGCTGTAGGACAGAGCGCCCTATGCCCCAGATGCAGAGATCTACCTAAAAAGTCAGGAAAGGAGTGATTATCATAAGTAAGAAGCAAATCAGAAAAGACCAGAGAAACTTTCTATGGGGACAAAAACCAAAACACAAATACCAAAGAGGTAAGCATTGATACTTTACTCCCATCTGAAACTTCAGCAGGGAATATGAACTGGTCTGAAGCACAAAGCGCCTTCTTGGAAGAGCTCAGGAAGAATTTCAGAAGCCACATTACAGTAAAAGAAGAAAAACTGACCAATAACTTTAGAAAGATGAAAAAGGAAATCACACAAGAATTTAAAAAGACAATTGGACAAATGGAAAAGGAAGTACAAAACCTGACTGGGGAAAATAACTCCTTAAAAGGAATAATTGGACAGCTGGAAAAGGAGACACAAAAGTTAACTAAGAAAACAATTTGATAAAAATTAGAATTGGACAAGTAGAGGCTAATGATGCTATGAGACATCAAGAATCAGTCAAACAAAATCTAAAGAATGAGAAGATAGAAGAAAATATGAAATATCTAATTGGAAAAACAAATGACCTAGAAAATTGATCCAGGAGAGAAAAATCTAAGGATTATAGGTCTACCAGAAAGCCATGATGGAAAAGAATCTGGACAATATCATCCAAGAAATCATCAAGGAAAATTGGTCACATCTCTTAGATGCAGAAGGCAAAATAGGCATTGAAAGAATCTACCATTCACTCCTGAAAGGGATCCCAAACTAAAAACACCAAGGAACACTATTACCAAATTCCAGGACAATCAAGTGAAGGAGGAAATACTGTAGGCAGTCAGAAAGAAACAAATCAAATATTGAGGAGCTACGGTCAGGATTGCACAGGACCTTGGAGCTTCTACATTAAAAGATTGAAGGAATTGGAATAAAATATTCTTTAAGGCAAAGGAGCTGGGACTAGAATCAAGGATCAATTGCTCAGCAAAGTGGAGTATAATATTTCAGACAAAGAGATGGACATTCAATGAAATAAGGGATTTCCAGACGTTCCTGATAAAAAGGCCAGAACTCAATAGAAAACTCAATCTTCAAACACAGTTCTCAGGAGAGCCATAAAATAGTAAATGGAGGAAAAGAAAATTTATTAGACAATATGGGCAAATTCTTTACATCCTTGTAAGGGAAGATGATACTTGTTAATCTTGAGAATTGTATATTTATTATGAAATATAAAAGGGGTATAAATAGATAGAGGGAGTGGGTATGAATTAAATGATGTGATGATAACACATGTGATTTAAAGGTGTGAAGGGATTTTAATAGGAGATGTGAAAAGGAGACAGAAAAAAATAAATTCCATCACAGGAAGAGGCACAAAAAATATATTATAGTAGAGGGAAAGAGGGGAGGGAGATAAGCATTGTTTGAGAGTTACTCTCATTTGAATGGATTCAAGGAGGGTACAACAAAGTCAGTTAAGTATAGAAATACAACTAGCTCTGTAGGCAGTAAGAGGTGAGGGGGAAAAGAAAAGGGAGGGGAGGCTAAAAGGGAAAGAAGAAGTAGTAAAGGAAAGGGGATTAAAATAGTGGGCAGCTGAAAGAAGGAAGGGAAAACTTAGGGAGGTGGTGATCAAAAATTAAAATTCTATTGTGGAGGGGAAGGGAGAAATAAAAGCATGAACAAGGGGAAAGGGGATGGAGGGAAAGAAATAAATAGTAATCATAACTGTGAATGTGAATGTGATGAACTCTCCCATAAAACAGAGACAGATAGCAGAATAGATTAAAAACCATAATCCAATAATATGTTGTTTACAAGATACACATTTGAAACAGGGGCATACACACAGGGTAAAGGTAAAAGGTTGGAGCAGAATATTTTGGGCTTCAGTTGATGTAAAAAAAACAGGGGTAGTAATCCTAATCTCAGATAAAGCAAAAGCAGAAATAGATCTAATCAAAAGGGATAAGGAAGGAAACTATATCTTGCTTAAAAGCACCATCGACAAGGAAGCAATTTCATTACTAAACATATATGCTTCAAGTGGTATAGCATCTAAATTCTTAGAGGAGAAGTTAAGGGAGTTACAGGAAGAAATAGACAGCAAAACGACACTAGTGGTGGACCTCAATCTCCCATTCTCTGAACTTGATAAATCAAACCTCAAAATAAACATGAAAGAAGTTAAGGAGGTGAATAAAACTTTTAATAAGGTAGAAAAGATAGATCTCTGGAAAAAACTGAATGGGGATAGAAAGGAGTATAACTTTTCCTCAGTGGTACACAGAAAATATACAAAAATTGGCCATGTTCTAAGGCATAAAATCCTCACAATCCACTGCAGAAAGGCAGAGATAGTCAATGCATCCTTCTCAGATCATCATGCAATAACATAATGCAATGCATAAAATTATATGTTTTCAAAGACCATGGAAATACAAACCAACAACTAATTGGAAACAAAACAATATAATCCCAAAGAATAATTGGATGAAACAACAAACTATAGAAATAATCAACTTCATTCAAGAGAGTGACAATAATGAGACAACCTACCAAATTTTATGGGATATTGCAAAAGCAGGTCTTAGGGGAAGTTTTATATCTTTGAACACATACATGAATAAAATAGAGAAAGAGGAGATCAATGAATTGAGCATGCACCTGAAAAAGCTAGTAAAAGAACAAATTGAAAATTACCAAGTAAATACTAAGTTAGAAATACTGAAAACCAAAGGAGAGATTAATAAAATTGAAATTAAGAAAACTGTTGAGATAATATGAAAAAATCAATAAAATTTATAAACCTTTGGTCAATTTGATTAAAAAATAGAAAGAAGAAAATCAAATTACCAATACCAAAAATGAAAAGGGTGAACTCACCTCCAATGAGGAGGAAATTAAAATAATAGTTAGGAAATACTTTGTCTGATTGTGTGCCCCAAAATTCGACAATTTAATGAGAAGGATGATTATTTTAAGAAATATAAATTGCCTAGATAAACAGAAGAGGAATTTGAATACTTAAATAATCCCATCTCAGAAAAGGAAATTAAACAAACCATCAATGAACTCCCCAGGAAAAAAATCTCCATTTCCAGATGGATTTACAAGTGAATCCCATCAAACATTTAAAGAGCAGTTATTTCTCATACTAAATAGACAATTTGAGGAAATTGGGAAGAAGTCATACCAAATTCTTTTTGTGATACAAATATGGTTCTGATACCTAAACCAGGAAAAGCCAAAACAGAGAAAGTTGGAGACCAATTTCTCTAACAAATATAGATGCAAAACTTTTAAATAAGATATTAGTCAAAAGAATACAGCAACCTATCACAAGAATAATACATTCTGATCAGGTCAAATTTACATGAAGAATGCAGGACTGGTTCAATAATAGAAAATCTAGTATCATTATTGATCATAAACTAACATAAAATGCATGATTATTTGAATAGATGCAGAAAAAGCTTTTGACAATATACTGTTGAAAACACTGGAAAACACAGGAACAAATGAAACTTTTCATAAAATAATATGCATTATCTACCTAAAAACTACACTAATAAAATCAGATGTAAGTGGAAAAAACATCAGTAGCTTGTGGGTAGGTCGAGCTAATATAGTAAAAATGACAGTTCTACCCAAATTAATTTACTTGTTCTGTGCCATGCCAATCAAAGTATCAGATGATTATTTTATAGAACTAGAAAAAATAATATCAAAATTCATCTGGAAGAACAAAAATTCCAGAATAGCAAGGGAACTAATGAAAAAATGCTAGGGAAAGTGGAAAAAACATCAGTAGCTTGTGGGTAGGTCGAGCTAATATAGTAAAAATGACAGTTCTACCCAAATTAATTTACTTGTTCTGTGCCATGCCAATCAAAGTATCAGATGATTATTTTATAGAACTAGAAAAAATAATATCAAAATTCATCTGGAAGAACAAAAATTCCAGAATAGCAAGGGAACTAATGAAAAAATGCTAGGGAAGGTGGCCTAGCCCCACCAGATCTCAAATTGTATTATAAAGTAGCAATCACCAAAACCACTTGGTACTCACTACAGAGGGATTCACCAGTGGAATAGATTAGGTACTCAAGACACAGTAGTCAATGAATATAGCAATGGAATATTTGGTAAACCCAGGGACCCCAGTTTCTTGGATAACAACTCACTGTTGGATAAAAATTGCTGGGAAAACTGAATGTGTGTGACAGAAACTGGACATAGACCAATGCCTGACATTATACACAAGAATAAAGTCCAAAAGGATACATGATCTAGGTATAAAGATTGATACTATAAGCAAATTAGGGGGGCAAGGAATAGAGTATTTGTCAAATTTATGGAGAATGGAGAAATGTATGACCCAACAAGAGATAGAGAACATTATGAAGTCCAAAATGGACAACTTTGATTACATTAAATTGAAAAGTTTATTCACAAGCAAACCCAACGCAACCAAGATTAGGAAGGAAGCAGAGAACTGGGAAAGAATTTTTGCAACTAATGTCTGTGATAAAGGCCTCATTTCTAAAATATATAGAGAACTGAATCAAATGTGCAAGAATACAAGTAGTTCTCCAATTGATAAATGATCAAAGGATATAAACAGGGAATTTTCAGAGGAAGAAATTAATGCTATCTATAAGTCATATGAAAAATGCTCTAAATCACTATTAATTAGAGAGATGCAAATCAAAACAACTCTTAGGTACCACATCACACCTATCAGATCGGCTAACATGACAAAACAGGAAGATGATAAATGTTGGAGAAGATGTGAGAGAGTTGGAACAGTAATTCATTGTTGGTGGAGCTGTGAGCTGATTCATCCATTCTGGAGAGCAATTTGGAAGTATGCCCACAGGGTTACAGAAATGTGTATACCATTTGACTCAGCAATATAGCTTCCGGGATTCTATCCCAAAGAGATCATAGAAATGGGAAAGGTTCCACATGTACAAAAATATTTATAACATCTCTCTTTGTGTTGGCTAAAATCTGGA
This sequence comes from Bettongia penicillata ogilbyi, assembly GCA_023548195.1. NCBI lineage: Eukaryota > Metazoa > Chordata > Mammalia > Diprotodontia > Potoroidae > Bettongia > Bettongia penicillata. Next base: position 972,070 of record JAJHZJ010000047.1, on the reverse strand, counting down.
AGTTAAGGAGATGCTTATCAATTGCAGAATGGTAAACAAGTTGTGATACATGAATATATTGGAATATTATTATTCTATGAGAAACAATGAACAGGAAGACTTCAGAAAAGCCTGAAAGACTTACATGAACTGATGCTGAGTGAAAGGAGCAAAACCAAGAGAACTTTCTACACAGCAACAACCACACTGTGTGAGGAATTTTTCTGGTATACTTAGTAATTCATTGAAATACATGGACTTAAAGATGACGGAGTAGAAAGACTCACGTATGCTAGCTCCGAATCCACAGCCCATAAATTTCCTGTAAGAAGAACTTCCCACAAATTCTGGATCACTACAAGGCACACAGAAACACAGTGGAAGAGATTTCTGTTCCAGAGAGCCCTGGAGAGCCGTCCCCAGGGGTCCGTCATGCCCTGGAAAGTGGAGTCCACCCCAGCGCTGCCCTGGCCACGGCCCCAGAGGAGCAGATCCGAGCAGACTTCAGGGACGGATTCTCCGGGAGCCGTGAAGGTCCCTCTGCCCACAGGTGCTACAGGTCAGTGAGAGAGACATCTGAGCTGGCCGAGAAGGGAGTGGGGTGTCTCCGTGGCTTGGGCCCCCTCAGGAGGAAGCAGGGGAGGCAGAGGCAGGGGCAGGAAGCAGCGGGGGCAGTGGCAGAGGCAGCAGAGGCAGCCCGGGACTCCCAGAGCAGCAGGCAGAAGTTCAGGTCTCTGCATAAACCCCTGAGGGAGCTGAGCCTGGGAGGCGACCCTGCCCAGACCTGCTCCATCACTGAAGGTCTCTGCATAAAGCCCCTGAGGGAACTGAGCCTGCAAGGTAGCCCTGCCCCCACCCAAGCAGCAGAACTTAAGCTCACATTGAATAGCAGCCCCTCCCGCCACTGAAAGCCCTAAGAATGGGAAGCAGCATTTGAATCTCAGACCCCAAGCACTAGCTGGGCAGATCTAGTCAGGGGTGGAGAGGAATCTCAGAAGTCAGGTAACTGGCTGGGAAAATGCCGAGAAAAAGGAAGCAGAATAAGACCATAGAGAGCTACTTTATTGGGAAGAGATGTTCCTTCCCCCCTTCATTTCTGATGACGAAGTACAATGCCTGCCATCGGAGAAACACGCGGAAGTCGGGGCCTCTCTATCCCAGACATCTGAGGTGGATATCTGGTGGGCTCAGGCCATGGAAGAGCTCAAAAAGGATTTTGAAAATCAAGTTAGACAGGTGGAGGAAAAATTGGGAAGAGAAATGAGAGACATGCAAGAAAAGCATGAAAAACAGGTCAATACCTTGGGAAAAGAGACCCGAAAAAATTGCTGAAGAAAATAACACTTTGAAAAATAGGCTCACTCAATTGGCAAAAGAGGTTCAAAAAGCCAATGAGGAGAAGAATGCTTTCAAAAGGAGAATTAGCCAAATGGAAAAAGAGGTTCAAAAGCTCACTGAAGAAAATAGTTCTCTCAAGATTAGAATGGAACAGATGGAGGTTAATGACTTTATGAGAAACCAAGAAATCACCAAACAAAACCAAAAGAATGAAAAAATGGAAGAGAATGTGAAATATCTCATTGGAAAAACAACTGACCTGGAAAATAGATCCAGGGGAGACAACTTAAAAATTATGGGACTTCTGAAAGCCATGATCAAAAAAAGAGCCTAGACATCATCTTTCATGAAATTATCAAGGAAAACTGCCCTGACATTCTAGAACCAGAGGGCAAAATAAGTATTGAAGGAATCCATCGATCACCACCTGAAAGAGATCCAAAAAGAGAAACTCCTAGGAACATTGTGGCCAAATTCAAGAGTTCCCAGGTCAAGAAGAAAATATTGCAAGCAGTTAGAAAGAAACAATTCCAGTATTGTGGAAATAAAATCAGGATAACACAAGATCTAGCAGCTTCTACATCAAGGGATCGAAGGGCATGGAATAGGGTATTCCAGAAGTCAAAGGAACTAGGACTCAAACCAAGAATCACCTACCCAGCAAAACTGAGTATAATACTTCAGGGGAAAATATGGTCTTTCAATGAAATCGAGGACTTTCAAGTATTCTTGATGAAAAGACCGGAGCTGAAAAGAAAATTTGACTTTCAAACAGAAGAATGAGAAGAAGCATGAAAAAGTAAACAGCAAAGAGAAGTCATAAGGGACTTACCAAAGGTGAACTGTTTACATTCCTACATGCAAAGACAATATTTGTAACTCTTAAAACTTTTCAGTGTCTAGGTAGTTGGTGGGACCACACACACACACACACATACACACACACAAACATGTACATGCATGCACGTGCACACACATACACACATGCATGCACACACAGAGACAGAGAGCCCAGAGTGAATTGAATAGGATGGGACCATATATTAAAAGAAATTAAGGTAAATGGTGAGAGAGAAATGTAGTGGGAGGAAAGAGGGTGAAATGGAATGGGGTAAATTATATCTCATTCAAGAGGCAAGCAGGAAACTTTTTAGTGGAGGGAAAAAGAGGAGAGCTGAGAAAAAAACAAGAAGTTTACCCTCATCACATTCAACTAAAGGAAGGAGTAAAATGCACACTCATTTTGGTATGAAAACCTATCTTACAGTACAAAAAAATGGGGAAGAAGGAGATTAGCAGGGAGGGAGGGATGATGGAAGGGAGGGCAATGGAAGAAGGGCGCCATTTGAGGTCAGCACTCTTGGGGAGGGAAAGGATCAAAAGACAGAATAGAAACAATGGGGGGCAGAATAGGATGGAGGGAAATACAGTTAGTCTTATACAACACGACTGTTATCTAAGTCATTTGCAAAACTCCACAGATATCGCCTGTATTGAATTGCCTGCCTTCCCAAAGGGAATGGATGGGGAGGGAGGGATGGGGAGAATTTGGAACTCAAAGTTTTAGGAACAACTGTTGAGTATTGTTCTTGGTACTAGGAAATAAGAAATACAGTTAATGGGGAATAGAAAATCATCTGGCCCTACAGGACAAAAGAGAAGATGGGGACAAGAGAAGGGAGGGATGACAGAAGAGAGGGCAGATTGGTGATAGGGAAAATTAGAATGCTTGGTGTATTGGGGTGGGGGAGGGGATAAATGGGGAGAAAATTTGGAATCCAAAATTTTGTGAAAATGAATGTAAAAAGTTAAATAAATAAATAAATTTAAAAAAAAAAAGAAATACATGGACTTAAAATATTTCCAGTGGGCTCCTGAGGCAAAACACTTTCCCCATTCAGAGAAAGAACCATGGAATTTGATGTCAGATAGAGACTATTTTTCTTTTGTATTATGTTTTGCTTTGTTTTATAGTTTCCCCCATCCATTTTAATTCTTCTGTGCAACATATATTTAATAGGAATATATGTGTAGAACCTATATATAGCTGTACACAGTCTCAGGGAGAGAGTGGGGACGAAGCGGGGATTGAGGGGAATGGAGTGGAAAAAATCTAAGAGATATGGAAGTGATTGTCAAACTTTGAAAGCAAAATATAATTCAATTGAAAAATCAATAGGGAATTATCCTCCTTGGAGGTCAAATTCAGGTGGGATGATCCCTTGTCAAGCATGTTGTTTTGGGATTTCTTTTGGGGAGAAGCTGTATCAGATGGTTAAGGAGGTCTCTTCCAATTCTTACACAATGGGTATATCGGCTTTAGGGCAACTAGGTGACATAGTGGATAGAGTACTGAGTCTAGAGTTGAGAAGAATCATCTTCTAGAGTCCAAATCTTGCCTTAACATTTACTATGTGAATCTGGCCAAGTCACTTAACCTTTTTGCCTAGGTTTCCTCATGTGAAAAATTATCTGGAGAAGGAAATGACATACAACTCCATGCCTTTCAGAACAGAAAAGTCAGGAGCAACAAGAATAAGAACAGGAATAACACGTGAGCCTTACTTCATAGTATATTGAGTACTGTTAATTTGATCCAGAACAGTCAGCATTTTTCAAATGTTGCTTAGTCATTTTTCACTTTTGTCTGAATTTTTGTGCCCCACCTCTGGGGTTTTCTTGGCAAAGAAACTGGAGTGCCTTGCCACTTCCTTCTCCAGTTCATTTTACAGATGAGGAAAGTCAGTCAAAGAAGGTTAAATAACTTATCCAGCATCAACTAGTTAGTATGTGTCTGAGGCCAGATTTAAACACAGGAAGAGGAGTCTTTCTGACTCCAGGTCCATCACTCTATCTACATGTCCCATTTATCAATTATCCATGAGATATTAGGCACCATGTTGGATCCTGGGGATAGTAAAACAAAACCAAATCATTCCCTGCTTTCAGTGAGCTAACATTGTACTAGATAAAGATAATGTCTTATGAAAGTTTTCTTTGAATGGAATGCAATAATTCTCTCTTTCTTCTTTTTCTTGTCCATAATATAGCTTCTCGAAAAAAATGTTTTCTTTAACATTTGTTACAGACTCAACCCATACACAATAATACTCCTGATTCATAAGAAGTGAAGTTCTAGCTCAGGTCTTCTGACTCCAGAGCCAGTGTTCTTTCTGCTTTCTCACAAAAACTTCTACCATTTGAGGGAGGGATCTGTGGAGAGTCTCTTCTTGAACATTTCCAGTTAACAGAAGCTTTGAGCAGCTGTCAATTCCATTTATATTATTTACTAGTTTTCAGATTATAGCTACATAAAATTAATATTTTTCTTTTGCATTTTGGTATAATCAAATCCTATAGTTGTATAATTTTATTTATTTAATAAACTTTAAAAAAGTTTACATAATTCCAGAGAGCTGCAATTTACCTGATTTTATCTGTATTTCCAACCTATTAAAATATTTTTTAATTTGTATTTCATTACTCAAAATATTAACCATTCTTCTAAAATTATATGCATTACTAAATTATTTATTCAGCTAGTTTATACAGGGATAGAATGCCAGACCTGAAGTCAGGAAGTCCCTTCATGAGTTCAAATATGACCTCAAAAGCTTACGAACGGTGTCACCCTGGATGAATTTCTTGACCATGCTTGCCTCCATTTCCTCATCTGTAAAGTGATCTAGAGAAGGAAATGACCAACCACGCTATCAGGCATGACTAAAATGACTAAATAGCAATAACCAAAATTGTTGTCATCCTTAAATCTGGAAAAAAAAAAAAAAAACCTCTTGTACTATATCATTAGAAACTACCTTCTAGCCGGACATCTCTCAATGTATTTTGACTATCATTAAAATAGCTCCATATCCACTTTACAATCATGTAACATCAATTTCTCTATCTTTTCCAAAAGGACATAAGAAACTTAAGCCCAAGGTGCCAGAAATCTTTTCTGGAATACTCATCATTATAGCTTCCTGAGGATAACCCTAATTTCTACCCAAGTATGAAGTCATGGAAGAAAAAAATACATTTCTAAAATATCATGAATTGGTAAATTTAAGAAATTCATAGTCACACTGGTTTTTGAGAAACATTCCATTGTATTCCATATGGATAGCCTACTAAATTCAATTGAAGAAATACTGAAAACCATAAAAAACCTGATGATTTGAAATATTGTTATTGTTCCTGAGTTCATTGAGACATTTCTCAAGTTGATATAAAATCAAGAGACACATCAAAAATGTACCATGGAACTACAAGTATCTGAAAATACATCTGCAGTGCTACAGCGGCAGTATTGTGGACAGAAAATCAAGGTAAAATCCATTGGGGAAAGGAATTGAAGGGAATAAACATTTATACATTACATATTATAAACCAGACACTGTACTAAGTGCTTTGAAAATATTATTTTATTGTACTGTCTTCCATGACAGGAAGAATGTACAACACTATGACATTTGAGCAAAAAAAGTTAATCCAGTTTTGAAAAGTCTTGCTTTGGACTGTTTGAAAAGCTAATGGCGATACTAACCTAAAAACTGGCACTATTCATGATCTTTTGCCAGCAGGGCATATTATAAATGGGACCAGAATTGGTAGCACAGTAGAGCAGCACTTACAAATTATTCAGATAATTAATCTTCCTCAAAATGATAATCTGTGAAGGAATGAAGTTGGAGTCTTATTTACTAGGTCACTGTATATCATATTAGTGGAATAGCGTATTTGCCATTTTATTATATAGTTGAATAAGAAAGAAAATCTTTGGCATGCTAACAGAGATTAATAAATCAATATTTATTAAACACATATTACGTGCCAGTAGGGGGCAGCTAGGTGACACAGTGGATAAAGTGCTGGAACTGGAGTCAAGAAATCTTTTCTATGAATCCAAATTCAGTCTCAATATACTTATCTGTGTGACCCCGGGCAAGTCACTTAACCCTATTTGCCTCAGTTCCTTATTGGTAAAATGAGCTGGAGAAGGAAATGGTAAATAATTTCGGTATTTTGCCACGAAAATCCCAAATAGGGTTAATGAGAGTCAGGCATGACTGAAAAACAACCCAATAACAAAAATATACTGGAAACTGTGATAGTTACTAGGAATACAAAAGAAGAGGAACAGGACAGTGCTTGACTTCAAGAATCTCACAATCTAAATTAACATGCTTTTGAATAAATGTAGTAGTTTTAAAAAACTGTAATTTTCATGTTGCATCTGTTTTTAGCTGGTTTTGACTGTAATTGCATCCCTTTTGATTATCAAAGATAGAATTACTATAGACCTATTATAATATTCAGTAAGGAATCTTGCTTGTTCCTGCGGTTTTATCTTCCTTCTAGATATTATGCATGCCTTTTCCTTACCACAAAACCCTTATATGGAAGATTTCTACATCAAGTAGAAATTAAAGCCATGATTGCCTCTGAGTAATCTACATTAGCCTCAAAATGTACAGTCTGAAGTTCAGCGTTCAGTTGTTCCCCATGCTAAATATTCCAAATTCAAAAGTCTCAAAGTAACCCTTTGTTGGAGGACTCTGGGGTTAGTCCAATTACATGCAAGAGAAAGTTGGTCCATGTTTAAAGTTTGTATCCCTTCTATTAATTTTAATTTCTCTGCCAAATGCAAAAGAAAACATTCTTGATTTTAAAGCACAACTACCTCTCTCTAAATAAAAATATTGTCAGGTGAGTTAAGCAAAAGATATTATATCATTAATAGCTATGTATTACAGTTCTTAGCTCTTTATATTATATAATTGGAGTTCAACAAGTGGTAAATTGAATGAATTTGGATTATATGATAGAGTGGGTGTGTAAACCACTGGAAAAATACAAACTATTGCAAAATTAAAAAGTATTTCCTTCTCACCACCTCCCCACTATCACCCTCCCCAAGTGTGTGTGTGTGTGTGTGTGTGTATATATATATATATATATATATATATATATATATATATATATATATATATATATTTAAATCGCTCCTTCCTCTGGTACTGAGAAATCACTAAGGTCAGTTCCAGTACAGCACATTCATTTAAATAATTTGGAGTCCAAACACCTGGCATACATGTGGCTTGGTAATTGGCAGGTTATATTACCCACTGACTATGTATAATGTTTGAGGCTCTACATAGCTATGGATATTTTGCAGTCAGGTTAAAGTGCAATACACATAATAAAGGCATAAATAGTATTGTCTTCAGCATGGTTGGTGGCAAAAAGATGTCAACACTGTGTTTCACGTAATGCTAAGTGGAATCATAAAAGAAAATGTCATTTCTAAGAACAACCAGATCATTTGTTTAGCACTAACCCTGTATCTCTTCTTAGTGAATGTCGATTAGCTGCTGTGCTAATCCAATACTTTTGTTTTGCCTTGGTTCTTTTTCTTCTCCTTTCTTCTAATTTAGCAAAATAGCTAGTGAAGAAAATTTGTTATAAACATTGCTTTTGATTGCTTAAAAAGCGTATTCCCCTTTGATTCTTGGAATCTTTTCAAGACTCAGTTCATGTATCACCTACCTTTGTTCTCAGTAATCTCAATCTGTCTGTCTCTGTCTCTCTTCAAATTATCTTTTATTTACGCTCTCTTTGAATATTGTATACCCGTAGCAGAATGTAAACTCCATAAGGATGACTTTTGTTTTTGTATTCTCTTTTCTAAGAGCACTGCCTTGGACATAATTTGCAGTTAATAAATCCACATTAGATTGTGTTAAAATTGTGGAAAATAAGTTCATTTTAAAGGAAACAGGTTTTCCACAAAATTATTGCTTCAATAAAGATCCAAGATATGGAAAGCATTTGCCTTTTTTATTGATATGGTGTTAACTGGGGTTTTGTCATGTAGAATACACACATACACACATGTTATGTATATATATATATATATATATACACACATATGTGTGTATAGAACGTGGATATGTGTGTGTATTTACGTATGCAGGGAGAGAGAATGAGACAGAGAGAGACAGCGAGAGCTAACTCCCTGAAGCTCTGGCTAGTTGGAGTAGTCATTATTTTGTGCAAACATATTTTCAAACTCAGTCTTTTCTAGGAAGATGATGAGAAGAGCCATAACAGGAGTCGATCTGTATAGACTGAAGAAAGCATTGTGTTGGCCCTATTGCCTCATTGGGTCATTGCCTTTTTTTCTAATGATTGGCAGATCAGAAATACCATTATTCGGCTTGCCTTTTGATTGGCTGGCATCCGCATTAGGCTTCCCAAAGGAAAACGCATGGTCTCTGTGCTTTGTCCAACAGTTGTGCTCCTTGGAAGCAGCTGAGCATTTTCATGAAGACAGAACGAGAGGTAAGGCATAACGTCAATCATTTGTGCATTCCCTACTGAACCAAAGATGAAGGAAGAATACCACTTAGGTGACTTCTGCATAAATGCTGCTATTTTCAGTACTGTCATATTTAAGGTGTGGGTGTATGAGAGGGGAGGGAATTCTGATAACTCATATTGGGTTGACTTGTGGAAATCCAGGTTTTTTTGTCTTAGAATTTAAAATATGTTTTCAAGTTCTAAAATGATTAGACAAGAACACCTGCACTTGAAAGAGAAATAGCCCCTTCAGAACTTACCTATTTACAGTGCCTAGATTTGTGTACGAATACATATACATTTTTATTATTCAAACTCTTCCAGAAAAGGATGGTTTACTTTATGAACAGAGATTTACATCATATATAAGGGAAATTTAATTATAAAAGTGCAAAAGAAATTGTCTTTTCCCTGGTCCCAATACAGCCTTTCAAATGTTAATGCATAGCAGAGATCTGTAAATGAAAAGACTGCCTATCTGCACACAGATTGGCTGGCAGTTTAATTTCTTCAGGAGGGAAAAATCTGATCTCTGTTCCAGCTGGGAAAGAGCTTTGTCTTTTTGAATCATTCTGTGATTTTATAAGGATAAATTGAGGCAGATTTAAACTATAGTGTATCTCCTTGTTTAAATCATAGCCTTCATATAATAATTAAAAATGATTTTAAAGAATAAGTGTTAAAAATTTAAAGGCATAAATAAAAACATATTGGTCCGTAGGTATGCACAATTCATGCAAAGTAGTACGCTTCTGGGAGAATTTTGCATGAACCTTATTATTATCTTTAAATAATCAGTACCCAGAGAAAAAGGAATTGTAATCATGAATGTAGTTAAAGTAGTTAAACTGCCAAGAAGCATAAGAATTTTTTCTTTATTTTTATTATTTTTAATGGCAAGATAAGGCCAGAAGGGGCAGAGGAGAAGGCCACCTTTAAAATTTCCACATCTTGTCATTTCTATTCATAAGAAGTGGAAAATTGGGTGGAGGGGGGATTTAAAAAATTTGGGGCAAATGTTAAATACAACATATGTTCTTGTAGCTTTGATGAAATAATGAGCGTGGTCATGGGAGGGTGGGTGGTTGGAACCATCTTGCTGCTGCCTGTTAGGTTGGCTAAATCATTCTGGAAGGCGGCTGATCTAAAATGCATCAGCTGTCACCTGTTCAGTCCCAGTGTGACAGTTCAATACCTGCTCATCTTCTGAGAATGGCAGAGCTGAGCCCTGAATAAATGGTGTCTGTATGCAAACTGTCAAAGAGAGCTTGGCATATCATTAGGGCTGACCTCCACGGCTTCAGTCACAGTTGGAAATGCTGTAGCCGCTTGTCATTAGAGCTCACCTCCAGATCTTTGGACACTAGCATAATGCAAAGCAAGCCTCGGAAAGGGGCAATTGATGAACTAGGTGATACACTGATAAAATCTTAACCTTTGCAAAAGCTAAAAGGTGTTACAGGATTGTGCTCAATACATTTCTTTACACTCGTATGCTTTGGTCTCTTCTCTCAACCAGTGGAATCAAATGAGTTTGTTGTAACTCATAGTGTGGGTGTCACTATCAAGGCTTTCATTCCCTAACAGATCAGAAATTTTAGATTTGTAAGAAAGAGCTGCTATGTGACACACATGCCAGGTACTACTGACTTTCTTCCTCCAGCTCTTCCCTTGTCCCATTCTATCATGGAACACATAATACAGATTATGACCTGGTGTGAGGAAGTCAGTGGGAGAAAGATAACATATGTCATAAGGAAACCTGGAGCAATGATGCAAATGATCTCATCTTTAAATCATGCTCTTCAGATCTGAAAATTTTACAGAGAGCTAGATCATCTGTCACAACTCCTAGTTGCATCACCACAGAGTTTTTAAACTTACCCCATTAGGATTATAGTAATGAGCTCCAATCCTTACAAAGTCTATTTACAGATGCCATTAGCACATACACCATTAAGTTTTTCCTTCACAGGTATAGGATGTTTGATTCTCTAAGCTTTTGTTCAAGTTGGTTAATGGTTCAAAAATGTGTTTTTAGGATTAAATGCATTTATACAGGTTTATGTATTTCAGGAGTTTATTTTGACATTTTATTTTATTCATTTTCCCCCTCTGACTCTCTCCCTTCAGGAGCCAGATTTTCTCTGAAGGATAAGTATGGTACTTTCAGAAGTTTCCTCAGTCATCAACACAATACTTTGCATACTTCCAGATACTTTACAAATTTATGGTCATTTGACATATGAATGAATTCATTCCTACAATTTACCACTTTCCCAATCAGTAAATAACTGCTTTTTCTGCTTCAAAAAATTGTTGTTTTTACAAGGTTAAGGTAAAAGACATATTCACAAGAAAATTCTGTGAACATATTTCATATATTACATATAATTATATATTATATTATATATAATTGCATTATATATGTTATTATAGACATGTAATGATATATTCCCATGGAATTAAAATGCTGAGATTGGAAAGCATCTGCCTACTTCTATGTGGATTCAATCTTGTCAGGGAACTGTGACAAGGCAGCAGAGTCCTCTACAGAGAAAAGAGCAGAAATAGATAGACACACAAAGACAGATAGACACATACAAACCTACACCACCATCATCTACCACTGATTTTTTTGTGGTTTGAAATAGGGTGGAGGCATGAGAGACCATAATGTTTCATATTTTCCCCATTTGGCTCTAGCCAGAACAACAGGTGCTTCATAATAAATCACGTGACTGGACTAAAAGACAAACACCACAGAGAACAGAAAATGGAGATAACTATATGTCTAATTGGATAAACTGTTACCTACCATGTACCAAATCCTTATAGCATAAAATTTGAACCTTTTAGCCAATGAAAATAGAATACTTGTCAAACAGATCACTTTGAATAAAGACAATTCTCCTAAACACTTGGGTTTTATAAGGAGAATTAAGATGCACATGGTCAAATAAGAAAATATCAAGTTGAGTAAAGACAAAAAGTTCATCACTTTGGCTTTTATATGTTGAAAATATCATACTTGAGTAACTTCAAAGTTTTGGTTTTTTTTTTAGTCTTACAAGATGATAAATATAACTCTAAAGTTTTGACACAAAGAGATTTCTGAAATAAGAATGTAAGTGGAATATAAAAGCCAACTTGTCCTAAACCCAGAAATTTCTTCCTAGGCAGGTACTAAAGACAGATAAAAGAATTATTTTGAGATTGTTCTTCCTGACAGAGGAAGAAGAGAGGAAGAAGCAAGAGAAACCCAGATTATTTCCTTCTGCACCAGTCAGTGAAGTAAATTAGAGAAGGGAAGAGGGCAAAACTTTCAATAGTCTATAATTAATATATCAGAAAGCTAAAAAAAATTGTCTTTTTTTAAGAAAAAAAGTTAGTTTTGAATTGGGAGACCTTGACTTATTAAAAACCAGAATGTTTTCTCTGCAGCACATTGACGTTATTTCTTGGGATCTACCTATTATTTTGATTAGAGCCAAATGGGTGATGGATGAATTACAGAAGTATAACTTCATCACCCCCTAATTTTAAACAGTTGGAAAATAAATCAGTGTTAGATGATGACTGAGTTATTTTCAATGATAATAAACATTTATTATGTGCCATGCTAAGCCCTAGGAAAACAAACAAAGTGAAAGAAAATTTCTTCCCTCAAGGAACCTTTAGTTATTTTCTAGCCGGTGAAGAAAATACATTAAAGCGATCTAATTGACATGTGAAGGAAGAAGGTATTGGGTCAAAGGAATGAGGTTATCTGGGACTCATGGGCTTGTCTGAGTTTAAAGAAAATATATTGACTGATATTGGTGTTTCTTCAAATAGATATTCAGAAAAAAAATTCGTAATTAGAGGATGAGGTGGAAAGGGTGATGCTATTAATAGACTGAGAAGAAACCCAATGGAGAATTTATATTACATAATGTATTAGATGGCACCAACAAAAAAAACACCATAACTTCCCACTCAGTCATGGAGTTACTTTTGCCATTGAATAGATTTTTACTTAAGACAACAGGGGCAGGTAAGTGGTGCAGTGGATAGAGTGCAGGAATCAGGAGGACCTGAGTTCAAATCTCACCTCAGACACTTGATACTCACTAGCTGTGTGACCTTGGTCAAGTCACTTAACCCTAATTGCCTCATCCTGGGTCATCTCCAGTCATCCTGATGAATATCTGGTCACTGGATTCAGATGCCTATGGAGGAGCGGTGAGGCTGGTGACCTGTAGAGCCCTCCCTCACTCAAAATAAAGTCAAGGGCAAGTCATGTCATTATTTCTCTGATGGCATGGTCTTCTTCGGTACTGAAGGACGAACACACACACACACACACACACACTCAATTTCACCTATATCTCATTTCGTGTTGATACAAGGGCTGCACAACCATAGCAAAGTAAATACCAATACCAAAGTATAGTTAGGAATTTTACTCAGTAATCTCTGACTATTATTGATCATTTGATAGTTTAACATGGGTTTGATTCCAGGAACAAGAAAAATACTTCTTTCTAAGTAGAGGGAAGTAAAAAGAATGGGAAGGAAGGGAGAGGAAGAGAAGAGATTTGGTTGTTGGTAGTGGCATGATTATTATCAGTTATTCAAACACTGTTCTGTAAGAGGCATTGATTTTTTTCTAATGTAAGCAACATCAATATGTGGAAATTTCTGAATAGTTTCCTAACAATTAGAGCCACCAAAAAATTTAAAAACAGCAGATTCCTTCTTAGGTAAGAATTGGATGACCACTTGTTGAAGATGGTATTAGAAACATTCTTTGTCAGGTATAGATTGAACTACATGGCCTCTGAGATTTCATGCAGTCCACACACATACACACATATACATGTATACACATATACACATTCATATATACATACAATACACACATTCACATATATGTATATATACACAGACAAACATGTGTGTATTACCATATCACAGTATTATATGTATCACAGGCACTTCATAAAAATCCATTTAGTTTAAAAACTTTTACTTTTCTGTTGATTTTTAATATTTAATATTTTGTTTTTCTGAATAACAATCCCATGAGCTAGGCATTATAAGTAATATTATCCTCATTTAACAGATGAAGTAAATGTAGTTTATAGAGGTAATGACCTGGTCAGCCTGTATTAGAATTTAAACCTAGATCTAACAAATCCAATGCCAACACTCATTGCACTATACCATCTGTTTCTTTCTGTCTCTGTCTCTCTCTTAAGGCTGATTGATTTATCACTGTGGTTACTGTTTGTAGAAACTATTCCTGCTGTTTGTAAATATGCCTCCTCCCTTTCCAAACTACCTCACTTTTTTGTCCTGAATGGACCACCTCATGACTGATTATTTTCTGATAGATTGGTCAGTCTGTTCCTTATTGATTCCAGACTTGGGAAAGTCATGCCTTGCCATTCGAAACTTTTTTTTTCAGTATATTCTGATCCTGCTTCTTTCCCTGGACCTGCTAGATGGGGCCACCTTCAGTTTACCACACAGCATCTGCTTAGGTATCCTGCAGTAACTTGTTAATACAAATTCTATTGAAAGAATTAGGTGTCCCTGGGACAGAGCCCATATTGCTAACATTAGCACTAAACTTAAAAGTCAAATCTTTAGACAACAAGTCCAGGATAAACCTTTGAGGGTAGAACCCCAGGTACTTTGTCATACAATTATGGGAAAGGCTTCTTCTGGAACCAAAAAAATTCACAAAATTCCTGTAAATTCATAGAATTATCTCCCCAAAAGAGTAAGAAATTGATTGCACTATTATTTAATTTATTTATTTTTGTTGTACTATCTCACAGAACTAAAAATGTTTAGGAAAGGATAAGAAATGTTAAGGCATCTCATGGAAAGCAAGTGGAGACTAACTGGGATGAAATATATTTGCTTTAATTGGCCTCTGAACAGGATCCATACACTTTCAATTTCAACCATGACAGTAACGGAAGTAAAGTCAGAAAGCAGTGGGTACGTTGTTCTATCAATGACATTTAAAGTTATATTCCTAAAGCACAGATCTGACCATAAAATTCCCTTGTTCAATAAACTCTAGTGCTTACCTATTACCTCTAGGATAAAATATAAATTTTACCATTTATAGCCCTTCATAATCTAGTTCCAACCTATCTTTCTAGCTATTATATAAACATCTACACATGCATATATGTACATATATGCATGTATACATATATGCATACATACATACACACATGTGTATAATATATGTAGTATATATCCTAATGCATCTGCTCACACATGCATACAGTCTATATACTACATAGACCTATATAATATATAATCCCTGCCACACCCACTTCAGGCCTGCTGAACTGTACTTCCTACCTTTCCATACACATGATACTTCACCTCTCACTTATGAGTTTAATATATATATATATAGTTGATCCTCCAAGGCTCAGAATGCCCTCTTCACTTCTGTACTTCAGAATCTCTAGTTATCTTTATAACTAAGTGTCAATACCACCTTAAAATGAAGACTCTCCTCATCCTTCTAGCTATTGGAAATAACTTCTCTTTAAAATTACCTAATTTTTTAGCATATGTTTTAAATATATTTACTTTTATATAGATTTTTTTCATAAATGTACATGTTATCTTTCCTGGTGGAGTATTCGCTGCTTCTAAGCAGAGATTGTTTCATGGCTATTTCTCCAAAGCCTATCATAGCACCTCACATGTAGTAGGTGTTTCATGAATGTCTGATGATTGATGGATCTAAAAAGAGGAAAAAAGTGCAGTTCACTTTGAGACACATGAATTAACTTATTGATCTATTGTAAAACCTGTTCAGAATTAAGAAGATTAAGGAGCAGCAGAAAGGACCTTGGATATTATCTCGCTCAAACCCTGGCTTTTACAATTGAGGGAAATGAGGTCTAGAGATGCAAAGGCCTGTACATCAATAGAATTTGAACTCAGGTCTTTTGACAGCAAATCTAGTACTTCCTGAAGTATACTATGCTACCTAAGCTAGGAGAGTAGGGAAATAATAGCTAGTTGGCATTGCTAAATCACTTAAATATTTCTAAAGCACTTTACATGTATTGATTCATTTGATCCTTACCATAACCCCAAGAGGTAGGGGCTATTTTGCTCCCATTTAATGGATGAAGAAACTGAGGCATGGAGAGGTTAACTGACTTGCTCAGGATTATACTAAGTCCTCCTGACTCCATGTCCTCCATTCCACTTTACCACCTAACTATCCAGGGAAAGACAAAATAATAAACAACTAGAAATAATGGTAACAGTGAACTGAGAATAAATAGACCTGCTTACTAGTCCTGTCTCTTCTACCTCATTGTGATGTGATTATAACCTGGTCTTTGACCTTTTTAAGTCACAAGTTCTCCCTCTATAAAAATGAAGTGTTTGGTGTGGAGCGGGTACAGGGGAGAATGATAGCTAATCTCTAAAGTCTTTTCTGAAAAATCCTATGGTGGAGCAGACTGACTTTACCAATTCATAGAACAAAATAGCTCCTGCTTCTGTTCTGAAAAGCACAATCTTCCCAAGAAACCTGTGGCACAGATACTTCAAGTATTACAATTCTCATTATATAGATAAGGAAATGTAGCCATTGAAGCATGAAGTGACTTGTTCAGGCTGACGCAGCCTGGAAGTATCTGAAGAAAGATATTCACCCAAGTTTCTTTGGTTTAGGATCCAATATGCCATGCTCCTTTTTGAAACAACTGTTTTTTTTCTGGTCATTAGAACATCCCAGCCCTACTCAGGACTGACAAGAGTGGGGAGGAGGAGGTAAGCTGGTATAAGTAACCAGAGTGCAGGAATTTTGAAAGTGGTTGGGGTTTGATGCATAATTATTTTTTGTATTTCTCAGTAGTACTACTTGTTGATTGCTTTTGTAAATTGAAGAATTTTAAAGAAAATAATGATGATATTCAATAATTAATTATTGGCCAATAGAGATTTAAAACAACCAAAAAACTATTATTTACATATTTAGAAAATAATATAACTATTTTAATATGCATATGTATGTGAACATATTTTCTATTTATATATTATATTCAATGAACCCACAATTCTGAATAACAGCATGCAAACTTGTGCTCTGAACTGAATATTTCTCGGTATTCCTGTCTCTACATGAACATTTCCTTCTGCACTTTGACAATATGACAAGGTAAGTCTCATTTTTTCATATTGTCTCAACATTCCTGAAATGATTTTATAGTGTACCTTTTATAAATACAATTGCAATTTGAGAATTTGGAGTACATTTTTATTGTGGGCAACCAAGTAACCCAGTGGATATAGTACTGGATGTGAAGACATGTAGACCTGAGTTCAAATCTGGCTTCAGACACTTACAAAATGAGTGATCGTGGGCAAGTCACTTAACCCTGCTTGTCTCAGTTTCCTCATCTGTAAAATGAGCAGGAGAAGGAAATGGTAAACCACTCCAGTATGTTTGCAAAAGCAAAAAAGCAAACAAAAAATCCAAATGGGGAATGACAGTACCATTTTATTATGATAAAATATATATTTAAATGTTTACTCTTTAATAATAAAACATTAAGTGACCTAATGATATACTTTACTATAATACAATTTAATTTTAAAAAATATATTTTTCTCTTAGCTTTCAAAAAACAAGATTTCATGTCAAAATTATTTTTTAAAAATGTAGTGAAAGACCTATAGTAACTGTGCTTTCAAGTAAGTAATTTTAAATATTTTTCATCATATGTATGTAATTTGCAAGAAGTTGCAGTTTTTGAGTAGTTTGTATTTGCATCAATGTGAAATATATTATCATGACATAAAGTTTTATTTCTATTTTAGTATATTCTTTAATTTAAAAAACATATAGTTAAATTATTTCCTTTTTCTATTCCATATTTCATTAGTATCCCAGGTGTAGTATATTTTCTTGGTTCATTGATGTAAATCCAATGTAAAGGTTTTTCTAGTTTGTTAACACCATCATCCTCACCTATAACCACTTCCCCTCCTCTCCCTATCCCTCCCTTTCACTCCACTCCCCTCCTCTCTCTTCCATTTCTCTCTTCTCTCCTCCCTTTCCACCCATTTCCCTTCTGTCCTGTTCTCTCTTCTCCTTTCCTATTGTGTTCTCCCTTGTCCTCTTTTCTCCCTCCCCTCCTCCACCACCTGCTCCTTTCCCTTTCTACCTTCTTCCTTCCTCTTGCTTCCCCTTCTCTCTTCATCTTTGCTTTTCCCTCCATTCTTTTCTAACCCCTCCTTCTAATCCTGCTTAGGGGTAAAATCATTCTCTAAAGCCCTGGTTTAACTATGTAGTAAGAACATCATAACACATTCCTCTGTTTGTTCAGCCACAGCTCAGTCACTTAGGGCTCTCCTTAGGGCAAGGGATAGTTATTTGGTGTAGTCTAATAATTAAACAGACATAAAAACAACATGGAGTTAAGAATGTAGTGCCTAGAGAAAACTGAGATAGGTTTCAAAGGAAGTAGGGTTGCAGGAACAAGAAGATATTTTAAAAGAACAAAAATAAGTTGAATCAAAGGAGCTTTTCCTTTTTGGAGGAATGCTACAGTGCCAGAACATAATAGTTCCAAGAACTTTGGGAAAAATAGGAAGAATAATTGGTACAAAATGGGAAAAATGGGAGAAAATAAAACTAACTTCTCTCCCAATCCATTTCCATGTTGTCAAAATTTCCAAAACTCGTCCTCTAATTAAAAGCATAGGTTCTTCAGTGTATCTGTGTTTACATCATTGCATGTATACTAAAATCCTCCTCATCCTCCTCAACCTATGAAATTCTTTTTTATGTTCTCCCAAGAGAACCCCTTTAGATGATATACCCAAAATACAGAGGGTCACCCACTAGATATTTCAGAAATGTTAGTGAAGCGCTCAGACCATTCATTCATTCTCTGTGCTCTTGCTAAATGATTGACTTGCCTCTATTTCTAGGTATTTTCATGTCTTTCCTCAATGATACGTCTTAGATCATTTTTTGCATGTAGGGTATCTTTCAGAACATATCAAATCCTCCTTGAACCACCATGAATCTTGTCATTTCCCTCAAGGGCACCTACAAATGGGCTAAAATTTTTTTAAAAGATTTTAGTGTTCCAAAATTCATGACCATACAGCATCACCAAAGAATATTTGTCTTCAATTCACAAGTGTTGGGGCCGGTGAACAGCTTGATGTTAGTGAAAGCACTTGTCCCTTATTTAGGAGCAATATTACAAGTGTTTCTTTAATCTGTGGCTCAAAAAGATTTCTCAAAAATAGAGGATATTATAACTTCAACCCTGTTTTCATTCCAATTTTGACAAAATTAGAATTCTACAATTTTGCTTCATCTTCACATCAAGTTGGGTAGTTACTTGAAACATTCTGATTCCTTACTCCATTCCACAACTTAAAAACCGACCAAAAGCAAAACATATGTATTACAAGAAAGCTATTTTGAACAGCTACAGGAATTATTTTGCCATAAAGCATGTAACTGTAACAGATGTCTTAGCCAACCCTTTTCTCCAACCCCAGAACTGATTTGCTTACCAGGTCAGGAAACAATTTGCAAAAGTGTTACTTACCTGGGGACTTTTTGCAATATTATAGCATCATTTTTAATGCCTATGAATAGTCATGGAAATCAGTCTTACAAGTTTGTAATAGGACCTGGTATTCAGAATTGAGTTTAAAAACAAACAAACTCTGAGACTAGAAAAACAATGTTTACAACAAATGATGATATATATTCACTAGTTAAATACTTCTTATGATCAGAATTTACCCATATTCAAAGTCTGAACATCCCAAGGGCATCAGGGAAATTTTTCTATGAATTAAATAGGCTTCTGAAGGGAAAAAAAATAGGATAAAATGGAAAAAAGTCAAATTTAAATTAAGTATAAATAAATTAACTGAGAGTAAGTGTATGACATCACCAAGAGAGCATTGTTTCCTTGAAAGAGTGGTTCTTTAAAGAAGGCATCCTTTGGCAAGAAAATGGAAATCTGTCTCAAACAATGCTTTGGAATGAATTCTGCTGGAAACAGGAATGACCCAGTATGGAAATTATCTCTAAGAATGGAAGATACCAATGGGACTCTGAGCCCTAGTACTCTGCTTCAAGGGCTAGGAGATTATTAAATTTTAACAAAAATTATCTTTCTGTACTTTGTTTGGAAAATTCAGAAAGGTTTTTGCTTTCTTTCATCAAAGTGAGTCAGGTGCCAGTTGCAAAGCAAGTCCAATGAGATTGTGGGGCCAGGTTTAGGATATAAATGTCTTCATTTCTTGATTCCAAGCAAAATAACCCCTCTATTAATTCAAACAATCATAGGCAGCAGAAAGAAACTCTGTTATTAAAAGAGAGCTAAAAAGAGATAAGTATTAAATGAGGCCATATCTTACAATCAGCATCACTGATCGTCACATAATGGACCTTCCCTTCAGTACAATTCATTTCACAATAATTCAACATACATACTTTTCTTTCCCCATGAATTCTCTTCCTTGTAATTTCAGATCAGAGCGCCAAAGGAGATACGGGCAAGTTGGCTTATTACAGAAACACATGGAACATGACTTATGCTTGACCAGGAAGACTAGCAAAGCATTCCTGAGCCACCATTTAATAGTCACCTAAGGCTGCCCTTCTATTTGCTTTTCTGAGCAACTTATTTTTTTTTCCTTTCAAATTCTGTTGATTCCAACAATCATTAGTTTCTTATTTTGAGAGACAGAGACCAATTTTTAGAGGCAAAAATATTTCCATAATAGCATATCTATTCGAGAAATAAGAGGATTCTCACTAGCAGACTGACCTGTAGCTGATTGACTTAATACATGCCACTGGGAAGTGGATTTAGCAGGAAGCAAAGAAGTAGCAACTTGTGAACCCCTATATTGCAGTAAATCAATTTTATTATGTAGGTCCAAGGTAAATGGATAGTATTTATTCACCCATCTCCCAAAGTATTTTTATCTGGATCAGAAGTGGTCTAAAATGGGCTTTTATTTATGTGTTTCTGTAAACTGCTCATGAACCTTCTTTTTCATTTCATGCACTTTCAGTGATTGTTGAAAGAAGGCCTTTTCCAGATCTGATTCCTACATTGTATATAGAGTGACACTAAGTGAAAAAGTTGAGAGCATATTTTTCCATTTTAGGAAAAAACAAGAAAAAAGTAATAGGTAGATTTGTTTTGGAAATTCCTCCCAAATAAAACTCTATAGAAAGGCATTAACAAAAGAGAGAAACTGATCCTTTGAATGGTCCTAGCTTCAAACCTGGTTTATATAAACCTGGATCCATTGTAATGCTGGTGGTGAAGGTTAGATGAGACTCAATATTTTAGCCTGTGGATCACTTTTTTGGAGAGTACTTTAACCAAAGATATAAATAATTATGTACCCTTGCTTTCCATCTTCTCATAAGAAGTCATTCTAATGTAAGAGGCAGAAGAGATCTGAAATATTTCCTCTTTTAAATAATTTAGGTGAAAAACAACTTTAAAATAAATTCAGGCTAATACAGACTTTCATTTTTGTCACTTATTCTCAGTGCTTGACATGATACTTCCTATGTATTTGACTATTAAAAATACTAAATGGTACAGTTGCAAAAAATGTAAACAACATTCTATGTTCTATTTATTTAGAATATTTTTTAAAAGTTAAAAATAAAAGCAAGTTATCGGCAGTTTGTCTGTCCATAGTATGATACATGTCAATTTTCACAGAAGCAGTTGTTGATATGACTTTTATTATAATTTTTAACATGCTATCAGGAGACATGTTTGCAAATGTTCAAGGAAGCCTTCATGGTGCTTCTGAAATCCTACTACATACAAGGAACTAACTATGAAAAATATCACAGTGTGTTAAAATTTGGGTTATACTATATGTTGCATGAATGCACATATATTATCTGTGTCAAACTCCTTGCGTTCTTAAGGATGGAGGAATGGAGAAAAGGAGAGAATTTGGAACAGATATCAGGGGCAGAGTACCCAGCAGGGAGGATCCCAGATCCCTCAACCCACAAGCAACAAAGAAAGCTTTCAAGGAAAACTGTCTTGATATTAGAACCAGAGGGCAAAATAAATATTGAAAAAATCCACTGATCACCTCCTGAAAGAGACCTGAAGAGAGAAACTCCTAAGAATATTGTGACCAAATTTCAGAGTTCCCAGGTCAAGGGGAAAATCCTGCAAGCAGCTAGAAAGAAACAATTTGAGTATTGTGGAAATACAATCAGTATAGCATAGGATCTGGCAGTTTCAACATTAAGGGATTGAAGGGCTTGGGATAGGATATTCCAGAAGTCAAAGGGACTGGGATTAAAACCAAGAATTACCTACGGAACCAAACTGAGTATAATACTTCAAGGGAATAGGTGGTAATTCAATGATATAGAGGACTTTCAAGCATTCATGATGAAAAGATCAGAACTGAAGAGAAAATGTGACTTTCAAACATAAGAATCAAGAGAAGCATGAAAAGGTAAACAAGAAAGAGAAATCATAAAAGACTTTCTAAAGCTGAACTGTTTACATTCCTACATGGAAAGATAATATTTGTAACTCTTGAGGCTTTTCTAAGTATTTGGGTAGGTGGAGGGATTGTACATACACACACACACACACACACACACACACACACACACACACACATAGACAGAAAGCACAGGTTGAGTTGAACCAGATGAGATGATATCCAAAAAAATAAAATAAAATAAAAATTAAGGGGTGAGGGAGGAAAATACTGGGAGGAGAATGGGAGAAATGGAATGGAGCAGGCTATAACTCAAAAAACAGACAAGAAAAATTTTATTCAATGGAGGAGAAAAGGGAGAAAGGGAGGGGAAAAGTGAAACTATTCTCTCCACATGTGTCTTAAGGAGGGAATAACATGCTCACTAAATTTGGTATGAAAATCTATCTTATGCTACAGAAAAGTAGAGGAAGAGGAAACAAGTGGGGTGAGGGAAATGATAGAAGGGAGGGCAAATAGGAGAATGGAGTACCTAAAATTAAACACTTTTGGAAAGGGACAAAGTAAAATGAGGGAATTAAAAAAATAAGGGTGGATAAAGTAGGATAGCGGGCAATATATTTTATATTACAGAGCATGATTATTATGGAAGTCTTTTGCAAAATGACACATATTTAGTCTGCATTGAATGACTTGCCTTCTCAGTGGGGATGAGTAGGGAGGGAAGGAGAAGAGAAGTTGAAATTCAAAGTATTAGAAATGAATGTTGAGAATCATTATTGCATATAACTGGGAAATAAGTAACACAAGTAATGGGGTATAGAAATTTATCTTATCCTATAAGAAAAGAGAGAAGATGGGGATAAGGGGAAAGGTGGGGTGTGATAGAAGGGAGGGTACAATGAGGGAAGGGGTAATCAGAATGCAAGGTATTAGGGGACTGGGATGGGGAGAAAAATTGAACATGTTACAAAGTGATGTAAAAGTAATTAATATTAAAGCAATTTACTGAATTAATTACTGAGACTAGATCAGAGACATCTTTAGTTTGGGGAAAAGAATTTTAGTCTAAGTTTCCAAGAGGCAGGTAACCTAGGGTAAAATTTGATGGAAATTTGGTGGAAAAGTTAAAGTTTTAATGGTAAATTTGATTTTATGATTGTTATTTAATCAGGAACTAGAACATATATAGAAAGGCAAGTAAGCCACTTAAGACTTGCCTCAAAAGATGTTCCTCATCCAATGTGAAATTATAGTCATATTTGAAACCTGGTTATTGGAACTTGCTATTTTAAGATTCTATGGGACTATTAACTGACTGTTCTTCTGAGTCTAATTCCAGGTATGGATGGCATGAAAGGTGGTCTGAGCCTCTAATCCATGATGCCAGTAAGCCTGTGAGATGCTGGTATGAACTGCAAAATGTGATCTTATGGGAAGGGTGGTACAGTGGCTATTCAGCCTGGGCTGAGGTGAGATTCTCTTGACTCAGTTTCCCCACTAACACCTGGCAGAATTTAAGCCTGACTGAATGTAAGTTGACAATCTACTCCTACCTGGAACTGACATGAAGTTGGGGAGATATTGTTTTGCTGCAATGTCCCTTCTCTTAGTGGCAATTTCCTATAGTCAAAAGGTTTGTAAGTTTAATACCAGATCTATTAAATCATGGAGTGTTGGTAGGGAACACCTGAGGTCTAGTCTAAAATTAAGCTATTAAGCTTTGGACTTGGTTTTAATCCCAGTCCCTTTGGACTTCAGACCAACAGCAATAAGTTAGGGTCCTTTAATTCTTAGTGATAGTGTGGAGACAATTAAGTCAAGGGTTTATGAAGATAGCATACACAGTTATTATTTGTGTCTCAGTTGGTTAATGTTAAAAGAACATTTGTAGTCTACATTATAAATGTTTTAAAAGAAATATCACCTGACTAAAAGTTGAAATTATTTTATATGATATGAACTGTATTAATATGAAAAAAATTATATAGCTTATGGAAAGCACAGGGACAGAAATAGGCAGACACTGAGATGAATCTAGGCCCTACTCTAAAAATTGTTCAACATCAAACAAACAAACCCCTGCAGGTAAAGAAAGAGGCTGAATATCAGTCAAAAGTACCTTTCATTTATTTAAAAAAATCATCACTCCTTGAGTCTCAGATTAATTTATTTTCCAGAATTCATATTTTTTCTATTTTTTCCATGTTTTCCTTTTATCATGATTACTAGTAGTTGCTTGGCTCCATGGAGATGGTTTTAAAATATAGGCAGAAATGATCCTGCCATTCCATTTAACTATGTGATTTGTACCTGATTTCTAGAAGGTGAGAGACTGGAAAAATAAAACAAAGTTGCTGTTGTTGTTTTTTAATTTTAGAAAGGTGTCCAAAAGGAGGATACAGACAGGTCCTTCTATCATTAAGATTCGTTTACCATACTCCATTTCTTTCTGACATATCTGTTGAGGCAGACATTACTTAAAGTGAGTAATAATACTACCTACTGAATCTTTATATTCCAAGGTTTATTCTTCATTGCCAACATAAGACTATGTGAGTCTTAGTCAAATATCTCCAAGAGGAAAGCCTTGTCCAAAACTAATTCTTTATTGTCACATTGGATACAACAAAAGATTGTGTTAACCTATACACAGTGTCAACAATCATTTTAAAATATCTTCCTTGTGCTAGGTGCTGTCTAAATTCTGAAGCCAAAAAGGCAAAAATTAAAGTCTCTGCCTGCTAAGAACTTACACTTTAAATGTATGTGTGCATATGAACATGAAAGACATAAGTATGTATAAAAAGTAATTTTTCAAGGATAACTAACAATTGGTTAATGGGGGATCATCAAAGGAAACATGGAACCTGTAGCACTTAAATTGAATCTTGAAGGGCTCCAGGAGATTTTCAAAGCAGAAAGAAGGAGGCCATTTGGGGACAGTCTATTCCAAGGGTCAGAGATAGAAGGTGGGTTAAGATGATTAATCTGTTCAATTATAATGAAAGTGAATATAATGTGTGATGAGTTTGAAACGATAGGTTGGCAGGGATTCAAATATCAGAACCTGTCAATTATTTGTCCTTAGACTCAAATCATTATGCCCTCTGACTTCCAAACTATTCCTTCTTGGGCTCCACTCTCTTTGAAATATGGCATTCCCTGGTTAGAATACAAGCTCCTTGAGGGCACAGATGTATTGCCTGCTCTTATTTGTATTCACAGTCCTTATCATAGTACTTAGTACAGAATAAATGTTTAATAATTTTCCTTAATTTATTCATGTTAAACAAAGGAGATATTCATTATTCTAACAAGAGAACAATAAGTTCAAATCTGAAATATCAATTTTGTAGCCAGATAGATATGTATCTGGTCTTGTAGCTAAGCCTGGAAGTTTTTTCATGATGCTTTCTATGTGGAAGGAAATAGGGCAACAAAATAGGAGAAAGAAAACTGAACATGACCTGGAGTTGTGAATTTGTATAAAGGACTGAGTTGTGTGACACCAGAGCTTCTGGGAGACACATGTATAATTCCAAACTCTTAGGGAGATGTAGAAAGGATTACCTTGGGGAGAAAATGGCAATATGCCTGTTAGGGGAACAAAGTACCTCCACATCTCCTTGATTTCTGCCTTGCTTTCCTAGAAATTACAAAACAGACCTTCTTGGGGAAGACTGGGCTCTATCTCAGTAGGAGCTAAGATATTATCTTACTCTAAGTTGAAGATCTTATTAACTCTAGTATTATTTGGACATATCCTAATCTACAAAAAATCTGATTTCTCCTAGCTTGGATAAATTATTAACTCAATATTTGTTATTTATAAGTGTTTCTTACATAATCAACATTTGATGGGAACTATTGAAAGGAAGCTAAGGGCTTCTTTCTTCCTTATGAAAAATCAAGAAAAGTGGCATTGAACCAAGAGACCTCAAAATATCACACCCTTAGACCAAAGATATTTGAAGGTTAATAGTCAAAGTGATCCATTCATGGGCCATCCCCTACTCTTCGTTGGATAATCTCCCTTAGGCAGTTGTGCCACGTCTGAGAGCAATCTGTCCAAGAAACCTATGAGCTTTGTCTATACATTTAGATAACTTAAATGAATCCACTTAACTTACAGAGAGATAGGTAGATAGACAGACAGACAGACAGACAGACAGACAGACAGACAGACAGACAGATAGATAGATAGATAGATAGATAGATAGATAGATAGATAGATAGATAGATAGATAGATAGATAGATAGATGAATGGGAGAAGAGACAGGGAGAAGCAGAGAGACAGAGATAGATAGAGACAGACAGAGACAGAGGTTCTGTAAAGTGCTTATTATGTGCCAGGCTCTCTACTAAGTGCTCCATATACAAATATAAACAATTTAGTCAGTGGCTGCCTTTGAAGAACTTACATTCAAATAGAAAAACACAGTATATAAAGAAGATTTGGAAAGGGGAGGGGTGACGAGCTTAATAATAATACATAGAGTGGGTCAGAATATGACCTGCAAACCCCAGCCCTGATAAGCAAAGGCAAAAACTCACTTATCAGAGGAAAGCACTCAGAGGCAGAGCCTAGGTTACCAGTGAGTAGGTGAAATAGAGAAGTATATGGAAGTAGAGAAGGCATGGCATACAGTGGTCTGGGAGGTGGAAGATAGATTGGAGAGAGAAAAGACTGGATACAGGGAGATCACTAGGGAAGCAGATTCAATAGTTTAGAGGAAAGGTAATTAGGGTAGAATTAGGTACAGTTGTGCTGCAAATAGAGAGAAGCATACGGAGGCAAGATCTCGGTAGTGGAGATAATACCAAAAAAAAAAAGAAAGAAAAACCCTTGATAATTGAATGGTTTTGATGGGTGAATGGGTATGAGCAGATTAACCATGGTGAAGAGTTAATGAAATGGTCAGATACTTCCAAACTAGGAGCAAAGCCTCATGGAAAGGTATGCTACTGAAAGGTACAACTAAAAGCCAGGATTGAAGACATCCTCCTAAGGTTGATCCCATGAGTACAGGTACAGTTGGATAGGATCTAAGCCAAAGACAAGATTAGTATATCAAAACAGAGTTCAGAGAGGTAGCCATTAGGTGATTCTCACATGACTGTTTCAGTAGCTTTGGTGAGCCCCACCTGTCCATGCTTGCTGCAAGGATTCTTTGTATTATCTTCAGTGAAAACTCGAGGAAGATTGTTTTTCTTCCCACTTCAATCTCTCCTTCCCTCATCTACTGAAGTGATTTCTCTAAATTATAGGTCTGATCTTGTCAATCCTTACCTCAATGAACTCAGGCAGCTTCCTATTACTTTCAGGATCAAACATAAACTCCTTGGTTTAGCACTTAAAACTTGTAATCTGATACTTTACTACCTTTTCATATTTTTACACTTTATTCTCCTCCATGCACTAAGGATTCCAATAATAAATCTGTACATATATTTTGCACACAAAATTTGGAATTTTCTGTCTCCTCACCTCTGCCTCAGTTTTTCTGACTGATTTCAAGACAGCTCAAATCTCAACTAGTCTAAGATGTTTTTTCTTATGTTCTCAACTGCTAGTCTCTTCTCATTTCATGGTGTCTTCCATCTAGTCGGCACAAAATATATGTTCTGTTTCTGACTAAAAATTTGCATGTTGTCTCCTTCTTTAGACAATAAGCTCTGTGTGGGCATAAGCTACATTTTGACTTTTCTTTGAAAAAAATTGGATTTGAATAGATGTTAAAGATCACCTACATCTTTCCTCCTCTGCACTAAAACTCTAATTATCAAGTCTAGAGTATTGAATACAGTTATAAGAACATCACTTTGGGAAGTACATTGATTAGCTGGAGAGGATACAAAGAATGAGAAAGAATCTTGAATGGATTTTATATTAATACATTGAAGGAAATTCAGTGTTTTGTCTAAAGAAGAGAAAAACTGGGGGTGTGGCAATTATTTTAAAGTATCTAAAGGGATCACAGAAGAGAGGTTAAGCTTAAGGGATTCTGCTTGAGCCAAGAAGGCAGAATTAAGAGACTTGTAAATCATAAAGTAAAACATTTAGGCTTGATATGAGGGAAAGTATGGACCTAGCAATTAGAAGTATCTAAAAAAAGAATGGGACACTTTGAGTAGGTAGTAAATTTCTCTCTATAATTGAATTCTTCAAGTAAAGGTGGGAGAAACACTTTTTAGGATATAAATGAGATTTTTAAATTATTCTTTATCTACGGATTGGAGTATTGAACCACTTATTTTCAACTCTGTGTGGTTTTGTGACTTTCAACAGGTGGTCAAAGGCAATAAAACAAAATATTCTCTTCCTCATAAGATAAATCATTCAATTTGTTGGGGATCCTCACTTTTCACAAAATTTCTTACTTCAGCTCTTTTTTTCTGTAGTTCAATCCCCTGGACACATTCTGTTTCAATGGAGATATTGGTGTTGAAAAGCAGGCAATGAGGGATAAATACAAAAATTCAAGAGGTCCTTTGAAATAGATTAAAACTATTGAGGAAGGAAACTAAGGACAGCAAAAAATAAGTATGTATCAGAGAAATAGTGGACATCAAATAATCAACAGGACTATTAGAGTAAATGGGGAACTGTAAATTGAAGGTGATGAGAAGGAATACTTGCTCATCTCACTTTTATTAGTATTTTCCCTGTCAAAGGGGATAGTTTGTCACAGAAAATACTGTACAACATTTTTAATAAGGAGTTGAAATAGAAGGAAAATGATAAATTAATTTTCAATAAAGTTCTTAGCTACTTTTGGTATTTCTAACAGGAAGGAATCTTAGACGTCAACTAGTCGAAATCTCCCATTTTACAGATAAGAAATCAGGCTCAGGCTGATGAAGTGATTTGGTCTAGATCATGAAGTATCAGACTCAGGTCCTCTGACTCAAAATGAAATATATTTCTACTGCATCAGATGATTCCTCAGGGGCCTTATCAATAAGTTTATTAAAAGATTTAGATATGAAAAGGACCTGGGAGTTTCTGTGTTCCAACTCCGACATTTCTGCAGATGTGGATAATGAGTGCCTGAAAAATGAAATATGCTGGAAAAATCACACACTGAGGAAATGACAGAACCAGAATTTTAATCTAGGTTCTTTGGGTTTGAAATCTAGTACTCTTTCTACTATAATACATTATCTTCCTCTGGAAAACAGTCCTAGAACTGAGAGATCCCTTGATATGTCATCAAACTGTAAGCCTAACCCAGCTCCAAAATAGACTGATCTGATCCTGTGTCAAACTTCTAGGACAGAATGGAAGAGAAATGAATTATTAGACCAGGAGTATCTAGCAACTTCATCAGGATTGCTGATTCAAGACTATATGATAAGCAGTAAATTTGGCATTCTAGAGATTGTAATTCTTCTTAAAACCAATTAGAGTTATTTTTTTATTTGCCTAAGAGAGGAATATATTCAAATCAAATGTGCCTGGAATAATTGATTTTCTAAACCCACAAGGGTTCACACATATACACATATTCCTTGCGGAAACAGTAGTATGCAAGAATTTGAAACTGAATCAGAAAGACGTGGGTTCAAATCCTGCTGCAGACATGTACTTATTATGTGTCCCTTTGCACATCATTGAATTTCTCTGAAGCTTCATTCCTCAAAAAGAGATATAATAATTACACTTTATAGTACCTCCTTGACAGTGTTATTCTGAGGAACAAATCTGATAATTTATGTAAAATACACTATAAACTTTAAACATCATATAAATACCAGTTATTTTTATTACTTTCAATGTCATTCTAAAAAGTGTAGCATCTAGCAATCAATAAGCATTTTAAATGTCTACAATGTGGCAGGCATTGTGGTAGGTTCCAGGAATACACACACACACACACAAAATGCATAACATAGACATATAATACATCTATGTATATAATATGCATATGTTATATATGTACATATGCACATATAGGTATTGTATATAGTTTATATATATATATTATATACATGTATATGGAAAAAGAAAAATCCTTTTCCTTGCTAGCCAGGAGTTTATATTCATTTGGGGAAAATTACATATGCATAAGTATATATAAAAATAAATGCATGGTGATTTTATGGAGGGAAGGTAAAGGAAAGACCGCATGCAAAAAGTATGATTTGGACTGCGCTATGAAGAAAACTTAGGATTCCATGATGTAGAGGGATGGTGGATGGTTCATGGGTGTAGAAATGCATTCCAGGCATGGGGCCAGGTTGTGCAAAGGCACAGCAGTGGGAGATAATGAAATTAGTGAAGAACAGTAAGACAGTTGGTTTAGCTGGACTGGAGAGTGAAGGTAAGGGGGTAAAATAAGACTGGAAAGTGAGACTGAAGACAAGTGTAAAGGGATTTAAATGCTAAACAGAGGGGTTTGTGTTTAATCTTACATGAAAAATCTAATCCCTAGAGTTTATTGAGCAGGGAAATGAAATGGCTGCTTTATACAATGGGAATATCAATTTGGCCGCTATGCGGAAGATTAAATGGAGTGAGCAGAGAACTGAGGCAGGAAGACCAATTAGGAAGCTCTTACAAGTCCAAGAAGGTGGTAATAAAGGCTTGAACTTGGAGAGTGGCCAAATTGAAAGAGAAAAAAGATAGACAGCAAAAGATGATGTAGAGGTAAATTTTGAAAGGCTTGATAATTGATTGGATATATAATATGAAGGAGCCAGCAAAGGAGATTCTGAGGCTGTTGTTAAGAATGTTGGTTCCCCTGATAGAAGTAAAGAAGTTCTGAAGAAGGATGGGTTGGGAGGGAAAACAATGAGTGCAATGTGGGACATATTGAATTTGAGGTGCTTATGGGTAATCTGCTTAAAAATATTTAATAGAGAGTTTGTTACAAGAGAGAGAATACACCTGAATATATAGATCTGGGAGACATATTAAAAGAGATAATAATTAAACAAAAAGAAGTTGATAATGTAAGAGAGAAGAAGGAAGAAGAGGAAGAGAAGAAGAAGAAGAAGAAGAAGAAGAAGAAGAAGAAGGAGGAGGAGGAGGAGGAGGAGGAGGAGGGACAAAGAACAATAAGGAGGAGATGGAGAAAGAAAAAAGTTCCTTTGAGAGACTCTTGGAGTTCAGTAAATAGTTTAAATAAAGGATTTTAATGGATTGTACAATTAGAGATTTATATAAACGCTAAATTAAATTAGAATTGATTTAAGCAATTATTAAGCACTATGTATAGTTACCAAGCACTGAGAATACAAATAATACAAGCAAAAAAATAAATACAATCTATACCCTCAAGGAGCTCACATTCCAATGTGAGAAAATAACATTTAACATGAGGGGTGGTACTTGAATGTGAGAAAGGAGGAAAAATAATCTAGGAGGAGGCATGATGGTTTAGGGAAAGTCACCTAGCTGAACTCTTCAAATATTTCCTTCCAAATCATTTCAAAATAACACCTCAAATCAAATTCTGGAGTGGCAGAGCCAGCAAAAGGTCAAGGTGAGACATTTTCTACCCTAAATGTCAACAGGAGTAATCTGTGACATCTAGGTTGAAATCTGTTCAAAGATCCCATATTCAGCAGTAGCAACAGTAGTTGCTGCAGCTTCAAGTACTCTCAGCTATGAGATGGTAAACGGGTTGGACAACGAGTAAGAAAGAAATTAAAAGCTACCCTTTGCTGGCTCTGGGTACATCTGGCATTGATTGGCAACTCTATTGCTCAAGCAAAATTCTTGCTTGCAGTTCTAAGCAGAGAAATATGCTGATGGTCAGTTACAAGGGGAAAGGGAACCCTGGTCATAGTACTATAGCAGAAAAGAGCACTACCACCTGCGACTGCATAGGAGCAGGATCTCTTTCTGGGTAAAGAATAGAGCAGGAGAGCAGTGACCAGATCTTTCCCAGGATCACATCGCTTTGGAGGCATCAAAAATGTTTAGACCTAGAACTAATTCGGAAAATAGCAGCATAAAAAAACCTTAAAGTTTAGGGCTGTACCTCCCCAACCCTAGGTAAGCAGAGTCCAATGTTAATATAAAGCTCAAAATAAAACAATAAGCTGTCAAATAATGAGATAACAATTTTTAAAAAAGACATAATTGTTATGAAAAGCTAGTATGGTGGCACAGAAGATCAAGGCATGAACTCAGAAGAAGACAACAATGTAAAAACAGCAAACCAAAAGAAGGCTTAGAGAAAAACACTATTGGACCCAAACCCAACAAGAATTCCTGGAAGAATTAAAGAAATAGATGAGAAAGGAAGAAAGGAAGGAAGGAAGGAAGGAAGGAAGGAAGGAAGGAAGGAAGGAAGGAAGGAAGGAAGGAAGGAAGGAAGGAAGGAAGGAAGGAAGGAAGGGAGAGAGGAAAGAAGAGAGGGTAGAATGAAAGAAAGGGAGGGAGGAAGGAAAAAAGAAGGGAAGAATGGAAGAAGGAAAAGAGGAAGAGGAGAGGGAAGAAAAGGCAAAAACAAGGCAAGGAAAGGCAAGGGGGAAAAAATAAAGAAATCTTTTTCTTCCTGGCTTGAAATAATATGAAAAAGGTTTGAGTACTGAGCTATTGACCTGACCTGCTTCTTTGTGGTTTGTAAAACATAAAATAAGACATTTACAGTGCCATAAAATGTATTCCTTAGAAACCACTGTTTCTCTAACCATGACTTTTAGATAACCACAATTTCTCTTTCAATATATCATGTGACATAGTTTCACACTGATCTTCAATCATACTTAACCTTATCTATCATGTTCCATGCATTTTATATTTGACCACAAGGAAAAGGGGCACAGGTTTAATTACTCATTTTGAAGATTCCAGTGCACCTCAGACTGGGCAGAGTGAGAACTCCAGTTTGAAGAGAGATACAAGTGAGCAGCAGAAGTGCCCAAAATAAAGTAATGCGCACAGTGATCACTTGTCTCAATTGGAGTGCCATGTTCAAATTGTGTAAGATAAATCTAAGTTAATAAAACACCGGAATCCTGAGGTACAATCTAACATTACATATGTCAGTTGACTATCTCTTCCAGATCATTTTTTAGTTAATTAGAGATATGGGCCTTTACAAAAGTAATAAGTCAGATAGTGATGCTTAATTTTTTTTAAAAAAAAAGATCCTTGGGGCAGAGCCAAGGTGGCAGAGTAACAGAACAGCACTGGCTTTCTAGAGCACTCCCACCAAGCCCAGCCAAATACCTGTAAAAAATGGCTCTAAATATAGAGCTGCAAAACCCGCAGAATGATGGAGTGAAGCAAATCTCCAGCCCAAGACAGCCTGAAAAGTCCCCAGGAAGTGTCTATATCACCACCCTAGGGACAGGGGGTAGTCCAGTGTGGGCTGTGCCCGCACAGAGGGGACCTGAGCAGGCCTTGGGGAGACTGAGTCTCTCACACTTGTGGTTGTTTCCAAACTTCATGATCCCAAAACACTGCGGATAAATTGAAAAGTCATTGGGAAAAGCCTGTGGGGACAGCGTACGAGAGTGGAGTGGTCTGACCTCAGCCCCAGGGCAGCTGAGGGGGGTGGAGGTGGAGGAATCCTAGGCAGTCACAGCAGCAGCAGTGGCACCTGCACACTGTTTCTGGAACTCTAGGTGCATTGATTGGGGGGGCATTGAGTAGCTGAGAGTACACCCCCCACACTGGGAGCAGAGAACTACCTTGACAAAAACCTCAAAAGTTAAGTAAATGATTGGGGAAATGGGCAAAAACCAGAAAAAGAATCAGACTATGATATCTTACTTTTGTGACAAGGAAGACCAAAAAATGAAAACAGAAGAAAACAAAGTCAAAGCTCCTCCATCCAAACCCTTCAAGAAAAATATGAATTGATATCAGGCCATGGAAAAGCTCAAAAAGGATTTTGAAAATCAAGTAAGAGAAGTAGAGCAAAAATTGGTAAGAGAAATGAGAGTGATGCAAAAAAATCAGGAAAAATGAGTCAGCTGCTTCCTAAAGGAGATTCAAAAGAATGCTAAAGAAAATAACACTTTAAAAAATAGACTAACCCAAATGACAAAAGAGATACAAAAAGCAAATGAGGAGAATGATGTTCTAAAAAGCAGAATTGGCCAGATGGAAAAGGAGATTTAAAAGTTCACTGAAGAAAATAATTCTTTAAAGATTGGAATGGAGCAGATAGAAGCTAATGACTTTATGAAAAATCAAGAAATTTTAAAACAAAACCAAAGGAATAAAAAATAGCAGACTGTAAAATATTTCCCTGGAAAAACAACTGACCTGGAAAATAGATCCAGGAGAGACAATTGAAAAATTATGGGACTACCTGAAAGCCATGATCAAAAAAAGAGCCTAGACATTATCTTTCATGAAATTATCAAAGAAAATTGCCCTGATATGCTAGAACCAGAGAATAAAACAAATATTGAAACAATCCACAGATCATCTCCTGAAAGAGCTACAAAAAGAAACACTCCTAGGAATACTGCCACCAAATTCCAGAGTTCCCAGGTCAAGGAGAAAATAGCAGCTAGAATAAAAAAATTCAAGTATTGTAGAAATACAATCAGGATAATGCAAGATCTAGCAGTTTCTGCATTAAGGGATCACAGGGCTTGGAATATGGTATTTCAGAAGTCAAAAGAGCTAGAATTAAAATTAAAATCAAGATTCACCTACCCAGAAAAATCAAGTATTTGGGTAGTTGGAGGGATTATATACAAATAGACAGAGCGCACATGGTGGTTGAATAGGAAGGGATGATATCTAAAAAAATCAAATTAAGAAGTGAGAGGGGAATATATTGGGAGGAGAAAGGGAAAAATGGAATGGGGCAAATTATCTCTCATAAAAGAGGCAAGAAAAAGCTTTTTCAATGGAGGGGAAGAGGTGGGGAGGTGAGAAGGAAAAGGTGAAGCTTACTCTCATCACATTTGACTTAAGGAGGAAATAATATGCACACTCAATTTGGTATGAAAATTTATCTTACAGTATAGGAAAATAAGGGAGAAGGGGTGAGGAGGATGATAGAAGGGAGGGCAAATGGGAGGAGGGGTAATTGGAAGTAAACACTTTTGGGAAGGACAAGGTCAAAAGAGAGAATAGAATAAATGGGGGATGAGAATAGGATGAAGGGAAATATCATTAGTCTTTCATAATGTGACTTTTATTGAAGTATTTTCCATAACACATGTATAACTTATATTGAATTACTTCTCAGCAGGGATGGGCGGGGAGTGAGGATGGGAAAGAAGCTGGAACTCAAAGTTTTAAAAATGAAAGTTAAAAATTGTTTTTACATGAAACTGAGAAATAAGAAATACAGATAATGAATGGGGCATCAAAATCTATCTTACCCTACAAGAAAATGGAGGAGATGGTGATAAGGGAAGGGAGGGTTATACTAAGAAGTAGGGCAGATTGGGAAAAAGGGTAATCAGAATGTATACTGTCTTGGTGTGGGCAGAGAGGAGAGATGAGGAGAAAGTTTGAAACTCAAAATCTTGTGGAAATGAATGTTAAAAAGTAAAAATAAATTAAATAAATTAAATTTAAAAATCCTGTATTACATGCATATTTTGGGTCACCTAAGGCAAGACAAAGTCTCATTTAACATAGTCCAGAGTATTCTGTAGGGGAAGGGAAAAAAGTGCATGTATCAAAGGAAACAATAATTCAAGAGAGAAGGATATATCTATAATCCTACAAGAGCTAATCTTGCACACCTATTACCTGGGTTATGACCCTTCTCATAGCTCTTAGTTCAATGTGGCAGTGCTTGGATCCTATTTGTTACGTAATAAGGATCTAAGATACATTGTAGTAGGGACAGAGTTATCCCTTGTGTATTCAGACCTCCCCACAATTTTTGGGGGGTGGCAGGACATCATCTATTGTTTTTAAACTGCAAATTTCATAGGCCCATGTGAAGTATACTGATTTATTAAGGAAGATTTAAAATAATTATCACACATTTGCGTTTTGAGAAGAACTAATAATTTATATCACTGTACAGACCCAAACTGAAATGACTATCTAAATTTGGGTTACTATTGTAATCTCCTTGACCATTTGAGTTACACTTCCACTGATCATGTGAGACAACTGAAGATAAAATACTGAATCCTCCCACCCATGCTTCCAACTAATGTCAACATGATTCTTCAAATATTCCAGGAAAATAGTTTACAAGATTAAGGCTCACCTCACTCCTAAACTGCCTGTAGTCCTGCAACCTGCCACAAATACCCATAGTTTCATTTTCAGATACCCTAGCTAATTCATAGTTGATACATGGAAGTTGTGATACGTTAAATAATACTATTACTACTCAACAATGCCTATTCCAGGAAAAAATTGAAAATGTGCTTTTTTGCAATAACATACTGCAAAGAAAAAATATTGAATAAAATTTTATCATAGATCACATATTTCTCATGAAAAAGTTCATTTGTAGAAGGCTCTGGTAATGATATTTGTTTTCATAAAATAGATAATTTAAAAGATAATTTTGGTCTACCTTACACTAAAGTTTAGATTGCAATTTTTTTAATATTCTTTATTGTGTTGGTAATACAAAGAAAGTAGAGAATAGAATGTTGATGCTATCATTACATCTTATAGTGCCCTGTTTTTTTAAACATAAGATAGATTAACTTTATTATTCTTTAAAATAATAGTCACTTTTTATTAAATATATAAAATTTTGCAAAATTAAGACAGAAAATATCTAATGGAATTTATGTTTTAACTATAGACACAAATTCGACAATATTTTTATGTAACATTTTGTAGCACACCTTTTTTCTCACTATCATTTATGAAAGTTTAAAGACACACAAAGTACAAAATTAAAACATGCCAGCATATAAACAAATTATCCAACTTTTAGTGAAATTTTATGTAACAGATAAATACCATCCTATAGGGTATGATGTTAGCATGCATACATACTTTCATGGCAACCGTCAAAGTGCCCCTTGTTTAAAAGGGAGAAATTTTTAACTCAAGCTTATTTCATTTTTTATTTAACATTGATAATTATTAGATAACTAAAACACATTTGAAGAAAGATTATTTATTTTGTGAATAACTAAGAATTTAGTTTAAGCATCTGGAAGTTTTAAATCACCAGTACTGTTTAAATAGCATATGTATATTAGGAATTCCAAGAAGAAATTTAAGGATATCAAAAGTAGTTAACCGCTCAGAACATGGAGGGCAATATAATGATAATCATTTTCAAAGATTAAAGAAAACTAATATTTTAGTGAGAGCAAGAATGTATTTGTATTTTTAACTTAAAAAGTTTACTTTAACCTTTTAATGTCTATTTTTACTATTAAATATTACTTAAATAAAATATGCATGTAATTTAGAAATAAACTTTAAAAAAAAACCTATCAGGGGATATAGAATATCAAAATACTTTGGAAAACACAGGCCTATGGCACTGAATTTAGTTGACCTTCCCATCGTCACATAGCCAGCTGGTATCAGCATCCAACCATGTCTAATCCCAGCTACCTCTTTTATTTTCTAGATAAGTAATCATTTTATTAATCATGCTAGCATATAATGAATAAAATACCAAAGATCCCTAATGAAACACATGCAATGCTTATGTGACCTTAGAAGCCTGGGTGTTTCTGAGGCTGGCAATCAACTCTGATTGGTTAACAAGTAATGAGAGAATGAATACTATAATGAGAGATGGGTTTATTCTAATGAGGGTCTAGGAGACTAGACTCCAATTACTCAGCGTTGGTCAAAGAGACTTATCTATACCCATATCACTCCACTTATGGTAATCTAGAAAAAAGGGATGAAATACTTTTTCCCAGTCCTGAGTAAAACACAGTGGGCTAGAATCCATTAATTCACCTAAACTAAAATTTCTTTTTTTTTCAGGTTTCTTTTTTAAATTTAGTATTTTACTTTTCCCCAATTCCATGTAAAAACAATTTTAACATTTCTTTTTAAAACTTTGAGTTCCAAATTTTCTCCCATCCTCTATCCCCACAGCCCTAATTGAGAAAGCAATTCTATATAGGTTATGCATGTGTAGTCATGGAAAACATATCCATAGGAGTCATGTTGTGAAAGAAAACAGACAAGAAAAATAAAAACCTCAAGAAAAATAAAGTTTAAAAAATGTGTACTTCAATTCATGCTCAGACACCATCAGTTCTTTATCTAAGGATGGAGGGTATTTTTCATCATACGTTCTTCACAGTTGTCTTGAATTGTTGTATTACTGAGAATAGCTAAGTCATTCACAGATGATCATCTTACAATTTGCTGTTGCTTTGTATACAGTACATTTCACTTTACATCAGCCCAAAGCTGAGAGCATCTTGCTCATCATTCCTTATAGTATATGAATATTCCATTATAATCACATTATAATCACAAGTCGTTCAGCCATTCCCCAATTGAGGGACATCCCTTCAACTTCTATTTCTTTACCCATAAAAGGGATACTAGAAATATTTTTGTACATATAGATCCTTTTCCTTTTTTACCTCTTTTAGGATACAGATTTAGTAGTGGTATTGCTAGATCAAATGGTATGCATGGTTTTATAGCCCTTTTGGTTACAAAATGGTTGAATCAGTTCACAACTCCACCAACAGTGCATTAAAATCTTATTTTTCCCACATCCTCTTCAATATTTGTCATGTCTTTTTTTCTGTCCTATTAGCCAATCTAATAGGCATGAGGTAATTCCTCAGGATTAGTTTAATCTGCATGTTTCCAATCAGTAGTAAGTTAGAGTATTTCCAGCTATCTCCTAGCAATTCCTTACTGAAGCTGAAATCTAGCTGCTTGCAAATAACACCCACTAGTTCTAGTTCCCCTGTCCTACCCAGAGGGAGCTAGATGGTTAGAACATTGGACTTAGAGTCAAGAAGACCTGAGTTCAAATACTGCTATGAAATCCTGGACAAGTCATTTAACATAGGATTGTTTCAGTTTCTTCTACTACTAAATGGAGATAATGATAGCTCTCAGAGTTACTGTGAGGATCCAATGAATTAATACTTGTAAAGTGCTTAGCACAACCCTTGACATGTCACAGTCGCCATATAAATTCTTATTGATTTGCTTTTTGCTTTCCCTTCAAAGCAACAGAGAATTTAAAAAGTGACTTTCCAAATTTACTATTTTTGAAGTTTCGAAGTTGGTGATTGGGATCTCTAGTCTGCATGTCCCAGTGGATAGGGCACTAAACTTGGAAGAAGAAGACTTACATTTAAATTATTCCTCAGATACTTACTGGTTGTGTCTCCATTCATTCATCTCTTCATTCACTTTTTTATTCATTTATTCATCTGCTACTCAGTCAAAGGTTATCCTTTGGGTTTCCTGGCTACATTTCTTGCTCAAAGATCAAGACTTAAACTCAATTCACTCTGGAGCTCATAGCCTGGACAACAAATTCCCACCCAACTAGCACAGAGTGAACGTAATTACTTAATAGTAACTGTTTCCCTTTTACCCAGCAACCCTGAAGGTTTTGCCCTCCCAGTTTAATGTTGTTGTTTTTTTTTTTAACTAAAGGGGTCATCCCTTGAGTAACTACTTAAAGAAACATTCATTGAATGTGTGCATCTCACTCAAAGAGGGAACATGATATACATTAACCTGAAAGGACCAGGGTCTCTTATTGCATCCTGGGCCATCTCCAGCCATCCTGATGAATATCAGGCCACTAGACCCAGATGGCTCAGGAGAAGAAATAAGGCTATTGACCTTGAACAGCCCTCCCTCACTCAAAACAAAGTCAACTGCAAGACATGTCATCATCTTGATTTCATGGTCCTCTTTGAGAATGAAGGACAAATACATAACAACTGACTGTGTAATACTGAGAAAGATAATTTTTCTTATATTGTTTCTTCACTTATGAAATAATAAAAACACTTATGGGTAAGTAGGTGGTACAATGGATAAAGTGCCAGGGCTGAAGTCAGCAAGACTAATCTTCCAGAACTCAAATCCAGCCTCAGACACTTACTAGCTGTATGACCTTGGGAAAGTCACTTAACCCTGTTTATCTAAGTATCATCATCTATAAAATGAGTTGGTGAACAAAATGGAAAAACACTCCAGTACCTTTGACAAAAAACAAAACAAAACAAATGGGGTCACAAAGGATTGATAATGACTGAACCAAAAAAATACAGGTGCAAGAAATTACCACAAAAAATTACAGAAAGCTTATTCTTAAGGTGCTTAGACTTATCAGGTGTTACAGATTATAAAAGGGAGTCGTAGACAATCTTTAATAGATAACTTCAAGTCACAAAAAAATTTAGGACTTATCAAATATATAGAAAGACAAAGAGTCAGACAGAACTGAAGAGTAACAATAGCCTTCCCATGAGGAGGACTAAGTCTGCTCTGGCCCAGCATGAAGATGAAAGTTCCCTCACTTGTTGGTAATTGGTCTGTCTATGATCAGCCTGTTTTCCCAAACTTGAGACCCACTGAAACATGAGAAAAGAGGACAGGTGATCTACTTGACTAGATGTAAGAATGGTATTAACCAGGAGCAAGAATTAAGCAGCAAAGTCCTGGTAGAACATTACACATGTGAGTTTTCAGATATACAGAATTACAGAAAAGGAATGGACTTGGGTTGGGGCATGTAGAAAGTAGGGACAGACATCTTGTCACAAAAAAGACTCAACTCAGAAAATGAAGTTTTGTTAATTACTATTAAATCACTATTCCAAAAGTTGAAATATATTTAAGGAAATATTTATCTTTAAATCAATGCTTTAAAAAAATCTACTCATTTTACCATAAAGATTCCATATTTATCAATAAGACTCAACAAACCCTAACTCAGGAAAATAACTATTTTCTTATTTTCTCTTAAATTGGCCTTCGCTCTGGAGCTATTTCTTCATGCCAATTGCAAGTATAATAAGAGAATTACACTATTATCAGTAATAATTT
Source organism: Bettongia penicillata ogilbyi (assembly GCA_023548195.1). NCBI lineage: Eukaryota > Metazoa > Chordata > Mammalia > Diprotodontia > Potoroidae > Bettongia > Bettongia penicillata. The sequence goes on along the minus strand of JAJHZJ010000047.1, from coordinate 930,953 downwards.
CATATTGGAAAGGGTCCTCAAAGGAGTGTTAAATACAGTATTCCATTCTACTCTGTATTCTTAAAGAAAAACAAAATACACATAAAATAGATTGAAGTTTTTAATTTTCATTTCAAGAAGTACTCTGATTCTTAACTTTAATAATTTAAGTGAATATATTTCTAAGTGTAGAGAGTGTCAGAAATTCATATAATTTTTAGACAAGAGAACCTTAAATGAGATCACAAGTATTGCACAATGAAAAGATAATTACATGGTGGTTAAATGTAAAGTTAAATTCAGAAACTGAAAAAAAGTGTTTAATGAAAGGCCATTATTGTTTTTCTGCTTCATCTGGTTAAAAAATTATTATTCAGTTTGCTCAAAGAAAGTGATGGTTCTATAAGTCTTGTTGGGGATAAGACTTGGAATATTGCTATGAGATTCTCAAGAACACATTTACTTCTTAGTATTTCTTAAGAAAATCATAGAGACATATTTCAAGCTATAACATATTCTCCTACAGGAATATATTTATCGATGGAATGAGTTCAAGTCTCTAGAAATGAAGAAATCTGTAAGAAATCTGTTCATTAAAAAGTGTAAGTTCATCCTTTATTGAAATTACAAATAACGTGCTCTTAAGATACATCTATACGTTCAGTCAAAATGGATTTTTCAGTTTGGAATTATTCAGTAAATAGGCCAAAATTTGAACCAGATTGTACTGTTGATACAATATACTAAGGAAGTTATTAGTAGGAAGAAATGACATAGTACTTGCAAAAAAAATCTTCATGGAAGCTTTTGATTGTGATGCCAAAAACAGGTACCCAAATAATAAGGAATGACAAATTATGTTATATATTGGCAATGGCATACTACTAGGTGATGAATGAAAACAAATAGAAAAAAGTTCAGAGAAGCAATGGAAAACTTAAATAAAGTGAAGTACAGTGAACAAAACAGAACACAGTAAAAATAAAAGTGTCAACAAAGTGGATATGGTGAGGCCACAAAACTTTGGTCAATTATGTCATGATTTTGTATCACATACATTCATATATTAAAGACATGTCCCTCCTTTTGCATAACAACAAACTTTTTCAGGGCACATGTTTCTGTAGATTTGTTCAATCAATCAAAAATTAATTACTAAATGATAGATAGTATGCTAGTTCCTGGGGATACACATGTAATTAATGAGACAATCCTTACCTGCAAGGAACTGACAGTATAATGTGGGAAACAGAATGATATGTGTATATATACATATACATATGTATATATACACATATATACATATATATAGAGAGAGATACAGAGAGTGTATATATATATATATATATATGTGTGTGTGTGTATAGACAGAGAGAGAGGTAGATATGGAGTTTCTCTTCATATTTGTTTTATATAAAATTGTGTATATATAAAATAGGCTATGTGTTTGTGTACATCAGACAACACATATGTAACTTAAATGTTTATATGATACATTTAAATCATATATAACATATATGCTTATGCTGATTAAATATAAAGTTAGTCAATATCAATAAATTCAAAATAGTTACATATCAGTCATTTAGGGTATAGCACAGTAATAATTGGAAGAAATGAGATCAAATGAGAAAACATGTTTTAAAAAATGCTTAGCACAATTCCTGGCACATGGGAAGCACTATATGTTTATTTTCTCCAATTCGTCATAGAGAGGCAAGGTGTCATATACAAGGTGACATTTCAGTTGACTCTTGAAGGATGAAAAAAGGTTTTATGAGTTGGAAGTGAGGATGGAGAGCATTCTAAGACAAAGAAGAGACAGACAGTACAGAGGGACAGAGATGGGATATGGAATGTCATGGATAAGGAACAAATAGATTAGTTTGGTTGGATTTCAGAATGAAGGAAGGAGAATAAATATATGAGAATGAATGGATTGTGGTCAGTTTGTAAAGGACTTTAAAAGATAAACAGAGGAGTTTATATGTGATTATAGAAGCAATAGGAAGCTACTGGAATTGATTTAGTAGGGGTGCAGCATGATCAGATCTGGGCTTAAGAAAAATATTTCTGGCAATTTGTGGAGGATGTACTGAAAAGGAGAGACTTGAGGAAGGGAGAACAAACAATCAGAAGAATATTGCATCAATCTAGGAGAGTGATGATGAGTTCTTGAAGGAAGGTGACAGCTGTGTGAATGAAGAGAAGAGGTCAGATGCAAGGGGCGAGATAGAAATGAAAATGTTTGGCAACTGATTTGTTACGTAGGATGAGTGAGAGAGTAGAAGCCAAGGTTATATACTTGGGAGATGGGAAGGTTGGTACCTTTGGCAGAAATAGGAATTTTATGAAGGGTTGGGTTTAGAGGAAAGATAAAGAGTTTCTTTCTAGACGTGATGAATTTGAGATGTCTTCAGGACATCCAGTTTGAAATACACAATAGAGAGCTAGAGATGCAAGGTAGACACTTGGGAGATACGAGATCTGAACAGATAGATATAAGAATCATCAATACCGGCATGATAATTAAATCAATGGGAGCTGATGAGGTCACCAAGAGAATGTACGGATAAAGGAAGAGGAGGCTTAGGATTCTGTCTTGGGAATCACACATAGTAGCTCAGTAACTGTGAACTCTATTATGAATCAGCAAAGGAGACAGTGAAGATTTCATTAGAAAGTCAGAGTGTAGTCAGACAAAAACACAGAAATGAGAATATCCAGAAGATGGTGGTCCACAATATACAGTATAACAGATAGATTGAGAAAAAGGACTTAAAACAGGACTTCAGAATTCATTGGGGGTTTCTTAGGAAGGAACATAAAAAGAGCAAAATCTATCAGTGAATTCAATCCCCCCCTCCTCAAGGACCCTGAATGGAAGTATTCATTTGTATGAGTGAATTCATACTTCCAGGCACAAAGAAAATCTTAGAGATTGTTTTTAAACATTATTTGCTTAAAAATCTTTTCTATATGATCCACATAAAATTTGCAGTACTTTTTCTGACCATAAACAATTTATTCCAAAAATCACTGAACAAAGAAAGCAATAAAAATATTTAATTCAAAATCTACTTTTTGTATACTATGCAATGCATGTGTATCAATTTATCAATCAAGAAGCATTTATTACGTGACCAATAGGTGCCAGCTCCTGTCAGTAATACAGATAAACAAAGACAAAAATAAAGTAATTCCTGACTTCAAAGACCTTGTATCCCATAATGCATTCCTTTACAAACATACAAACATTCATACATACATATATGTATATGTACACATATATAGAGTATGCATAGCCTTACATACTTTTACAAATACATACCTATACACACATAATCATACATATGCACATACATATATAGCAATACATGTAAAATAATATATAGAAAATGTATCCATCATCTATTGGTTGATTCATAAATCCATCTACTTTAATTTGGAGGTACAGTCTAATATATACACTAAATTATATATTCATTATATGGCCATCTACATATATGCTTTTATATGTAACTATAATATTATACTACACACAGCTGCATCTTAGTTATTCTTGTACTTAATCTTTGAAAACCTGACATATGAGAAAGGTAGCAGGACAGAAACATCTAGATCATTGTTATACTACATAATAACTATGCAATAGAGAGTCCTAATACTGAGAATTCTAGTACCACCATTAGATTCAAGTAAACTGGGTCCCTGCTACAGACCCCACACTGGAGGTCTTCCCCTTCCATGCTTTGGAGGATCCCATTCTGACAAGCCCTCAAGTATCATAAGTTCCACCAGAATACGGATTGTCTTGATAGCATCAGTGTCTAGTTAATAATTAATAATCTAATCACTAAGGGTTTTCTGTTCATCAGGTATATTGTGAGGTCCTGGAGATACTAATAGAAAAGGGAGACAAGCTCTGACCTCAGGGAGTTGACATTTTACTTGGGAGAATATGTTCTCATATGAGAAATATACATTATATTCAAAATAAGTAAGTGACTTAGAGTGGGACTAAAAGTGGGGTCTTCTGAAGGAGATGCCCTTGAACTGAGATTTAAAGAGAGTAGTGAAGGAACAAGAGATAAGCAAATGGAGGACTCAAGGCATGGGGCAAGCATGGGCAAAGCCATAGCCAAGGGAGCTGAGGCATCATATGTAGGGAGCAGCAAGTATGGCTGGAGGAGAAGGAATGCATAAGCAGCTTGGAAAGACAGGATAGAATCAAACTGTGAAGGACCTCAAGTGCCCAACGGAGTGTGTTATGTTTGATTCAAAAGGCAGAGGAGAGACATGGAGGCTTCTAGAGGACAGGAATGACACCGTCAAGTCTGCACTTCAGGAAAATCAATTGAGCAGCTGAATGGAGGATGTATTGGAGAAGGAAATAACTAGAGCAAGGAGACCAACAAAGAATCTATCGTCCTCATCCTGGCAAATGCTAATGAAGTTGTGGGCTAAGCATGGAAATTTAATGGCAATGATCACAGTAGTGATGCTCTAGTAGTCCAAATTTAGACAGCTGTTTTAGTTCTGTATAATTTAGAGTTTTAAATTATAATACGTCTTACGTAAAAAGTAAACATAAACTAAATATTCTTAATTGATAGATCAGTATTTCATATGGACTCATAAATTTTCAAATACATCTTAAATTATATTATTGATATGCATGAGGGCTTTAGCAAATAAAATAATCTATTTATCTACCTGTCCATCCAGTTACACACCTATAATCCAGTTATTCAACCATTTATCTATTATCAATGTGTATGTAAACACAGAAATATATAGATATATGTATACCCAACATATATGTCCATATAAAAATATGCCATATATACATGAATGATTTGAAAATACACACACATGGCCTATGTATATACACATATTTTCCTGGGGTTCATCATCCCCTAAAGGTAGCCCTAGAAAAGATAAACAAACATTTCCAAACCGAAAAAAGGCACGATGTAATTCAAGAAGCAGAACCATAAATTTCATTCTCAAAGTAGGCACTGACCTCTTCTGGAAAGTAGACATAATAAAAAAAGAAAATGGATGCCTGAAGAAAGCTCTTATAAAAGCGATGGGGTAGTTAGAGCACACTATTGATTGTGTAAGAAATAAATAGTATCAGGAGAGGACAACGATTCTAACCTACCTCTAATAAATATTATTCAAGAGCAAAAGAAATTCTAGTAAAAGCCTATGGTGAATCCTTATTGGTTCTTGAAGTTGGTCCTGAGGTTTTAGAGGCCATGCAGCAACAAGGAGAACATTCTGGAAGCTAGAAAGGCTTTTCATTATGTGTCTGGCCATAGACATTGTATCCATTATTTGAAGGTCAGGCTAGAAAAGTCCAGAGAGGTAGAATACATAGGTACAAGGAAGGTTTTGAATGTTTTGGGCCCAATAGTGTTTGAAGTCATCTACTGAACTCTAGAGGAGTGACTGTGATCTATATAATTGGAAGTTGTACATAGGGGAAAAAATCCAAGCTCTCTGAAGTATTGCTAAAAGTTTAAGAAGCAAAAGAAGCAATTTAAGAACCTGGAAAAAAATACTATTCTCCACAGCAGGTATCAGGTGGAAGCAAAATTAGAATCATAGATTTAGAGTGGAGGGGATGTTAGAAGATGTTTAATTCAATGATTTGAACTTATAGAAGAAAAAAGTCAAGGTCAAGAGGTCAAGTGACATATATACAGTCAGACAGGCAATATGTGACAGAAGCAGGGCATGGGCTCAGATCCACTAACTTCCATTGTACTGAGTGCTGAATCAAAAAATATGAAATTATATACACAATTATACAAATTTATAAGCAAGAAATCTATTTCATTTAATCCTGAAGACTGGAGGAGAGAGATATTATATACCTGTCTCTCAGCCAAACTTCTCTCTCAAATACTGACTCCTAATTAATCTCAGTAATTACAAAAGCATCAATGATAACTTTGTTTTCCAAAGGGGTCTTTGAAGGAATTCAGCCCAGGAAGTATAAAAACAGCCTTTTATTCTGTGATAAATACCAGAAGCTTCTTGGGCTTTGATCTTTTACTGAAAAAGCATCATTACTATTCTAAACTGATAACAGACACTTTTTTTCCCCATCTTTTTCTTTTCCCTAGGATTAATTAGGAGTACGGCTATTGTCACCATTCCCTTCCTTAGGCACACTAAGGGGCTCTTTCTATTTCAGTATATCAAGCATGTAGTTCAATGCTCAATAAATTTTTCAAGTGGAGTCTGTAATAAATGGAAAGTAAAATGAATTTTATTAACCATCAGACATGTATTTTTTCCAAGAAATCTGAAGTAGGGAGCCTATTTGGAAGGCAACCATAAATCTTAGAAATATATCGGTAGGAAACCAGTATGCCAAAGTATCAGATGCACCATTTCTTACAGTATGATGGTCTTTAAATAGAAGATTTAAATACACAATGTTCAGAATGATTGACAAGGAATCATCCTTATTACCTTTTACCAATCTTTCTCCATTGTTGGGGCTAAATGAATACTTTTAGTGTCTTGATCATTTGTTGCTGTTTGTTGAAATCTTTTTTGAGAGAATATACTGTCTTTAAAAGTAAAATAAATGTTGAAATGGACCTCCTTTTAGAAAAATTTACGCTTAATTATAAATCACCTTTATAAGTGTGATTACTTTTTAGTTATTAAATTGAAATTTATTAAATATCACTGAACTATGAGAATGCAGAATTTTGGTGTCGATTAGTATAATGAACTAACCTGTACACTAGTTACACATCCCTTACAAGGGTTCATCCCATCTCTACTTAAAAATGGCCATCAAAAAGGAGATCCACCACCTCTCAAGGTGACCTATTCCACCTGAGGACCAAAGTAATTGACAACTAATTATTAATGTATAAATTGGTGGAAATGAAGACCCATGACTTACATGAGTGGCAGAGAAGAATTGATGAGACCCTCATACTAATGGATTAGAAGTTACAAATTTAAATGAGGTGTGTAAAGTGTTCAGTAGGACTAGAACCACTGGTACGAGGGCTTGCCACATCCTTTTCAGGACTTCTCATACACTTTTAATGTCCACCTTATTCATCCGGCTCTCACCTGTGGCTCCAAGAGGCTGCAGCTGTCATATCCTGGCAAACTCTTGTACAGATATGCTAAACCAGGTTGAGGGTAATCCAACAGATCCCAAACTTATTGGTAAGTTAGGGGGATGTCTATAGAAAGCATGTGAAAACTTCACAGCAGAATGGACAAATGAGAACAATTTTGTTCCAGTAGCCATGAAGGTGAATAGAGCAGGTACTGTGGAATGCTTAGAGCTTGGTCAGACATGGAAGACGCCAAGGCCATCCACCGCATTCTTGCCACTGGACTTTGATGACTCAGGAAGAGAGACTTTTTGTATCTCTGGTTCATTTATAACCAATTCACATGCAGATCATGGCATCATCCCATAATGTAATTGACCCTCTTCAAAAACAAAGGGCAAACAACAATGTAATTACAGAATAATTTTAAGTCCTCCCTCCCTACCCTAGATCTGACATTAAGCATAAATTTCTATCTTTTTAACTTTTATTCGTTTCTCCTTTTTTCTCCTCTTTAACAGCAAACAGAACAATTCTAAACCTTTTTCTATGACAATCTTTGGAATACTATGTTTGAAGACAACTATTATGATCCCCTGAGAATTCTCTTTTCCAGGCTAAATAGCCCTATTTCCTTTAACTGGTACTCAAAGGAAATGGACTCAAGATTCTTCACCATGAGGATGCTTTCCAACTTATGGTATCACCAGTTTATTAATACAAGATCCAACTAGTTCAAGTAATCACAGCCAACATTTATATAGCTCTTTAATACTTGCCAGTGCTTTTAGCCTTCCTTGTAACTTCATTCCTTAATACAAGCCTGGAATGAGGTAGTGTTAATAAATGTTTGCTGACTAATTGACTAAGGACTTATAGCCATCATCTGTTTTGAAGATCAGCCCTAAATTCAATTCTAACCCTAAATGCACTCTGATTCTAACACAGGTGTGTACTCTTAATTTAATAGAAGAAAGTGAGGTTCAAAGGTTAAGCAACTTGATTATTGTCACACATGTATTTTATATCCCAGTCAGGATTATAATATTTAACATTCTGACTCCAAATATAAAATATTCTATTTTCATATGTGTAATCTCCCTCTAAATATCTAGCTTGATGGAGAATAGGGCAATTTAACACAGGAATAGTAGTGGGGAAGTTAACTGTGTAGGTTAACACTGAAGTACTTTTTCGGTACTAAGTGAGAGAAATTCATCTGAAAGAAAATGTTAATGGCCTTAAAGAACAGAAACTTACAAACAAATTAGGACTGATACTTGAGTAGCAAAATTTAATTTATCAAAATTACATCATAATTTATATGATGTCATGGCAAATGAAACAATTTCAGTATGATAGTAGAATGCTGCTAAGGTACTCTAGGCACTGAATGCATCTCCTTTAGGAATTCATTGCTGTTGTTATGCATCTGTAATCCAGGGCAGTGGTGTCAAATTTAAGACCCAAAGGTTCCAAGACATAACAAAATTCCCAGGTGTGGCAAAAACAGATTCAAATGAAACTTAGAAAATGTATAATAAAATAAAGAAATACAACAAAGATAATGTGAATTTGTGGCTTTTTAAGTCAATATTAAGCTTATTGGATCATTTCTATTCAAGTTTGATATCCCTGATTGTGGGAACTACTAAATTGATACTCCCTCTCTTGATGAAGAATAGCCAGCCATTTGTAACTCATTTCTAAAGAGTTGTCTAAGACCCTGAGAGCTTACATAATTTTCTCAGAGTCAGAAAGTTAGTATTTGAAATAAACAAGATTCGAACCCATGTCTTCCTGACTCCAGTGTTTGTCCTTTATCTTATTTGAGAATTTATTGAGCCTTTACAAGTTAGTGTATGTGCATTTTACATTGCATGTCAGTGACCTGTCCAGGAGGGTAGAGCTTGTATCAGAAATGAAATCTGAACCAAGATCTTCTTGGATCCAAACATAGAACTTTAGCTACCATGGTATGTCGAATTTAAGGATAATTTGTAAGTCTACCTAACAACAGTCAGTTTTTATAAACCACAAAGCCTTTAATACCAGGTTTTTCTTTTGCCTTTGTTTCTTGGCCTTTTCTAAAACTGAACTTTAATCATGTAATTAGGACCACAGGAGACAGAGCTGAATGAGATATCAGAGGTTACCTATTCTATACCTTTATTTTTCAGATAATGAAAGAGAGTCTCAGGGAAGTTCTGATAGCTTGCCTAAGGTCCTCTCTTTAGAATATGTCAAAAGTAGAATTTGTAACCTGGTCATTTGACTTCACGAAGTTATTCTCACCATGCTGAGGTAGAGGAAGCCCCACTGTAGGCATCTCCAGCCCCCCCCCAACTTTGGCTATAAATACTGTGAAATTTGCTTCATATACAAAAGGATGGGCAGAACAATGGTGGGATCATCAGGATGGAAGCTTTAATTAAAAAGACAAAAGCCACATGCTTATTTAATATGTGAAAGCCTCTTTCTTCTAAGAAGAGCTTTCTCCTTCCCCCAATACCTCTCCCACACAGACACAAGTTTTTCTGGTTCTCCCCCTATCTTTGCCTCCTACACACAATGTCAACACTGCTGTTATACACAGATATTATCAGCAATTTAACTCATCTTAAAGCCATCCTGGCAGCATACCAAGAGTGACTAGAATAAAAATGTTGTCACTGGTAGATTAAGAACATTTTACCTCCTCAAAAATCAAATTCCATTAGGAATACACATACACACATATATACATGTGCACATACACAAATATATATGTAAAATACACATATACACATATTTATATAGGTGTGTATACATGTATATATGTGTGCATGTGTGTGTATACTCTATGTGTGTGTGTGGGGGGGGTGATTTCCTTGTTTTTTTTATCTATATCTGTGATCCTGGATAGAAGTATCAAACATTCTGGGTGCATGGCTTCAGTGGCACAGCAAAATTCCCTGATGTAACAGAATTAAGTTAAAATATCATTGGTTAATATGTAACAAAATAAATAAAAACACAATGCAACATAGATAGTGTTATTTTGTGGCCTGTAGAGATAATTTCTATTTGAATTTGACATACCTGTTACCAGAAACTCTTGAGTGTAAATTTTGTTTCTTGTTGTAGATTATACACAAATATGTAAATATGTATGTACACATATGCATGTGTGTGTATTTTATAAATATATGTGCACACACATATTTAAAGATATATTCAATAGTAATTAGAATATTATGTGTGTATCTAAATATATACATACATACATACATACATACATTCGGAGAGTAAGAATTTTAAAAGAACACATTATTCTAATGGCTCCTGAAAAAAGGATAGGCATAAGAGGGTTTCCATGTTTACACATTGTGTGCTTCTGTAGATTCTTCAAATAAGGTGACATATTGGCTCTAAGAATTCCCCTACCATCTCATTCAAATGCTTGAGAGTCCCTTCCTTTTAGTCTTTTCCTTCTTTCCCTCCAGTCATTCTCTTTTATTACTTAACCTCACTAAACTTGTTTCCTCATCTTTATAATGAAAGAGGTCAGAGAGGGTATAACTTCAGGTCCATAAGTCTGGGTTTTGTGTAGAACATCCCTGACCATAATTCTAATTCTAATTTGCCATCTTCAGGGTACATTCAAGGCTAGTTCTACATTGGAAGGGATGAATACCATCCAAATTTAAGTGTCTTGTCCATGATGAGAGAGTTAAACTATTACAGATGCAAGACCCAAACCCAGCTCTTCCTGACCCTAATGTTGGTCCTCTAACCAGTATTGGACCTCATTTTTGTCCCTCAAAATTTTCTATGTACATTGCAACATAAGCATGTACATGGAGCATGGGTCCTTTATTCTGATACACATTAATGTACTAGTAGTAGTATGCCTTTCACACATGTGCATCTGCATGAGAGCCCTTCAGGAGCAGAGGTCACTTTCACATTTTTTGTGGATCCACAGTGATTACAATTGCCATTGTGATATAGAAGATAGAAGACAAGTGGTTTGGTCTCTTAATGTTGCATGTCTACTCCTTTTCCCCACTTTTCTCTGTCATGCTGGCTCCTCTGCTCCTGTGGTTGTCAGAGCCCAATTTTTGGGGGGAAAGGCGAGGATTTGACCTCCTTTCTTGCTTCCAGGAGATACTTCTTTTGACAAAGGTCACTGTAGCCAGGCCAAGGAAAAAAACTAGACTTAGGATGTGTTTGTTTTATTCCACTTTAAAAAAAAAAAAATTTTATAGCCACCTTGTTTTCCTGACACTCTGGATGGTTAATCACTTAGTTAATAAATATTTATTGAACACCTTCTATGTACCAAGCACTGGGGACAGAAAGAAAGGTAAAAAAATATCCTGGCCTTCAAGGAGCAGACAATTCAATGGGAAAAGACAACATATAAAAAGAAGCTAAAAAGAGGCAAGTGGGGTGGAAGTACCTAAGACAGGTTCATGATGAAGTCCAGAAGAAATCAGCTGAGTAAATCATGAAGAAATAGTTGGACTAGGTGGTCTCCTTCAATGGAAGATCTGGGAGGATCTCTCCACTCTCCATCTCTTCCATCTTCGATAAGAGATAGGGAAGGATCCTTATGTGAGTTCTATGGTTAATGTGATCTTGCAGAAAGATGAAGCTCCTGGGGAATATGATAAAGTCTGATGCAATATGGGTGAGTGGGTGGAGAGAAAGAGGTTGATATAAGTAAGGAAAATTTTAAATGATAACATTTTAATATTTAACAGATTTACCTCTAGTCCCCAAATCTTAAGTTCCATCATCAGCCCTTCCTGGCTAAGAAAGCAGGAAAAGGCAGAAAAAAAGTCCTGGATTCACACCTACATTAAATGTGCTTCATAATCCTCTGATTTGCACTCAGTCCATCTATCCATATTGACCACCTGCACAAAGTAACACTCAGCACCTCTCTCAAATGACTAGACATTCATGATTTTGCAAAGCAAGTAGCTGGAATTATTTGGAACACATCTTATGTGGGAGAGAATAGAAGAAAAAAATAACAGTGCTTGGGATGGTGAATTACCTGCACTGACCAAGGAAATTATAATCATTTTGAAAGTCAATGATCCATGAACTAAAATATTTGTAAGATAACTTTAAGCATGCTATGATAAGAGCTCCTGAGCAGATAACTGGCTATTGAGCAGACAATGTTATGTTTCCAATTGCCTCAAATTACATACTTATAAATGCAACTGAATTAGAAATCATTTCCTAGCACATTGGCTCTTCATGATATATATGATAAATATGTTCACCATTTTTAAAGTGCCCTGAAAAAAGCTGCCTTAATTTATTTGAATATTTTAAATTTCTTGTTAAACCAGAAAAGTCAGGCATTTTAAACAGAGATGCTGTTTTAAATATTGAAGAACAGTTTCATTCATAATGAATTTATCTAGGGATACAAAGAATGAATTATATCAGAATTTTCAGTATGGCCAGTCCTTCACAGGAGGTTTAAGAGTGCTTCTGAATAAAATGTGCCTCTGAAAATGCATGTGAATTTACATTTTAAAAATTTAATCATATTTTAAATGCCTGAAAGAAACTAAATAATAATAGGACACATTTATCAATTCTTTTGTAATGGGAATAATTGTCCCTTAATTTATCTATTTTTGTTAGTTTCTACAGAGGAGCACATTGAGTTGTGAGTAGACTGTGACACAAAGGTGATAAGGAATCTCAAAGAAAACATATTGTCCAAAAAGAAAATACGCTTAGAATGTTGAGGGAGAACCAGTACACATCCTATCTGTTGAAAAAAAAAAAGCAAGAAATAATCCCAGCTCCTAACATTTTGGGTGAAACACCTGTCAAAAACATTTTAAACATCTGAACCAGATTTTTACAAAAGAAAAATATGGTAAGTATGGATGAGTTGCAATTTGTTGGAAGGAATATCCTCATTGATAAGAAAACAGATCTTCCAAATTATGTTCTTTAAGTTTTAAATGACTTTCTACCAACCATCAGAGAAATTCGGAATTTAAGGGATCAACCAGACCAGCCCTGACCTTAATGAGAATTTCTACCACCATACCCCTGTTATATGGCCATTTGGGTTCTACATAAAATGCTCTGGGGAAGGTAGTCCATTACCTCCCAAGGGAGCACATTTGACATTTGGATAGCTGTAATTGTTAGGAAAATCTCTTTTACATTAATTTGAAATCTTTCTCTCCCCAAATCCAAACTTCTTCATCTAGCAATTTGTGCCTCCCATAGTTTATTCACTTAATAAATACATTCTTGTCTGTCAAAAACCCCCAAAACACTCAATGTGCTCTAATCAGACCCCTTTTTCATTGTCCCTTTATCATTTTCTAATCTCTCTCTCTCCCTCCCTCACTTCCTCCCTCAAACACACCTACCCCCCATATATATATATACACACAGACATATATATGCATATTTATGTATATATATGCACACACACATATATATACACACATACACATATATACATATATATGTCTGTGTGTGTATGTGTGTATAGCCAAATGGAAAAGGAGGTCCAAAAGTTCACTGAAGAAAACAGTTCTTTAAAAATTAGAATGGAACAGATAGAATGTAATGACTTTATGAGAAACCAAGAAATTACAAAACAAAACCAAAAGAATGAAAAAAAAGGAAGATAATGTGAACTGTCTCACTGCAAAATCAACTGACCTGGAAAATAGATCCAGGAGGGATAATTTAAAAATTATGGGACTACCTAAAAGCCATGACCAAAAAAAGACCCTAGACCCCATTTTTCATAAAATTGTCAAAGAAAACTGTCCTGATATTCTAGAACCAGAGGCCAAAATAAATATTGAAAGAATCCATCAATCACCTTCTGAAAGAGATCCAAAAACAGAAACTTCCAGGAATATTGTAACTAAATTCCAGAGTTCCCAGGTCAAGGAGAAAACATTGCAAGTAACGAGAAAGAAGCAATTCAAGTATTGTAGAAATGCAATCAGGATAATACAAGATCTAGCACCTTCTACATTAAGGGATCAAAGGACTTGGAACATGACATTCCAGAAGTCAAAGGAACTAGGATTAAAGCCAGGAATAACCTACCCAGCAATACTGAGTATAATACTTCCGGGGAAAAAAATAGTCATTCAATGAAATAGAGGACTTTCAAGCATTCTTGATAGAAAGACCAGAGCTGAAAAGAAAATTTGACTTTCAAACACAAGAATCAAGAGATGGATGAAAAGGTAAACAGGAAAGAGAAATCACAAGGGCCTTACTAAAGTTGAACTGTTTGCATTACTACATGGAAAGATAATATTTGTAACTCTTGAAACTTTTCTCAGTATCTGGGTAGTTGGAAGGATTACACACACACACACACACACACACACACACACACACATACAGAGAGCACAGGGTGACTCAAAGAGAAGATGGGGATAAAGAAAGGGAGAGGTGTTAGAAGGGAGGGCACATTGGTTGAAGGGGCAATCAGAATGCCTGGCATTTTGAGAGGGAAGGGAGAGATGGAGAGAAAATTTGGAACTCAAAACTTTGTGGAAATGAATGTTGAAAACTTAAAATAGATAAATAAATTTAAAAAAACAAATTTAACTATAGCTTTATTGTGTTTGAGCTAATGTCAGGACACTGAAGCAAAAACATATAGCAAGAAGTCAGAAATGCTTGGAGCTTAATAGTTTCTTATGGATTAACTGAACTCTTCATCTTTGTTTAGTGGCTCTTCTCTAGTAGAATATATCTATATTAATCGAGTAACATTCTGCCACTGTAACACCAATTATATCAATTGTTTGTGATATATTAAAGTTTCTATCAGAGCTTACAACATATTATGTTTAGATGTTATGAATATTTTTGCAGATTGTTTTCTTAAAAATACAAATTTACCGCATAATGAAACTTTCATATCATCCGTGTAACACTTTTATGTTTGATTATCATTACTAGATATTTTAACTCAGACAATTAAATTGACTTGTTTTCCTCCCTTTGGATGGGATAGTCAGTTTTCATTGCCTGGTTAACCAGTTCCAATTCAGTGGTCATGTCTTAAAATTTCCTTGGGGAGAGACCCATCCTAGCAGCAAGCAATACATTTCTATGCACTTGGAATTCAAAGCCACTGAGGCAAACACTATCAAAACATTACCAGAGTTGACAAGGAAATGTGGTTCATTAGTCTATGAATTGATGTATTTTGGACTTCATTGCGAGCAGTCTGATAATTTAAATCAAATTCCATGTTCATGTAAGACTATAACAATTTTACTGATTAGTTTTCAAATCATGTCTGAAACAAAAATACCTACAATTGTGGGCATTTATCACAATGACATAATGACTGTCGATCACATCAAGGAAATCAATGATCAATTTATAAAATATCATTACCTTATTTGAAAATCTGTATTTTATCATTTTTAACCTTTGGACAATGCCACATCATTGAGCCAAGTCTTCACTCTTTAATGTAGAATAAGGCTACAAATGATTCAACATTCATAAGTGGTTAAATTTAGCAGGAAAAAAAGACTTACTCAAAGTTAAAAATACATAGAATAACCCTGAAACATTTGCCTTGATTCCTTAAATCCATTCATGCATGCATGATATTCTCAGTTGTTTACCTTTACAGCTATTCTCAGAAGGATCTTATTTTACAAGTTTCTGACTTATTAGAAAATTCTACGTATTAATACTTAGAATCATCTGACTATATCCTTTTTTTATTAAGTACATAGATATAGAAGACTATAAATGTGGGCTGTGGTATTATAAATTATGGCAATTCTGCTAAAAATCTTTGTTCCTTTATTTCATTCATTCTAATAGACTGCCAAATGACTTTAAGAAGATGTACACACAGAGGATGACTTTGAGTTTGACAATGTACATGTATATATGTATCATACTTTTTTTTGAAAATCAGATTGTTTTACCTTCTGTGAGAAACTACGCTGTGAAACTGCTCCACAGTTTTCTTGGGTATTTCAAAGCATGTGTTATGTGACTGAAGGCACAGTAAAATGAAAAAATAAATAAAGCAAGGGAAAAGAAAAGAGGATGCTGATGAAGACATTCTGAAATAAAAAGTAATATGATGCAGTTGGTCAAAGAACTGAAAGAATGTTTCAAATTGCTACCAGTGTTTGAAATAACTTGCGTCTCTGGGTTTTCTCTTTATGTTTTCCTGCCCTGTTACAATTCTGAAAACACCAATGAATTGGAGAATATGTGACTCAGTTTGTCTTATAAGTTTACTATAAGGAAATTGCCAAACAGATTTGGTTATGCCATTCAGTCAGTCAAACAATAAGCATTAAAAAAAAATTATTATGTTCCAAGTATTAAGAAGTAGGGATTAAAGAAAATTAAAACATTGTACCTTCATGAAACTGAAAAGAAAGTGACAATCAGCTACTTTTCAAGAAATATACCTTACAATAAGCATGTTGGATTCTAGTATGTTGTGATGGATCATGAGTCACCAGATCTAGGTATATCACAAGGGGATAAAAGAGAATTCATTCAAAATCTTTTTCATTCCTCTAATGATATATTGATGATGAGTTAATGTATATTATGTATTGTTTTTTTGCTATTGATTTTGTGCCAAGAGTAAAAACACTATAGGCAGTATCCAAACATGCCTATTTTATCTTTGGAGAGTGGAATCCATTATGTCAAGATCTCATGGCTAGTGTACACTCAAAGATAATCAAGAATAAGGTGGGATATTTTTCAAGAGAATGGAGGCATGTGACCTGCTCTGACTAGGTAAATTCACAAGTTCACATACCAGTTAATAAGTCAACACAAACTTAAAGGAGCTTTTGAGTGGAGGGATAGGTCATTACACTATTTAAGAAGCAGAGAAAGCTCTCACCTCCTCTGCATTTCTGCCTGTGAGGTATATGTGCATAATTACCAAGATGAATGTTAAATTCCCAAGGGTTAGATACCTTTTTATAGCATAAATTATGATGAATATCTATCTGTGCTAAAGGGTGATTAAATTAAGCAAGGAAAGAAAACTCATTGGAGAGGGATAGGTATCTTGATTATTTAAATGACTCTCACATAAAGAGAAATAAACAGAATTGTTCTTTTTGCCATCAGAGGGCAGAAGAAAGAGAATGGGTAAAAGTTTCAGAAATGCTAATTTTGCTTCAACATAAGGGGAGGAGGAGGAATATGCCTAATAAATAGAACTATTAAAAGGTGGAATGATATGTCTTAGTGTCAACCTGGTTTTCCCTCAAAAGATGTCTTAAAGCAAACACTGGATGAATGATTGTCATAGATATTATAGAGGGGAGTCTCATCTCTGAACAAATTGGAATAAATTACCATTAATATTCTTTCCACTTTGCAGATTCTTATATTCTAAGATTATGTTATTCTCTCACCCCAAAGGCAGTCATTTTACTACTATGTCACACTGTCCTTCAACTTTTAGGAAGTTAAATAACCCTGAGTACTTAAGGAAAATAAATTGCAAAATAGTAAATGTGCTTTTTTGTTCTCTGGGGAAGGGAGGCATGATCCTTTGGAGGAGAGGAAAAGAATCAGTTGCATCAGAATAAGGAATTCCATGCCAGTGAGTCAACAAGCATTTATTGTCTTTATTATGTGTGAGGTGCTATAATATATGGAGGTTACAAAGAAAGGGGAAAAATAAGTACCTTCCCTCAAGAAATTCATATTCCAACAGGAGAAATTATATGTAAATAAGTATAAATAAATAAGATATATTCAGGATAAGTAGGATGTAATCTCAGAGGGAAGGTATTAGGGACCAGGAAAGGCATCTTGCAGAAAACAGGATTTATTTAAGTTTTAAAGGAAGGTAGAGAATCTAAGAGGTGGAGGCAAGGAAGCACAGTATACCAGGTATTCAATATAGCTTATAAAAGCAATTACCTACAAGAATTTCATAAAGCACTTCAGGAGTACTACAGCTGCCAGCTTTACCATGAAAACAGATGTCCAAGATTTCCAAGAGGGAAAGATTCAATGTTTAACTCTTCTGGGAAGATAGATGAAAGAATTAGAGATTACTGAAAACTTGGATAATGGAACAACCAACAGTGACCATTTAAATTCTGTACTTTACCTCCAGCTCACTATTCAAATCTGAAGAACATAGAAAAAAATCATACTCTGCTTGGAAAAAAAAAAAAACACAACTTGTTTCTTTACATCATTTTAATCTTTGGAATTGGATCAGACTTGCAGAGGCTTACCTGAGCCTTGTACTAGTTATCTCCACTTCATTTGCTTCATCTCAGAAAGTGAACAGTTTTACCTCAAGTGACCAAGATTTGAAATCCACCTTCCCGGGGGTGGAGCCAAGATGGCGGAGTAGAAAGATTCACGTATGCTAGCTCCGAACCCACAGCCCATATATTTCCTACAAGAAGAACTCCCCACAAATTCCGGAGCACTGCAAGGCACACAGAAACACAGTGGAAAAGATTTCCATTCCAGAGAGCCCTGGAGAGCCGACCCCAGGGTCCGTCGCACCCTGGAAAGTGGAGCCCACCCCTGAGCTGCCAAGGCTGCGGCCCCAGAGGAGCAGATCCAAGCAGGCTTCAGGGACGGAACCTCTGGTGGCCAGGAAGGTCCCTCTGCCCACAGACACTCCAGGTCAGTGAGAGAGACTTCTGGGCTGGCCGAGAGGGGAGCGGAGTGTCTCCGTGACTCGGGGCCCCTCAGGAGGCAGAGGCAGCAGCGGTGGGCCCCCGGAACTCCCTGAGAAGGCAGGATCTTTATTACTGAAGGTCTCTGCATAAACCACCTGAAGGAGCTGAGAATGGGAGGTGGCCCTGCCCCCACCCGCTCCATTACTGAAGGTCTCTGCATAAAGCCCCTGAGGGAACTGAGCCTGGGAGGCAGCCCTGCCCCCACCCAAGCACCAGAACTTAAGCTCACATGGAATAGCAGTCACTCCCGCCACGGATAGCCCTGAGACTCAGAAGCAGAATTTGAATCTCAGACCCCAATCACTAGCTGGGCGGATCTAGGTGGGAGTGGACAGGAATCTCAGAAGTCAAGTAACTGGCTGGGAAAATGCCCAGAAAAAGGAAGCAAAATAAGACCATAGAGAGCTATTTTGATGAGGTGCAGATGTTCCCACCTTTCAATTCTGATGATGAGGAAATATTCTTACCATCAGGGTAAGAAGTGGAGGTCGGGGCCTCTGTATCCCAGACACCACAGGTGGATGTGCGGTGGACTCAGGCCATGGAAGAGCTCAAAAAGGATTTTGAAAAGCAAGTTAGACAGGTGGAGGAAAAACTGGGAAGAGAAATGAGAGAGACACAAGAAAAGCATGAAAAACGGGTCAATACTCTGCTAAAGGAGACCCAAAAATATGCTGAAGAAAATAACACCTTGAAAAATAGACTAACTCAATTGGCAAAAAAGGTTCAAAAAGCCAATGAGGAGAAGAATGTTTTCAAAAGCAAAAATAGCCAAATGGAAAAAGAGGTTCAAAAGCTCACTGAGGATAATAGTTCTCTCAAAATTAGAATGGAACAGATGGAGTCTAATGACTTTCTGAGAAACCAAGAAATCACGAAACAAAACCAAAAGAATGAAAAAATGGAAGAGAATGTGAAATATCTCATGGGAAAAACAACTGACCTGGAAAATAGATCCAGGAGAGACAATATAAAAATTATGGGACTACCTGAAAGCCGTGATCAAAAAAAAAAAAAAAAAGAGAGAGAGAGAGAGATGAGACATCTTCTTTCACAAAATTTTCAAGGCAAACCACCCTGATATTTTAGAACCAGAGGGCAAAATAAATATTGAAAGAATCAACCACTCACCACCTGAAAGAGATCCAAAAAGAGGAACTCCTGGGAACATTGCGGCCAAATTCCAGAATTCCCAAGTCAAGGAGAAAATATTGCAAGCAGCTACAAAGAAACAATTCCAGTATTGTGGAAATACAATCAGGATAACTCAAGATCTAGCAGCTTCTACATTAAGGGATTGAAGGGTGTGGAATAGGATATTCCAGAAGTCAAAGGAACTAGGGCTCAAACCAAGACTCACCTACCCAGAAAAACTGAGTATAATACTTCAGGGGAAAATATGGTCTTTTAATGAAACAGAGGACTTTCAAGCATTCTTGATAAAAAGACCATTTGACTTTCAAACACAAGAATGAGAAGAAGCATGAAAAAGTAAACAGCAAGGAGAAGTCAGAAGGGACTTACCAAAAGTGAACTGTTTACATTCCTACATGGAAAGACAATATTTGTAACTCTTAAAATTTTTCAGTATCTGGGTAGTTAGTGGGATTATACACACACACATACACACACATGTATACACGTGCACGCACACACACATACACACATGCACGCACACACAGAGACAGAGAGCACAGAGTGAATTGAATAGGATGGGACCATATCTTAAAAGAAATTAAGGTAAATGATGAGAGAGAAATGTAGTGGGAGGAAAGAGGGTGAAATGGAATGGGGTAAATTATCTCTCATTCAAGAGGCAAGCAGGAGACTTTTTAATGGAGGGAAAAAGAGAAGAGTTGAGAAAAAAAAAAACAAGAAGTTTACCCTCATCACATTCAATTAAAGGAAGGAATAAAATGCACACTCATTTTGGTATGAAAATCTATCTTACAATACAGGAAGTGTGGGAGAAGGAGATAAGCAAAGGGGGGGATGATGGTAGGGAGGGCAATAGGAGGAGGGAGCAATTTGAAGTCAATACTTGGGGAGGGACAGGATCAAAAGACAGAATAAAAACAATGGGGGGCAGGATAGGATGGAGGGAAATAACAGTTAGTCTTACACAACACGACTATTATGGAAGTCATTTGCAAAACTACACAGATAGGGCCTATATTGAATTGCCTGCCTTCCCAAAGGGAATGGGTGGGGAGAGAGGGATGGGAAGAATTTGCAACTCAAAGTTTTAGGAACAATTGTTTAGTATTGTTGTTGCTACTAGGAAATAAGAAATACAGGTAATGGGGAATAGAAAGTCATCTGGCCCTACAGGACAAAAGAGAAGATGGGGACAAGGGAAGGGAGGGATGATAGAAGAGAGGGCAGATTGGTGATAGGGAAAATTAGAATGCTTGGTGTATTGGGGTGGGGGGAGGGGAGAAAAGGGGAGAAAATTTGGAACCCAAAATTTTGTGAAAATGAATTTAAAAAGTTAAATTAAAAAAAAAAAAAAGAAATCCCCCTTCCCATCATCAAAAAAGAAATTCTTGGGGTGGAGCCAAGATGGCAGAGTAGAAAGACACACATATGCAGGGTCTCCCCACACAGCCCATAAAATACCTGTACAGAGGGACTCTCAACAACTTTTGGAGCAGCAGAAGTGGAGAACAACAGAGTGGAGAAAATTTTCAGCCCAGGGTGACCTGAAAGGCCCACAGGAAAGGTGAGTTGCACCAGTCATGGAGCAGAAATATTTTTCTTTAGAAAACATCAAGTCTTATGAGGACATTGAAGATACAGTAAAATTATTTGGCATTGAAGAAATTTTAGTAAAAGGGCCAAGAGTCAGAAGATGGTGTGTTACATGTGAGCAACAGAAAGAAATCCATTTTCATGGATTGTAGAGTATATGTAGGGAAGCAAAATGTAAGAAGACTGGAAAGGTATGAAGTGATCATGTTGCAGAGGACTTATAAGCCAAACAAATGAGTTTACATTTAATTTTGAAGATAATAAGAGCCCTTAAAGTATGTTGAGTAGGGAAGTGACCTCATTAGATCTATGCTTTGGGAAGATCATTTTAGCAGATGAGTGGAGTGTGAACTGGAATGTGGAGAGAATTAAATCTGGGATATCAACAAGCTGGCTATCAGCTGTCATGTGTGAAGTTATGAATGTCTCAACCAGTTTGGCACTGGTGTCAAAGGAAGAACGGGGATGTACACAAGAGATGGTGTGAACGTAGAAATGAAAAGACTTAGCAATGAAATGTATATTTAGGATAAATACAAATGATAACTAAGCAGACACCCAGCTTGCAAGTCTAGGTTAGAGGAAGGGTGGTGATTTCCTCAACAGTAAGGAGAGGATTTAGAGAGGGAAAGTAATGATTTTGTTTTTAGAAATATTGAATTCAATATATCTGTTGGAAATTTAGTTTGAGTTATCCAATTAGGCAGTTAGAAATGTGAGCCTAAAAGTCATGAGAAAGGTTAGGGCTGAAAAATAGATGTAACAGTCATCTAGAAAATAATTGAACTTCTGGAGGAATCTGGTGAGATCACCAATCAAAAATGTGTGTGTGTGTGTGTGTGTGTGTGTGTGTGTGTGTGTGTGTGTACAGAAAGAGACAGAAATACAGAAAGACAGAGACAGAGAGAGACAGAAAGAGAGACAGAGAGAATAACATGACCTGTTTCAGTGTAGAGTAAGATGAAATAATAGGATCAGAGGAGAAAGTACCATTTTAAGCTTGAACAGTAACTAAGTTTCAGTAGAGCTGATATGATGAATTAGATAATGATTTAATTAGTTAAGTATAAAAGATTGCCTTACTGTTTTGAGGTCCCAGTTGAGACTATGTAATTTAAATTTGTCAAGGACTCAGCAGGTTTTAATTATTTTCTCCCTTTGTGCTTCAATCATTTTAGTTTACTGTCCATTTTCAGAATGCCCTTTACTATTTAAACTATTCTATTCTCAAACCCATACAATTCTTCATGATCCTGTTTGGGGTTGTCTTGAAAAAGATATTGGACTAGTTTGCCATCTCTTTCACTTGTTCATCTTACAGGTGAGCAAAGGAGGAAAAAAGGGTTAAGTGACTTATCCCAGGTCACACAGCCCAGTCTGAGCCCAGATTTGAACTCAGGAGTCTTCCTGATTCCAGGCCCAGCACATAATTTTCTCTACCTCTGTTTAACAGACTTTACATAGGAATGAAAGCAGTTAATGGAGAGAATAATTCAAAACTGGAGCTTTGCAAAACATGATAAAAAATAGGATAAGGGGGCAAGAAACTATGATATAGAAAAGTGTGGAGAATTTAACTAGTTGCACCAAGGGATCAAGACAGGGAAGGGAAAAGAATGTAGCTATTTAAGGACATGCTCATTTCTATGTGTAGCTGAGGTGGGATGCAGGTGTAAGTCATATAAAATTAATCAACTGAGAAAATGAAAAGTAGGAGTATTTGAGGAATTGTCAGTAAGTTGAAATTCCCTATTATGAGAAAAGGAGTTGGAATAGAAAGAAAAATCTTGATCCACGCACTTAACTCAAAGTTCAAAACATAAGGGTTTTGAGTTCTGTATTGGAGCATTTTTGAGTGTGGATAAACAGAGACAAGAGTTTCATGGACTTGGAATATTTCACAATTTCTTGAAAATAGTATAACTAGGTTTCCAGTTAAAATGCAACAATAGAAATTGTGTCATGCTTTGTAAACTGCAAATATAAGATTTTTCACATTTATCTAAAACTTTAGTGTTGGCAAAGTTGTTTCTTAACCCTCTAGGATTCCACTGTGATTTGAAAACTGTGAGACAAGAACTATAAATATTATCAATAAGTTACAGACAGGGCAGCTAGATAGCACAGTGGCTAAAACACCACACCTAGAGTTAGGATGGCTTATTTTCCTTTGTTTAAATCTGGCCTCAGACACTTACTAGCTATGTCACCGTGGGCAAGTCACTTAGCTTTATTTGCTTCAGTTTCATCATCTGTAAAATGAGATGGAGAAGGAAATAGCAAACAAATTTAGTTATCTTTACCAAGAAAACATCAAATGGGGTCATGAAGAGTTGGATATGAATGAACAGCTAAAAAACACCACAACAGATGGGGAAAAGAGCCTTCATAAGGGCTATCTCTGACTCTATAACTATCCTTAAATATTTTCTTCTTAATTATGTTCTGCACAAGTTAATTCTCAAAGTCATGAGGATCATCCAAATTCCTAAGGCAAAGCAGAAGGGGGAAAGGGTAGGGATATCTTAACTCTCTGCAGGTCTCTTTGTGTCATATTTGTATTCATGTTAAAAATTAAGACTGTTCTATAATTGATCCCCTGTGAATTGAAGTATGTGTTAGTGGAGTTGCTACTCTGTGCCTAATACTGAAGATCCCATGGTTAACTGGAGCAGGGAAGGATAAAAATTATGAGAAGTCCGCAAATTATATCCAGGGACTTTATGTCAAAGAGGTCTTTTTACAAGAGTTACCTCTGATAAGGATCAAATGACACAGGCTTCATTGGATGTTTGTTTATTTGTGTGTGTGTGTGTGTGTGTGTGTGTGTGTGTTTAACTAATGTTTCCCTGAAAATGTTTGATCATTCAAGTGCCATTGCCCTCCAATTCCGCAGGCCAACTGGGCCCTTCTCTCCACTGTTTGGTAGTCTTCTCAAGTTATTCCCCATTTCTAACTTTCCTTCCCATAAACATGGTCCACAGTCTCAGAATATGACATGGGATTGAGTAAGTTTACATTGGAATGAAGGACCAAAAATTTGTAGCTTTTCTATGTCTCTTTTCTGCCCATTTTCAGAATGCCTTTTACTGTTTAAAATATTCTATTCATAAGCCCATAACCCAAGCGGAGCCAAGATGGTGGACGAGAAAGATACACTTACTCAGGGTCTCCCCATACAGCCCATAAAAACCTGGAGAGAAAGACTCAACAAATTTTGGAGGAGCAAAAGTGGAGAACAACAGAGTGGAGGAGATTTCCAGCCCACAGTGACCTGAAAGGCCCATGAAAATGTTGGGAGGGATGGATGTGGAGCTGAAGCACGTATCCCAGCCCAGGCTTGGCCACATGGCGTAGACTCTGGGAGGAGGACAGCTTAGGGGCAGAATTTCCAGTCGCAGCAGGGGGTCATCAGATCCTTCAGCCCACAGGTGCCAAAGGTCAGTGACAGGAAAAATGAGCTGACCAGCAAGGGAGAAGGGCCATGCCATAACTCCAGCAGCAGGCAGCAGCCACAGAGGCTGCACAGCAGCTGGTACAGACCATGCCATTGCTGGAGAGTAAAAACCTCTGGAGGTACTGAAGAGCTGAGTCTTACTCAGCCCTGAGTAGAGGCCCTGGCCAAGCTTGTCTTTGTCTCACACTGAATGGTGGCCCTGCTCATCCAGTTTATCTGAAAATCAGCCCCCAGTGCTGACTTAATGGAACTGGAGGCCAGGTGCCTGTGGAGAGGTAAATGCTAACTTAGATTTTGGGCATAAAAATCCATCTCTGCATCCAGACCAGTACACACTTGATTGGGCCACCTTGGAGGAACTGAGATCTTACAGGTCCCCAGAGCATACCCTACTCTTGACAAAGGACCCAAAAGTCAAGTAACTAGTTGGGAAAATGCCCAAAAAAAGGGGAAAAAAATAAGACAAGAGAAGGTTACTTTATTGGTGAACAGATAACTCCTCCCATCCTTTCAGATGAAGAAGAACAATGCTTACCATCAGGGAAAGACATAAAAGTCAAGGCTTCTGTATTCCAAACATCCAAAATAAGTATTCAGTGGGCTCAGGCCAAGGAAGAGCTCAAAAAGGATTTTGAAAATCAAGTTAGAGAGGTGGAGGAAAAACTGGGAAGAGAAATGAGAGAGATGCAAGAAAAGCATGAAAAGCAGGTCAACACCTTGCTACAGGAGACCCAAAAAAAATGCTGAAGAAAATAACAGCTTTAAAAATAGACTAACTCAATTGGCAAAAGAGGTTCAAAAAGCCAATGAGGAGAAGAATGCTTTCAAAAGCAGAATTGGTCAAATGGAAAAGGAGGTCCAAAAGTTCACTGAAGAAAATAGTTCTTTAAAAATTAGAATGGAAAAGATGGAGACTAATGACTTTATGAGAAACCAAGAAATCACAAAACAAACCCAAAAGAAGAAAAATGGAAGATAATGTGAAATATATCATTGGAAGAACAACTGACCTGGAAAATAGATCCAGAAGAGACAATTTAAAAATTGTGGGACTACCTGAAAGCCGTGATCAAAAAAAAAAAAAAAGAGAGAGAGAGATGAGACATCTTCTTTCACGAAATTTTCAAGGCAAACCACCCTGATATTTTAGAACTAGAGGGAAAAATAAATATTGAAAGAATCAACCACTCACCACCTGAAAGAGATCCAAAAAGAGAAACTCCTAGGAACATTGTGGCCAAATTCCAGAGTTCCTTGGTCAAGGAGAAAATATTGCAAGCAGCTAGACAGGAACAATTGAAGTATTGTGGAAATACAATCAGGATAACACAAGATCTAGCAGCTTCTACATTAAGGCATTAAAGGGATCGAATATGATATTCCAGAAGTCAAAGGAACTGGGACTAAAACCAAGAATCACCTACCCAGTAAAACTGAGTATAATACTTCAGGGGAAAAAAATGGTCTTTCAATGAAGTCAAGGACTATCAAGCATTCTTGATGAAAAGACCAGAGCTGAAAATTTGACTTTCAAACACAAGAATGAAGAGAAGCATGAAAAGGTAAACAGCAAAGAGAAATCATAAGGGACTTACTAAAGTTGAACTGTTTACATTCCTACATGGAAAGACAATATTTGCAACTCTTGAAACTTTTCAGTATCTGGGTAGCTGGTGGGATTACACGCACACACACACACACAGCACAGAGTGAATTGAATACGATGGGATCATATCTTTCAAAATTGAAATTAAGAGGTAAGAGAGAAATACGTTGGGAGGAGAAAGGGAGTGATGGAATGGGGCAAATTGTCTCTCATAAAAGAGGCAAGAAAAAGACTCTTCAGTGGAGAGAAAAAGAGGGGAGGCGAGAGAAAAGCATGAAGCTTACTCTCATCACATTCGACTAAAGGAAGGAATAAAATACACACTCATTTTGGTATGAAAACCTACCTTAAAATAAAGGAAAGTGGGGGAGAAGGGGATAAGCAGGGTGAGGGGGATGATGGAAGGGAGGACAGTGGGAGGAGGGAGCAATTTGAAGTCAACACTCTTGGGGAGGGACAGGATCAAAAGAGAGAATAGACGCATTGTGGGGGAGGATAGGATGGAGGGAAATATAGTTAAGTCTTACACAACATGACTATTACGGAAGTCACTTGCAAAACTACACAGATATGGCCTATATTGAATTGCTTGCCTCCAAAGGGAATGGGTGGTGAGGGAGGGATGAAGAGAAGAAGAGAAGTTGGAACTCAAAGTTTTAGGAACAACTGTTGAGTATTGTTCTTGCTACCAGGAAATAAGTAATAGAGGTAATGGGGTATAGAGAGTTATCTGGTCCTACAGGACAGAAGAGAAGATGGGGACAAGGGAAGGGAGGGTTGATAGAAGAAAGGGCAGATTGGTGATGGGGCAATTAGAATGCTTGGTGTTTTGGAGTGGGGGAGGGGAGAAATGGGGAGAAAATTTGGAACCCAAAAATCTTGTGAAAATTTATGTTAAAAGTTAAATAAATTAATTTTTAAAAATCCCATAACCCCTCCCACCACGCTAAGGTTCTCTTCCTGTATCTATCAGAACTTCCTCTTTCTTTGATTACTGCAAAGAGTCTGTTATATTTTCTTTCTAGGTCAATTCTGGAAATTTCTGCCATTTTCCTCTTATGCCAGTAGTGCAGACACTCTGTACTCCTCCATTATGTCTGATATTTTTCATTGTTGTTCTTGTTCAAAATGGCACTACTTCAATTCTCTTCCTTTGGATTTTAGTCTGAAGGCATGACAATCATTATTAAAATTATCCTACTTTATTTCTCCAAAAATAACAGAAAAGTCAGAGGGAAGAATGAGAGAAGTGAGTACTCCTAGCATCAGTGAAAGATTCATGTTTCTGCAATAGAGAAAAAATGAATGTGAAAAACTTTCATTTTCTCTCTGTGTCGTTCAGTTTTTTGAGTTGTATCTGACTCTTCATGACATCATTTGGGGTTGTTTTGACGTGATTTGAAGTGATTTGCCATTTCCTTGTCCAGAAATTTTCTCTGTAGTCTGTAATTATCTTCTTCAGCCAGAAATTGAAAGGCAAAAGAATCCTTAGGCCTTTTTAATCTAAAGTGATTTCCAGTCCCCCTTTTTTCCCCACAAAATGCCAACATTTAGTTTTATAATTTCAAAATTTCCAAACAAAGTCACAATTTTCAAGAAATGTCACTAATAGAATTTTGGCAATTTAGGAAAAAATACTTGATAAAATACATGCTTACTCTCAAGGCACTTAAAATCTAATAAGAGAGGAAAGAAATTAAAATAGAATGTATGTGATCAGTGCATAAGAAAAGAATAAATGAAATAATATTAGAGTTCAGGGGATGGATAACACCCTTTTGCTTGCAGGTAAGTGGGCTAGTAAAATATTCTTTGAGAAAATTTTATTTCAGAGGCAGAGCCAAGATGGCAGAGTAAAGGCAAGGACTTGCCTGAGCTCTTCTCATAAACCTTCCAAATACTCTTAAAATTACTCTAAACAAATTCTAGAGCAGAAATCTCACAAGAAGATGGAGTGGAAAAAATTTCTATCCCAGGACAACTTGAAAAGTAGGCAGGAAAAGTCTATCACATGTTGGTGGGAGAGAAGCAAAATTCAGCACAGTTTGTACTAGCACAGCCCCCATCCCAGAAAATGAGGAGCAGGTCTTGGGAGTAATTGAATCAGAAGCAGTAGCAGCAATGACTATTTTGGAGCTATTAGTCCACAGATGGTAAGGGGGTCAAACTGGTCAGAAGGAGATTGTAGGGCTGTTGTTGCTAACACTGAGGCAGGACTCTCTTGCTTTGCTTCTACTTGGATCCTGGGTGGCAGTTGCAGGATGAGGAAGAGAACTGGCACAGCATACTTGAATCGACAGTGGAGGAGGAATCCTCCTCATAGTTCCAGGACAGAGAAGAGAACTTGTGGTAGCTCACAAACAAGAGCACAAGTCAGAAGAACAGTAAACATCTCTCCTTAGTATATCCTACATTGGAAAAACTAAAAAATTATAGGTCCCTAGAAGTATTTCTGAAAACAGGTGCACAAAAGTCCTGAAGTTTGGGACAGTGTGCCCTCCACACTGGAAGCAGAACTCTATTTTAACAAACAATTTAAAGTCAGGTAAAAGTCTGGGAAAATGAGCAAACAGCAAAAAAAAAGATCTGACTACAGAAAGTTACTATAGCAACGAGGAAGATGAAAACATACTCAGAAGAACTTCACAAAGTCAAAGTTTCTACATCCAAAGCCTCCAAAAAAAAATATGAATTAGTCTCAAGCCATGAAAAAGCTTGAAAAGGATTTTAAAAACCAAGAAAGAGGGGCAGAGGAAAGATTAGGAAGAGAAATGAGAGTGATGTAAGAAAATCATGAAAAAATAAGTCAGCAGCTTGGTAAAGGAGAGACACACAGAAAAAAATCTGAAGAAAACACCTTATAAAACAGTCTAGGCCAAATGGTAAAAGAGATCCCAAAAGACAGTGAGGAGGAAAATGCCTGAAGAAAATAATTCTTTAAAAATTAGAATTGAACAAGCGGAAGTTAATGGCTTTATGAGAAATCATAAAACAAAACTCAAAGAATGGAAAAAATAAAAGACATGAAATATCTCATTGGAAAAACAACTGACCTGGAAAAGAGAGATAATTTAAAAATTATTGGACTAACTGAGAGCCATGATCCAAAAAAAAAAAAAGCCTAGACACCATCTTTCAAGAAAGGATCAAAAAAACTGCCCCAATATTCTAGAACCAGAGGGTAAAATAGAAATCAAAAGAATCCACCAATCACTTCCTGAAAGAGATCCCTAAATGAAAACTGCCAGGAACATTATAACAAAATTTCAAAGTTCCAAGGTCAAGGAGAAAATACTTCAAGGAGTCAGAAAGAAGCAATTCAAGTACAGTAGAGCCACAGTCAGGATAACATAAGATTTAGCATCTTCTATGTAAAAGGATTGGAAGGCTTCGCATTTGATATTCCAGGGGGCAAAGGAGCGAGGATTACAGCCTACCAGCAAAACTGAGTATAATTTTTCAGGGGAAAAAATGGAAATTCAATGACATAGAGGACTTTCAAACATTCTTGATGGAAATACCATAGCTGAATAGAAAATTTAATTTTAAAATACAAGACTTAAGGGAAACAAAAGAAAAGGGACTTGATAAGGTTAACCTGTTTACATTCCTACATGGAAGATGGTATTTGTAATCTGTAAGACCTTATGCATTATTAGAATAGTTAGAAGGGATATACACAGAGAGAGGGCACAGGTGTGAGTTGAATATGAGGGGATGATATCTAAAAAATACAATTAAAGGATGAGAGAGGAATGTACTGGGAGAAACAGAAAGGGAGAGGTAGAATGGGGTAAAATATCTGACATAAAAGAAGTATGAAAAGCTTTTACATTTGAGGGGAAGAGAGGAAAGGTGAGGGGAAGTGATCAAACCTTACTCTTATCAAAATTGTTTCAAAGAGGGTAAAACATACACCCTCAATTGAATATAGAGATCTGTGTTACCCTATAGAAAAGTAGGTGGAGATGGGGATAATAAAAAGGGGTATTATATGGAGAGAAGTTCAGTAGAGGGTGTAGTTAAAAGGAAAATACTTTTTAGAAAGGACAGGTTGAGAGAAAATAGAATAGATGAGGGAGGAGAACAGGATGGAGGGAAATACAGTTAGCAATAGTAACTGTGGAAAAGAAATTGAAATAAGTTTCTCTGATAAAGGCCTCATTTTTTAAACATATAGAGAACTGAGTCAAACATAAAAATAAGTCATTCTCTAACTGACAAATGATCAAAAAGATATGATCAGTTTTCAGATGATTTATCTATAGCCATAAAATACTCTAACTCATTATTGACTGAAGTAATTCAAACTAGAACAATTTTGAAGCATTACCTCATATCTATTAGATTGGCTAACAGGACAGAAAAAGTAAATAACAAATATTGGAGGGAATCTGGGAAAAATGAGACATTACTATATTGTTGCTGGAGTTGTGACCTGATTCAATCATTCTGTAAAGCAATTTCAAACTATGTTCAAAGATCTATAAAATCATGCATCCTGTTGATGTAGCAATATTATTGGTAGGTCTGTACCCCAAAAGAGATAAAAACAGAAAAGGAATTACACGTACAAATATATTTATAGCACCTCATCTTTGGAGGCAAAAAATTAGAAACTGAGGGGATGCCCATCGACTTGGGGAATGGCTAAACAATTGTGATATGTGATTATGTAGGAATGCCATTATAAGAAATGAAGGTCAGAATGCTCTCAGAAAAACCTGGAAAAATATGTATGAGCTGATGTAAAGTGAAATGTTCTAGGTACAAAGTAATAATAATGTTAGAAGATGATTAGTTGTAAGTGATTTAGCTACTCTGAGCAATACAAGACAACTGTGAAGAATGTATGATAAAAAATATGTCATCTAGCCCTGGAGAAAGAATTGATGGTGTCTGAATAGAGATTGAAGCATAC
The DNA here is from genome assembly GCA_023548195.1 of Bettongia penicillata ogilbyi. NCBI lineage: Eukaryota > Metazoa > Chordata > Mammalia > Diprotodontia > Potoroidae > Bettongia > Bettongia penicillata. Next base: position 899,413 of record JAJHZJ010000047.1, on the reverse strand, counting down.
TTTTTTACTTTATTTTTCTCAAGTGTTTTTTGTCTATGTTTTCTTTCACAACATGACTGTTATGAATATGTTTTTTATGACAACCCATGTATAACTTATAGTGAACTGCTTGCCTTCTTAATAAGGAGAAGGTGGGGAGAGGAAGGGAGAGAATCTGGAACTCAAAGTCTAGTAAATGAATGTTAAAGTTGTTTTTACATGTAACTGAGAGAAAACAAATAAAGTTTAAAAAAATTAAAAAGAAAATTACATTTGACCTGGGATTTCAAACATAGCTATGACTTTCATAGAAGGATGAAAAGAATAAATGCATTCCAAGTATGGAGAGTGGGGCGATGGTAGGAGAAAAGCATGGATGGACTATACAAAGTTATAAAAAAAAGTCTGTATTCTAATTTAAAATCTGCTCCTAACTCTTTGTGCTATTTTGGTCAAGTTACAATCTAATTAGGCGTCATTTTCCATAACTAGAATTAATTGATTCTAGGAATATCTAGTTGCCCAGTCTGCTTGTATTGAAATATATATGAAAGAGAGAATGTTGGTATATATTCATTAAAGTAAGTTGGAATCAGATTGTGGAGGATATTAAATTAAATGTTTAAACATTTTCTATTAGGCAAAGAATGGATGTTTCTGAATATTGGAAGTATGTCATCAGAGCTATGCACTTAGGAAATTAAAATAGTAGTTGTTTGTTGGCTGACTGAAGTCAGGACAGAGAGAGAGAGAGAGAGACAGAGACTGAGAGACAGAGACAGAGAGAGACAGAGAGAAAGCAGTAAGACTGATTAGGAGACAATTGTGACAGCCAAATAAAAGCCTTAAATTAGAGAAATAGGCAAAAGGAAAAAGAGAATTCATGACTAAGGAACAATAAAATGGCCTGCCTTGGGCAGTGATGAGTCCACTACATCTAGAGATATACAGGGGAAAGATAGATAATCACTTGAGAATGATCTGTGAGAAATTTCTATTCAAATATGGGTTGGAGTAAGTCAACTTGTCTTGTGCAACCCCGAGATTCCATGAATCTTTGATAATATAGTAGCCATTGTAATTGAAAAGAAGAAAGGGATTTGATAGACACCAAGGTTTGGTAACTAATTTGATGTGGAGAGTGAGTAGGGAAATAAAGAAATCAAGGTTTACATTGAGGTTACCAACATGAGTGATTGTAAAAAATTGTAGCGCCATCAGTAGAAATAGCCAAGTCAGGAATAGGAGCATGTTTTGTAGGAAATATGATAGGTTGGGCTAGCCACTTTAATTTTGAGATAACAAGCCATGAAAGTGGACATGTCCATCAGTCAATTTGAAATCTATATTTGCTTTTTTGTTTGTTTTCTTCTCCAGGCCCAATATCCTCATATTAGTCGAACGATACTTATGATATAATCTCGGAGGTGGGTGCTCAACATCTTGGTTGTTTTCCCCTGGATCCTCTTTAGTTTATCAAAGTCCTTCCTAAAATGTTGGAAACAGAAGAGAGCACACTATTCAGGGAAAAGTATAGTGAGGTCACATCTCTTGTCTTAGAAACTTTCTCCTCTTAAAGCATATACATATATATGAGGCTTCTAAGCTCCTGAATGATTCTGCTGATTCATTTATTGCAGTTACTAAAACCCCGAGAAAATTTTCAAGTGAAAATCATCTTGTCCTTATAAAGATCTTTCGGTTGTTTTTTGTTTTAGTTTTTTGGTAGCCTAACTTCACATTCATCCTTATTCAATATTATCTTATGAGATCCACCTTCACATTTTGTCCTCTAAGATCATTTCAGGGGGAATTTTCACTCTTTCATCTTTTGTATTAACTATGTTTCCTAGCTTATAATTTCTGTGAATTTGGTGGGGTGGTTTTATTTATTTTCATGTAAGCAAACTTCACTGATTAAAAAAACAAGCAGACAAACAACAGGATAGGGTATAGATACCAATCCCTTTGCCTTTATTAATATCCATGATTAACACATCTATAACATTCTCTTCATCTACCATTCTACTTACCTTGCCTGCCAACAGCATAATAAATCCAATAATTTAGCAAGGCATGATTAAGTCTTGCTTCTTTCTGGTGAGAAGTCACAAATAATGAGCACTTAGCAATTCTTGAGCAATAATGGCAAGACAACTATGGGGGAAATGGGCTAGGGAAAAGAACTGTACAGGATAAGAAAACACAGATTGATTATAGTCTATACTTTCTAAGGGAGTGCCCATATCATTTAGATCATGGCTAATAATAGCTCACATTGATATAGCAGATTCAAAGTTTGGCATGTGTTTTATAGGACAGTATGACTTGTAAAGGTTAAACAATTTATCATGGGCATAGGGAAAACAGTTCAAAAAAAATTTGGTAAGGGAACATAAGTGAATGATATTATGCTTTAAGAAATGATTGCTATCATATTTACACACATGTGGAATAAATATAAAATACATTATAATATTGATACAAAATAAAAGGTAGTTAGAGAAGGAGGGCATGAACAGTTCTGGAAGATCAGGAAAGGCTTCATGCGAAAGCTAGTCAGCGCTTAGACTGAATCTTAAAAGATGTGATTTTATCATATATAAGCGACAATGAGCATTTCAGTAAAAAGTCACAGAGATGTATAAGGAACAGATAAAAAATAAAAATGATATCATAGACTATTGGAAGGAAAACAACATGTGATCAGGCTGGAAATATAAGTTCAGGTTAGAAAGTGAAAGACTTGAAAAGTTACACAGTATAATTGGTATTTTTTCTTATAGTCAATATAGTGGTACTGAAACTTTTAAATAACAAGAGCTATGTGGACAGACATACACTTAAGAAAAATCATTTTGACAGCTAGGTGGGGGAAAGGCAAAAAGGGGAGAGAAATGAAATGGAGACCAGTCAAGAGGACATTGTCATAATCTAAGAAACAACTAATGAGGACTTGAGCTAAGGTGGCTAAAATCCGTGAATAGCTAGAAAGGAGTAGTGGCAAAAGATGTTATGGAAGTAGAAATAACAGGATTTTGTGTCAAATTAATTATGTAAGTTGAGAAAGAATGAGGAATTGGGAAGAATGACAAGTCTGGGAATCTAGGAGATTTAAGGAATAGCGATGCCATCACTAGAAAAAGGGGAAAGAAATAGGAAAAAAGGTGAGATTGAGGGAAAAGACAATCAGTTCTATATTGGACATGCTGAACTTGAGTTTTCTATAAGACTTGTAGGGGTGGTTGGATGGAGCAGTAGATAGAGAGCTGGAACTGGAGGTAGGCAGTCTCATCTTTCTGAGTTCAAACCTGGCCTGTGACACTTACTAGCAGTTGTGTGACCATGGGCAGGAAACTTAACTTTATTTGTCTCAGTTTCCTCATCTGTAAAATAAGCTGGAGAAGAAAATAGATCTTTGCCAAGTAAATCTCAAATGAGATCGTGAAGAGTTTGGCATGACTAGAAAAGAACTGAGCAACAATAATAAGATTTGTAGTTCTCAATACAAATAGACAAGCTGGTGATGTGAGAGTAGAGCTTAGCCAAGCTCCCCCACCTTGGGCTTGTAAGTTGAATTTTTTTTGTATCCAGTGAGGCTTTGTATTGATCCCTACTCAATTTCATCTTATTGAATTTAACCCATCACTCTAGCCAATGAGCATCTTTTTGCATTTTGATTCTATTGTCCAATGTATTAGTTACCATTCCAGTTTAGTCTCATCTGCAAATATGATGAATATATCATCTACTCCTTCATCTAAGCCATTTCTAAAAATATGAAACAGAAGAGAGTCAAACATAAGTTCCTGAGGCATTTCATGGGAAACATTCTGCCATCTTGATGTTGAACCGTGAGCAGTTCCTCTTTCAGTCTAGCCATCTACCTGGTTCTGAAATGTATCAAATAATTCCATTATCATCCAGTGCACCTCTCCATATTTAATACACAAAATAGTATGCAGGACTTTGTTAAAAAATACTTTGCTAATAATAACAAAATTAATCTGGAAGAACAAAAGGTCCAGAATATCAAGGTAATCAATGAAAAGAAATTCTAGGGAAAGTGGCCTAGCCTTACCAGATCTTAAACTGTATTATAAAACAGTAATCCTCAAAACTACTTGGTATTGACTAAGAAACAGAAAGATAGATCAGTGGAATATGTTAGGTAAGCAAGATATAGTAGTCAATGACTGCAGTAATCTACTATTGGATAAACCCAAAAATCCCAGCTTCTGGGATAAGAACTTGCTATTTAACAAAAATTGCTGGGAAAACTGGAAAATAGTATGGCAGAAACTGGGCACAGACCAATGTCTTACATGGTATATTAAAATAAAGTCCAAATGGGTACATGATTTAAGTATAAAGACTGATGCTATAAGATGTTTAGGTGAGCAAAGAATAGTTTATCTGTCAGATTTAGGGAGAACAGAGAAAAAAATGACCAAAGAGATAGAGAACATTATGGAATGCAAAATGGATGTTTGATTACATTAAATTGAAATTTTTGTACTAAAAAAGTCAATGGAACCCAAATTAGGAGGTAGGTAGAAAACTGGGAAAGAATTTTTACAATCAATGTCTCTGATAAAGACCTCATTTCTAAAATATAAAGAAAATTGAGTCAAATTTATAATTCCCATTTGGTAAGTAATTAAAAGATATGAACAGGCAATTTTCAGAGAAGAAATTAAAGCTAACTATAATCTTATGAAAAAAGTGCTCTACATCTCTATTGATTAGGGAGATACAAATCGAAGCAGTTCTGAGGTACCGTATCATACCTATCAGATTGGCTAACATGACAAACCAGGAAAATGATGTGGGAAAAATGGAACACATTCATTGTTGGTGAAGTTGTGAGTTGATCCAACCATTCTGGAGAGCAATTTGGAACTATGCCTAAAGGCCTTTAAAAATAAACATACCCTTTGACCAAGCAATCCAACTTCTAGGATTACATTTCCAAAGACATCATTAAAGTGGTAAAAGGACCCACATATACAAAAGTATTTATAGCCACTCTTTTTTTTTATTATGGCCAAAAACTGGAAATTGAGGGGATGCCCACTAATTGGGGTATGACTAAACAAGTTGTGTTATCTGAATGTAATGGGATACTACTGTACTGTCAGAAATGATGAATGGGTGGACTTTAGAAAAAACTGGAAAGACTTATATGAACTAATGCTGAGTTAAGTGAACAAAGCCAGTAGAACACTATACACAGTAACAGTCACAGTGTTCAATGATTGACTTTGATACACTTAGTTCTCAGTAATACAAGGACCTAAAACAACTCCAAAAGACTCATGATGGAAAATGTCATCCACATCCAGAGAAGGAACTATGGAATATGAAATCACACAGAAACTTACTACTTCCTCTCTTTTTTTTTCCTTTTGTTCTGTTTTTTTTTTTCTCATGGTTCCTCTCATTCTTTCTAATTCTTCTATACAACAGGACTAATGTGAAAATATGTTTAATAAGAACATGCATGGAAAACCTATATTAGATTGCACATTGCCTTGGGGAGGAAGCTAGGGAGGGAGGTGTACAAAATTTTTTTTTTAATTATGGAAGTGAATGTTGAAAATTGAAAATAAATTAATTAATTTATTAAAAATATTTTGCTAAAACTAAATAAACTTCTTCCATAGAGTTCCTACATCCACTCTCATTTTGGCAAAAGAAGAAAGAGAAATGAATTTTTTATGGAATGACCTGCTCTTAATGAAACTACTCTGTATTTCAATTTTAAAGTAAAAAAAAAAATGGAAACATTACCCCAGATTTTTGCTATATATACAAGTGAGTAATTAAAGTTGTAGGCAGTTTTGACTATGTTTATCCTGAACCATAATGACCTAACATAAAATAACCAAAACAGAAGAGAAGATCATGTGTAATAAAGTGCTATGATAGTGGTGGTGAATTTTGACAGTGAATACCGCATTCTATATTCTGCAACATCTAAATAATGTACTTTTATACTCATTGCATTAAATATAAAAATTAATCTTTAAAATTAAAAGTATAGGATCATTTTTTACAAATAAGTTAAAATTAAAATCCACTTTGGGACATTAGAGTTTCCCTGAGCACCCATGGTATGCTCTAATGTGAGATATCTGTAAGATTCTTAGCACCATTCCTGGCATGTAGTAGATGCTAAATAAATGTTTCCTCTCCTCTCCCTATTCATCAGTCTTTGTCCCTCTTACGGTATCAAAGAAAAAGCTATTTGACTACTTGTAGGTTAAGTTATAGAGGGGATTATTTTTCAGGTGTGGATTAGACTAAATTTCCTCTAAGTTTCCTTGTAGCTCTTATATGCTGTATTTCCAAACCATTTGAATTCTGCATAATCTTCTTATCCCTCTAGACATTCCTTAATATTCTTGCTTACAAGGACTCCACTGTAGACATGTCATTTCAGGAGGAAGCAGGAATATGTAATTCAGACATTACACAGATCAACTGCTTTGTGGACAGAGCGTTACTAAAGCATCTATTGTCAAAAAGAAACAGTGTAGTGTGAAACAGTATATCTGGGAACAAGTTCTTGCTTTCCTAAATACCAACTCTAGATTAAGTCATTTTTCTTTCTGTCTCTAGGACTCAGTTTCTTCACCTGTAAAATGAAGGGGTTAAACTAAGTGTCTCAGGGTCTTTCCATTTTATATCCTTAGAACTCCTCAGTCTCAATTTCTTCTTCTATAAATTGGGGATAAAATATGTACGTTCACCCTCTGTGTTCATTGTGAGAAAAGTAATTTGTAAACAGGCTAGTTGCAGTTCATTAGGTGGTTCAGGGTATAAAGTACTTAAACATGGGGTTAGCAAATTAAATTGAAATATGGACTCAGGCAGCTACTAGCTGGGTGAACCTGAGCAAGTCATTTAACTATTGTTTGCCACATTTTTCTCAACTTTCAAATGACATTAACAATAGCATCAGCCTCACTGGATTGTTGTGAAGATAATATTTGGTAAACAATTAACATAGTACCTATCACTTAGTAGGGCTTAAAATATTTGTTCCACTATCCCCATCCCAACCCACCCACGAAGTTCTGTATAAATGTGAACTCCTGTTATTTTTCACTTAATAGAAATGAATGAAATAGTTGAGCACTTATACTTTGTAATATGCACTTGAATGTGGAAAGCTTTTCAAAAAACAAAAGTCTGTTACTGTAGTCTTTGTTAAAATTCATTTTTACATATTTTTAAAAGTGGTAGAATCATTCTTTTAAAAAAATCATGGATATGGCTATGCTTGGGCTTCACATAAATAGGGGCACAGGAGCATGATTTCTAAGAAAGGCTTCCCTCTCCCACATATGCAATTAGGAAAACATAGAGACCTTGATCACCACTAATTACTATGAGATTCATATAACATTATTCCTTGAAATTGGAATTATTTTATTGTTAAAAGAAAATTTTCATCTAGACAGAGAAAATTAACATTCACTCTCTTTTCCATGTAAAACAGCAACATTTAAAACTATCTACATTCCAGAGAAAAATTGTGAAAAATATGAATATTGCTTTTCAGGAATTTATATGTTGTTTATATTTAGAAGGTAGGGTAGAATGTTGGGGAGTTCCTGGTTGGTAAATAATATAAAATTTTTCATTACTGACCTCTCAACCAAATATCAGTTAGACTTATTCCAATATTCTAATCAATATATGTTCTCAGTGATTTTGATCCTCCCTCCAAGGATACATATTGTGACCTATTCACGACCACCCATCCTATACAAATCTTATTTATGTCCTCCCATAAGTTTGCAAAAAGAGACTTGATGGATATATATTTTTAAACCTTGCTTACTTTCCCTCAACTTCATCAGGAGCAAGTGTGTTGTCCATTGACTATCCCATGCTCTCAAAATGTGATTGAAGCAACTATCTTGTATTTTACTCCTATGTTTTTGGTGAATATTTCGTAGTCTTTCTTCACAATTTCTTATTTGTTACCTTTGAACCTTAATATCACCTACTATGCACCTTTCTATTTATCTTTGGGTTATTTCTTCAAGACACTCAGATTAGCATTAATATATGTATATATAGATATGCCTACAAATACACAAATGTATATATACACATATAAATGTATATGTATACTTATAGTGTAAATACATCTATAGAAAAACATGGTCTAAGCATTGAAAATGGACAAAGAGGTCACAAGAGAATTACTAAGAGGAGGACAATGGACTACCTTTTAGACATTGCAAATTAGTTCAACATTTCCTCTGAAATAAGGGACCATTTTTTAAGAATTCTGGAATTCATTTGGTTTTAGCAACATGGAAGCAACTTATGGACATGAATCATATAACATATATTGTCTCTAAAGAATTGAAACTGAGGTTGGATTTGCTGGATGCTAACTAAGTGTATATTTAGAAATTCAAGACAATCTCTGACCTCAAGGAACTTATACTTTACTAAGAGTATACGTGTTCCAGATAAATGAATGCAGAGTATATTAAAAAATAAAGACAGAAATATTGATGGGGTTGGGAATGAATACAAGTAAAACTGGGAAAACCACAAATAACTTCTTGAACAAAGTGATATTTGAGTTAAAATACAAAGGTGTTAGAGGTTCCAAGAGGCAGAATAGAGAGGGGAGAGCATTAGACACATAAAACATAGACTTGTAAAGGCATGGGTATATGTGTGTGTTTGTGTGTGTGTTACATATGGAATTTAATTATGTATGTGCTTATGTATATATCCAGATCTGTAATTTCAAGTGCTGAGAGATGCCCAGTACATAAATCCCCTCTAATTTGGCAGACTATCTTCACACGTAGTTTTAGAAAGTTGTCCAAGATTCTGAAAGGTTATGTTATTTGTAACAGACAAAGTCATGATTTGGACCCAGATCTTCTCAGTGTCAAATCTATCTTCTGCATATTCTTCTATATTGACTTTCTCTGATTGCATCTGATTTTATATTTGGTTGTGAGGTCCCTAGTCCTCTCTTCTAGTATTAAAAGACAAAGAAACAAAAAAAAAAACCCTCCAATCACTCCATTATTTATTCCAAAACTATTCTGTGGAATCCTTTCAGTTTACTTCAGGTTTGAACTTCAACAACCACATAATCACGGCGTGCAAGATATTTACATAAATGTGTGACTCTCTTTGAGAAAACACAATACATATAAATCTGTATGTATGAAACGATAAATTATGTGTGAACACTTGCATTGGAGAAAAGATTATTTTTCCTTTACAAAAGGATTTGCTAGTGTTACTTTAAATAGTCAGCATCAAGCTTCCTTAAAAAAAAAATCTAACAAACATTCAATTTGACCCAACTCTTTAGAACATAAAATACTATGTGATATAAGGGCAAAACCTGCATTTCTTCAATAACCTATTCAATGTTATATATTATTATATAATGTTATAATACTATATATTGCATATGGTATTCATTCTATATTATTATACATACCATAATTTTCAAAGCACTTCCTCAGGCACATTTTAATTCCTCAATTAATTCAGTTGAAAAGACTTTTAATTGCTTTTTAATGAGAGCTATCATTTGTATAACACTTTAAAAAGTGTGTTTTTTTAAAAATATTACCCCACTTTATTGTCACAACAATAGAGATGACATTATTCCCATTTTACAAATAAGGAAACTGGAAGACAGGTGGAATCAGTCAGATTCACACAACTAGTAAACATCTGAGGTGGAATTTGACCTCAAGTGTTCCTAAATTCAAGTCCCTGAGTCTATCCACTTTGCCACCTAGTTACCTTATGTTTCTTTTGTAAAGTGCTAAACGAAAATAAAGTGATAGAAATATTAATAAAATATATTTCCTAGCCTGAGGGAACTTATAATATCATTGGAAAGATTAAATACAGTTATATAATGATAGAATGTTGGATAGAGATATTATTCCTGGGAGAGATGAGTTATGCAAGACTTCATGAAAAGGTAGAATGTGAGGTGAACACTGATGTGCAGTTATAAAGGGGAGGAAGTGGGCTTTTTAATTAAAAATTTTAATTAAAATTTTATTATCTTTCATTTTTATATTTCTGTATATTTCCCTATACATGCTGCCCCTTCTTACATGTGTGCACATAAATACATGTGTATATATAGGCAGATATATGTATATAATATACACATATACATTTGCATACACTTATATGTGTGCATATGTATTTATATATTGTATATATACAATATTTAATAAATCTAAACAACAGATTTTTTTACATTGACCATTAGATAAGGTCAATCTTCCAACTCTGGAAAGATGTAGAGGAAGTTTAGGATTAAGTTTGGTCATTTTATACTATGAAATCATACCAAGTGTTTTTAATTATTTTTTCATCGTTCTTTCCATTTTTCTTATTGTATATTGCTCTCCTCATTCACCGGATTTCAATTTGCATGAGTTTGTATAATTTCCCATGCTTCTGTATATTCTTCATATTTATCATTTCTTACCACGTAGTAATATTCTACTCTACTCGTATGCCACAATTAATTTAACCATTCATCGATCTACAATCAACTTCCAAATTTTGGTTACTACAAAAATTACCACTATACTTATTTTGGTACATATAGGACTTTTGTTTTCAATTTTATTCCTTATATACCTAGCAATGGACCTCTTGGTCAAAGAGTATGGATGTATTAACATTCCTCCCCTGGCCCCATGTTTCCAAATTGCTTTCTCTGATGGTTGCACCAACAATGATTTATATGCCCATCTTTCCAGAATCCTTCCAAAATCGACTACTCTAATTATTATAAGCTTTGCCAATTCACTGAATAAATAATGGAATATCAGTTGTTTTTACTTGTAACTCTTTTCTTGTTAGCCATTTGGAAGAACATTCATTTATATGTATGGTGATGGTATATAATTCTGATAATTTTTGTTTATATACTTTGTTCATTTATCTGTTGTAAAATGGATTTTTGCCCTCTATAGTTCCCTTCGATGCCTACATAGTTTGCATATTATACCCTAGTCTTTGATATTTGATGTGAAAATTTCCTTTTTTTTGCTGTTTCCCTCCATCCTAATTTCATTAATTTTATTCATGCAAAAGCTTTTCAATATCACGAAATTAAAGTCACCTGTTTTATCTTCTCAGATTGTATCTATTCTTTTTGTGGTTAAGATTTTTTTTCCTCTAGCTATGGCTGTAAAAGAGGTCTGATTTGGTTCACTTCTAATTTTTATTTTTTAAATAAGGTATTCTTTGGTATTCAGTTTATATATCTATTTTAATTTTATTATGACTTGTGGCATAAAATGATGAGGTACATTATTTTATAGTGCTGATCCTGGAGCCAGGAAAATCAGAATTCATAGCTTACCCCAGATACTTAATACTTTTGCAACTTAGGGTAAATCACTTAACCTCTGTCGGCCTTACTTTTCTCATCTGTAAAATTGGGATAATAATAGAAGCTATCTCCCAGAGTATCATGATGATGACATAATATATTTGTAAAGCATTTTACAAATAAAAAAATCTTTTTGATGCTGATGATAACATTGATGATGATCTAAACCAAATTTCTGCCACAGTGCCTTCTGTTTTGCACATAATTATCAAATATATAATTATTTTTGAGGCAATTTGTTTTTAAATTTATTGAAAATTGAGTTGTGTGATTTTTTAGTCTACTCCACAGATCTACCTTTCTAATTTTTTAAGTAACATCATAAAATTTTAATGATTATTGTTTTGAAATAATGTTTGAGATTTGGATACCTTATTCTCCCTTCATTATTTTGTAAATATTATCCTGAATATTTTTTTATTTTGTTTCTTTGAATAAGTCTTGCTCTTATTTCATTTATATTTGAAGCATAACATTTTCTCTGGAGATCAGAAATGGGTCCTCTCTACTGTGTTTTGTTTTCTTGATTCAGAAATTATATCTTTTTCTTATATTTCCTGAATTGTTATATTATTTTTTTAAAAAAGTTAGCATGTTCTGCTAGAACATCTATGATCCTTAAATATTTTCTGCATATCCTCTTCTTTTAATACTGTTAACTTCTCCCAAATAGCTTTCCACGTCAGTATTTTTTTTCTTTTTTCAAATATATTCTTCTCTTTAGATTCTCCATTGTTTATTATTTGTTTGTAATGTGCTAACTTTTTTAAAAATCTATATTGAAAGTTATATGGCATGACCTATATTCACTTCTAGATTTTTTATATATTTCATTTCTCTTTTGATTCATTTTGAAAATATTTGATCCTATAACATGCTATCTTGAGGGTTAGGTACTTCACCAGTCATCAAGTTACTTTCCTTCATCTTGAAATACTTTTTAATGAAAATCTGATAGATTCTTTGTTAATTTAAAATTCATTCTTCTGCTTCACACTAATTTTATTCATTGATGTATCTGTTTCTGTCCTGGGCATTAATAGAGTTATTAATTTTTGGTATTTTAATCATTTTAAAATGTATCCCTCCAAAGGAAAAATTAATAAATGAAAGTATCCAGAGTATGGTTATCTGTGTATCTATCCATCTATCCACCTATCCATCTATCTATCTATCTATCTATCTATCTATCTATCTATCTATCTATATCTCTGTGGTAACTGGTGGCATTCTCTACTGCAAGATGGGAAGGGAAGGAGATAGTTCAAAGTTTAAAATGTTACAAAAATAAATTAAATTTCAAAACCTTAATATATTTAGTTATCCACAGTATTTTCTGGTTTGCATTTCTAGTATGAAGATTTATTGTCTTCGTCCCTCCATTGCTCTTTTTCTCTCTCTTCTTCCTCCCTCTCTCAACACTGGCTTATTGACAACTATTAATTAAAAAGTTATAGGTGCAGGGATGGGAGCAATACATTTGGAGAAGCATGTTAATGTGAAGCTTCCTTTGTGACACTGGTTGAAACATATTAGTCAGTTTAGTCTTAAGTCTGACTTTCTTTTCCTTTCTGTAAAATAAAGATACTGGACTAAGGTCCATTTCATCTCTAATTATATGATCCCATGATACTAAGAACTCTGCAAAAGAAAATTAACCCCCAAACCTGAAGTTGAAATATCAGACCCAAGCATTTCTCAGGAATACATTTCTTCACCTGATGTATAAAATCAGTCACTACATCTTGACATTTCTGTCACATGTGACCCCTACCCTCTAGTTAAAGAGCCCCACCTTGGCTCAAGCCCTCTTTATGGCTCACAGATGGTCTCCTAATTGATCCCTCTGCCTTGAGTTTCTCCTCACTCTAGTCAGTCCTCCACAGTGCTTTAAAAAGATCCTTTCCTAGGAATTATGTCATTCGTCACAATATACCTCATTAGTTCCTTCCAAATATGAAAAGTCCTTTATTTGGTTTTTAAAGTTCTTGCTCTGACACATCATTCCATCTTAATTAGTCATTACTTCTCTTTCTGTATTACCTAATTCAATCAAACTGGCCCTTTATTTTTTTCTCATATTATCCTTCATCTCCCACTTCTGGGCCTCCATGCCTCTGCACTGGACATCTCCCACATGGAACTTTTTCCTTTCCTTTTCCCATTCACCATGAAGATCTTTCATCTTCCAATACATGACTCACATACTGCATAGTGCATAAGCCTTTCCTGATTCTCTCAACAACTATTGACAATTCTCACAAGCATCTTTGGATTTAACTAGTTTGTATTTATTTTCTTTACATTCCTTCTGTGTGTATTTAGATATGTCTGTATTGATTCCTTTATTAAAATGTCAGTACCTTGAAAGTATGAACTATTTTGCTCTTTGTGCTTGTATTGGTTGAGCCTTGAACAGTGCCCAAGAGTGCATTGTAGGTACTTAATAAATGTTTGTTGATTGCTTGGGGTCAAGTGTCATTCTAGTGTAATTAAAGTTTCCCAAACAGTCAAACGTTCTTGCTTCAATGACTATTTCAAGCCTGGAATCTTCATTTGCCATTCCCATACAGAGGATTGTGACTTGAACACCTCTGCAATATGAACTAACACCATTACATAAAAGGACAGGTGTTTCCACTTTACAGTTAATGACTCTGTAAGTGTGGATGATGATGATCCTTATCAGTCATTACAAAATTTACTTCGTAGAAATCAAGAATTAAATTAGAGTTTCAGGGCTCGTTAAACCTCATTAGAACTATAGAATTGCCCACATGTGTATCCCTTGTCCTCCCTGGGTTATCTGTTGAGCAGGTGTTTCAGTTCAGTGTTGAGACCATGCCATTCTCTTCTACCCAAAGATTATTATACAATTGTGCTTTCAATTCCAGGTTGGGTCCTTATATTTGAAGATGAGACTTCAAATAGTCATATTTGCCTATTCAAGTCTAGCATAAAGAGAAGTAATGGAGAGATAGCCCCATTTGGGAGCCTTTTCAAAGGTGTATTGAATTTGCAGATCAAGGGCAGAACAGGGACCGCACGCCAGGTTTTATGTTTTTTTTTTTTCTTACTATTCAGAAGCCAGACACTTCCAAATCCATCTGAGTGAGGTAAAAAATACTTTTTCAATGTTTATCCATACTAATGAGTCTAAGTTTTTCTCTGAGTTTAAGATGCACATTACCTATTTTGTTTGAGCATATGGAATGACAAAGGGCTCAAAATATGTACTGCTCTGTTATACCATTTTCCTCCACCGTCCCTACATCACATCTTCAAAAACAAAAACAAACAGACAATGTCACTTTCAATTTAATGTTCCTTTCTGGAAGCTTAAACAAAAACAAAAAAAAAAGTTATTACTTCTGGGTGGCAAGAGGAACCAGTTTCTGGATGAGTGTCAGTGACTCCCTGAATATAAAATCAAATGAAGTTTTTTATTCTTTAATCATTCATGTCAAAGGTCATTTGGAAGCCAGTCTCTCACTTCCCATAAAACCTTCAGTACTTAGAAATGAAGCTATTTTCCTGATGACTTTTCCCATTACATTTAATTTTCATCAGTTCATTTATTAAGCCCCACCCTAGCATTAGGGGTACTAACAACTAAAAGGAATAACCTCTTATTTTAAGTAACTTACATTTTAGTGGGAGAGGAAACAGGGATACTGCATGTCCACAATTAAGTGAATGTAAAGCATATACAGAGTAGTAATTCCAAGAGGTAGAGAGTGCTAATAACTTGGGGTGGTAGCATTGTGGGGGAATCCTTCTGTCAAGAGTAATACTTGAGTTGTGCTTTGTAGGAAGTTAACAGAGGTGATGATAATTCCATATAAATATTAGTGTTTTCATTAAATTCCACAGGAGTATGCAATTGAGGGGAATTCTTCAGACACAAGAAAGGCAATCACATTTTCCTGTTTTCAAAATCTATCACACAATATTCTAAGAGTGAACATAGAGGGTGCCATCCTCATCCAAGGTCACAGAATGAAAATGAGTATTTAAGAGAAGTTTCCAGCCTCTTGAATCCAAGTCTAGTCCTCTATCCCACTTGATTGTACTGTCTGATTTTGCAAATGGAAAGAAACGCCTGTCTGACATTTACCGAAAGTGTGAAGCAAGAAATAGTCACAAAATGTTCAAGGTCTGTCTCTTCTTCGCCATAGACATGGTGTCAGTAATTTATCTTAAATATTTAAAAGCAAGGCTGAGGGACCTAGCTAAATTAATGCTGGCTGATTAGGGTCAAGACATGAAGCCTGGAGTCAACTTGTTTAAGTACCTACTGTCTTTTACCTCCACATCTACATAATCTGGTGATGAGTACCCTATTTGCCTGCCTGTTCGTTCTGTTACTTCAGTACTGGAGATAAGGGATACTATATAGAAACCCATTTCCAGGACTCCTGACCTCACCATAAAAATAGAAATAAATATTCAAATTACCAAATGGATTCCTCACTTATTAATTTATTTATTGCAGTTTTGCTACTAATATAGTAACCCTGCTGGTGAAGGAGTGGTGACTCAATGACACATATAATTCAAAAATTTAGATCTGGTTGGTAGAGTATATTTTGACTTACTTTTCCAGAGTCAAGATAACTATGTGTTTCCCCTTGAGATTCTAGGAGGTACCAGAGATTTTGGATATACTCTTCATATACTGCAGTAAGATTGAACCCTCACCAGCTGTGTTTCCCTCATTGTTAGGTGCCAGTAATTAGTTCCCCATTTCCATTTAACCATTTAACATCAATTAGCTTTTATAGAGAAAGATTTAGTTCAAAGATAGAAGCAAAAACAAAAATATAACAATTCTTCCTTCAACATTTAAGAGGCACATACACCCCTGTTTCATTTTTGTCTTTGAAGTGAGTGGGATAAAACTTTTCTCAGTCCTTACCTAGCTTTCATCCCACTAAGTTCATGTCCAACTGAGTTCTTGACTCAAATAACAATGAGCTGGGTCACTAAAAGAGGTCATTTCTTCATTTTTAGGACATCGATGCTGAGCTGGCTGAAAAATTGCTGGGATGTCAGTTCTCCTAACCTCCCCAAACTCATAAGATCAAAGTTTCCCATGCCTTCACCTAAAACCATAAAGAGAAAAGCACAAAAGCGAAAGGACCAAGGCCCATTCCAATAAAGCCAAATGTCATTCTCTTTGGTAAGGGCTTTCCTTTACATCAGTGATACTCACTGAGCACTTTTAATAAATGAGTCAAACCAAGAGTTCAGGCAAAAAGACAATGAACAATGTTAGTCACTATTCCTTTTAGAATGCTTCTTCAGATAGAGTTTCTTGTTCACCACATGGCTAGCTAATCAGAACCAGTTACAGAATATTAATGCATGCTCCTTTACATGTCATCATGGCCATCCCAGAAGTAGATTCTCTAACTTCTTCCATATGAAAGGATGGTAGTAGTAGAGTCCCACTATACATATTCCAGATTCTGTCATACTAAGTATGTTAAATAAAATAAAAAGACCAAATAGATCCAATCCTACCATATAGAAGACCTAGAATAATACTTTATACATATTGAACACCATATGAATTTTACTGATTGAATATTGGTCAATAAAGCATAATAACTTGAAGTCACAGTTCAGTTAATTCAGTAGAGAGTCCCTAAAATGGCCATACGCAGTGGGAGCTTGGTTAGACACCTGGAGCGCTTAGATCTGTTATTGTCAACTGTTTTCTATCTCCTCCCTTAGGTCAGTCTTACTTGATTGTTTTGGGGCTTAGAGATTTGAATTATAAAATTATTGGACTCTGAACTAGGAATGTTGTCAGAAATCTTTTTCTGGATTTGAACTGCTTGAAAAGCACTTTCTTCAGTTTCTGACTTAATGTCTGAGAAAGGAGGGCTAGTATTCCACATCCTTTTTTATTCTTGCATTATATATTGTAAACTTTATAATAAAATATATTTCCTTGTTCATTTTAGTTCATGAATGCCTCATGAATCTTAAAAGCAAACCAACAAGAAGCTTTAAATTTATTGGACTAAGTTAAATGTAAACTTAGCCCACAATAAAATATATAATTTCTGGAGGAGTTCTTAAAGTTTTTGTCTTGTAAACCCTTTTGGAAATTGTGAAGTCAACCTTTTCTCAGAATATTTTTAATGCATGAAATAGATTACATTGGATTACAAAAGAAATAATGTTGAAATATGCTTATACATTTATAAACATATACTTACACTTACTCAAGTGTGTTCTCATGTGTGATAAATATTATATATGTATATACCACACATGTGAATATCAAGATGAATGTATAAATGTGATATTAGTGTATATATATATATATACAGATATATATATATATACATATATGTATACATATGTATACCACAAGTGAATAGGCATATGTATGTACATATACAAGTTTGAAGATGCAATGTGTATGCGTGTATGTGTGTGTGTGTACAAACAAAAACATATATATCTTAGAACAAAAGTTCATGTTAGAAATAGTCATTTCAACTAAGTATAGGTTTAGATCCAAGCAACTGGGTGTGGCACTCAGATTTGACTTCTTCAAAATCATAATAAGCATCTGATTTTCAGGATATGAAATCAGTACTATAGTGGTGTGATGGAGGGACTCCAACAATATGTTGACATTTCTATAAGGTTTTTTCCCAGTCAAATATAGAGCTCTTTGACATCGACTAGATTATTTTTGTTTTGTTTTGTATCCCTTGCTTGCCAGCACAGTGCTTGGCTCGTAGTGGGCACTTCATAAAATCCCTATTGATTGAAATGAACTTGGAGTTCAAAGCACTGCATAAAATACGACATTGTTAAAGTAAACAAAGGAATAGATACAAACAATTAAGCTTTACCCTTATCCATATTTTCATTCTCCATCTAAACCCCACATGCCAAAAAAGACAAAGAAATACTTTGTGAATTAAAAGGTGGTCCTCAGAAACTACAGTTCTAGCCAATGCACACAACTACTACGTGTGTAAGTCACTCTCGTAACACCCAGAGCCCTCCTTTCCCGGTTCTGGGCTATATCTCACTTCCTTAACAGATGCAAATGCCTTTTAACTGCAACAATTCACAAAATAATTGTGCAAATGACAAAAAGACATGTCTCGTTGTGGGCTTTGATAAGAGAGCGATGATGCATAAGAAGCTCAAGAAGGTTCTTACTCACAGAATGAAAATACAGGAGCTGATTTTTATTCATGAGATGTACTTGATCCCTGGTGCTTTGGCATCTGCTAAGATTTTTACAGAAGCTAGCACTTTGGGAAACCTGAAAAAGAACTCAAGTGGATATGTCTTTTCGGACACAGTGATTAAATATTGTCTTACAATTCAACAATGTTGTAGTTGATAACAAATAAATCTGCTTTCTTTGTAAAACTGCTTTTTATTTTGCCTTTATGTTCCACCACCTAGATGAGAGTCTTACAAATAGTAGACACTTAATAAATACCTATTGGATTGGGTTAGGGATATTGGAATCCAAGCTATATTAACATGTACATAGTGCATATTAATCAAATAAGATAACTTAGTTTATTACTCCTTTTACTAATTGTCCTAGATATGTTATTCCTTTGCAAACACCCATGCACAATGCCTTTAATCTTATAAAGCATGCCTTTCCATAACTTCTCCTTCAGTCATGATTTCCTATAAATAGAAGCACGGCCACCAGATGCAACTATGGAAAAAAGAGTTAAGATTATTACAAAATATATCACCCACAAAATCCCTTCAATAATTAAACACCACCACACACTTAGTGGAGATGGATTATTGCTTATAATTTAAGTGTAGGTATTCGAAATGGAAATATAAATGAGTAAACACCACAATTAATAGGAAAGCACAAACTCACCAGTAATATATTTTCTAACATTCCCCCTTTGTTGTTCATATACATTCCACAGACTATATCTTCATCATTCTCACAATGTTGAGGAATGGAAGCAGTAAAGTTAGTGATTCATCACTCCAGATATAAATTATACAGATTTGCTCCATCCCTTCCCCCTAAAATCTCTTTTAATAAAGACATGGAAGATCATTTTACATGCTATCTTCAGAATTCTGTTTAAATTCTGTTTCTTTTTAAAACACAGTAGTTTTCTGATCATTTCATCATTTTCATTATAGATGTCCTGTAAACCTCAGTGCATTGAATAAATATATCAATTAAAATCATCTACCTGCCTGATATAAGCCTTTTAAAAAGTTTAATTACATACAACAATCTTATAATTCTCCACAGGCATTAGAAACTCACGCCCCAAATAAATACTCACTGGCATGAGTACAATAATTGAATGCCTCATCTAAATCCTTTACTTTTACACTCAAAACCCTGAATACATTAACCATTTCCATTATAAAATTGTGAAATACTTGATAGTTATTGTATCAAGGGGTTTAACTTACCTAGAAAATAAATTCCTTTTGTATGTCTTCTCCTGTATCTGTCTTAATTGTGTTTTTTTCCTCAGCTATTATACAGCTTCGTGGTTAAGTTTTTCAAAATAGTTCTCATTTTTTCTTTAGTCACTCAATATTAATTTATGGTTAAATATATATATTCCATAGAGCTTTTACTGGAAATTACTAAGAGGCTAACAAAGGGAATCAGACACTTTTCGGTTTAGCCAAAAGTCACCTCATATAATACAGTGGTTGTTTTAGTCTAAAGGTGGTTCTGAAGTAATGATTTAGACCCATCAGTTCCTCCCCAGTTTAAATTCTAATCATCTCAGTATCTGCCTATTCAATCTCAAATGCCACAGAAATTGAAAACAGCTGAGTGAGTTTTGTTCAACAATTCTGAGACTTAATCCGCTGAGGGTTGAACTCTGAGTATTTATAGCTGGAATGGGATATTGGTCCAATGAAGCCCACTTTATTGATGCCCAGGGCATGGTATCCTCTCTTCTTGCCATGGTTCCTTTATTTAATGGATTGATGCCTAGAGATATAAAGTTAGCACATTAAAAGAGAAAATTAAAATAAAAATAATAATTTCATATGATCTTTGGTATAATTCACAACATAATTGCCCTCCTCCTCCAAAAGCAGGAGTAGAAATTAGTTCCTGTCATCTTGAAGAAGAATCTAGGATCATAGCTCTGGATCTGAATGCAACCCCTGAGACCCTCCAGTTCATTATTCTCATTTTTTGGATAAGGAAATTGAAATCCAGTGAGGTTATTAAGGAAATTGAGATCCAATGAGGTCATGTCCAAGGTCAAACTGGTAACTAGCATAAGAAGTTGGATTTGAACTCAAGACCACTTATAGGCAATCCCCAGCTATAGTGTCTCTACTCATCTCCATTTCTGCCACCACTTCTATTCCCTCCCCACTGGAAAACAGTTCCTTAACTCTGGAATCATGCTCAACTTTGCTATGCTAGTTTTGACATAATATTGTATAATTCAAACTTCCATAGGGTTTTCTGATCATCTCTAGGCAGTGGCTCTATATTTGCTAACTGTCCTTCACCCCTCAGTTATAGCTCCCTGTATTTATTTTTCTCTGACACTAGAATGTAAGCTATATAAGGTTATGGACCATCAGACAATTTGTATCCCCAATGCTTATAACAGAACCTATCACATTGTAAGTAAATAAATAAATATTTTATTTATTTGCCTAGCTGCCCGACTACTTTTTTGTCTTTCTGTTTGTCTGTCTCTGCCTGAATCTCTGTCTCTGTCTTTCTATTTTCTCTCCCATCAATTATTCTTGACTCCAGAGTCAGTGATAATTTCATTAAAATGTCAGTATTTACTTGGAACACATTCTGTGCCAGGCCCTGGGAATCCAAAGACGAAAATAAAATGTTCCTTGTTGCTACAACCTGTCCATGCTTCTCCATCATGGATGACTCTGATCCATGTCCTCACCCAAGTTCACCTTAGAGTGTACCATGCTCTTTCCTGATGCTACTGTGAACATATACTCTGACTTGTAATCAGCCTTCCTTGTTGTCAATGAGCTTACATTCTACTAGGAGAGTATAACATGAATCTAGAGAAATAAATTCAAAATTTATACAAAGTAAATACAAGATAATTTAAGGGGGGGAAGTTATGTGTTAACAATTGTGGACATTAAAGAAGAATTTATGTAAAAGTTGGCATTTAAGTTGAACCTAGAGTATTAAAAAAAGATCAATGCACACTGGAACTTTTATGGATTCTATGTTCCATCGCTTCAATTTGTTGTAATGAAAATAACCATGTGTAACCATTCTGGATGTATATTTAATATTAATAAATACTTTTCTTACTGAAATTTCAGTTTAAAGAACACACGCACACACACACACACACACACACACACACACACCAATGCCATTGCAAATAGTTTTTTAATCGTAAAGGAACCTTTTTTTGTGTCTGTATGGATGAACAAACACCCTCTCATTCATATAATGGAGTAATAGGAATTACAAGAATATAGCTACTTCCCAAAAGTAAATGTGATTTAACATATTCTGTCATGAAAGCAAATTGTAGCCAATTTACCATGACCATTAGATGAGCATTGTTCAATTTGATCAATTTTAACTCAATAGACACTAACAAATGTTTGCCATTATCAAGACACAGTCCTAGGTAACAGGGATACAACAATAAAATGAAAATAATGTATCTCCAGTGATAGATAATAAGCACTCTTCTCTTTAAAAGGCTGTGAAGTAGAGAAGAAAGGAGTAAGCACAGAATATTTACTTAAAAAATTGTAATGAACTTACTACATTACTGAAGTTACTCCAATAACATATGTTACAATCTGTTCTTGCCTCCCCATCATGGATTACTCTTGTTCTCACCCAAGTTCACCTTAGAGTGTGCCATGCTTTTTCCTCATGGTGCTATGAATATATTCTCTGTCTAGTAGTCACCCTTTACTCTTATCTCATGACTTTTTTTAAATATTCATTTTTTTGATGTCACTCTCAATACCTTCCCCCAACATCCTGGGGTAAGCAATAACCCGAACAAGAAATACTGGAGAATGAACAGATGCTTCTAATTTCTCCACCGTGGCTATAAAAACATCTTTAGTAGTTTCTATCTCCAATTTTAAAAATAACTTAAGGGGGAAATTATTTATGAGGGGATTATTTCCTATATTGGTATTTTAAAAATAAGGAAATAGAGACAGGACTTGGTATTTTCATGTCTGAATAAGTGGTTTGTTTTTTTTTCCCTCAGTGACTCAGAAATAGTGTTAGACAGTTCCCTTCAGAATTTTAAGTTGATTAGAGCCCAGTTCCATGACCTTAAGCCTATAGCAAAATCCAAAGATTTGGGATTTGAGAAAAAAAATCATGAAATTAACATTCTGAAATAGTCTGCAAGGAGAAGTCTTACTGTATGGAGTCTCCCTGTGTTCTAGAAAAATACATAATTTTACCTTGATTATATCTAATATAATATCAATCAAATTTTGTGTCTAATATGACTGTATTAGGTCCTGGGGATATAAAGACAAAATTTGAATGGCCTTTGCCTGCAAGAAGCTTACATTCAACTGGGAGAAGATAGCATTAAATATATAAGTATGTATCAAATGAATACAAAATCAGTTTGTTGGGACAAAGTAACAGGAGGAATAGGAAGTAGTGAAAGGCTTTATGCAAGAATGCAACTTTTGGTTGTTTAAAGAAGACCAGGAATTTTAAGATACAGAGATTTAGGAGGATAAATTCAATCTAAGGAAGCTATCAGAAACTGATGACCTTTCCATGATTTGAAGAAGGAAACTAGCAGTCCTGGTTAGAGAGACATTAGGGCATTGTGAAGCGTGTGTGGTCCTTGAAGTCAGGAAATTTGGATTCCAGACCTAACTGTGCTGCTTATTAGTTGTGTCTTCCCTGAGGCAAGTTTTCTCTTGTGTTATTCCTCTAAGTCCATCTCTCTCTCGGGTTCCAAAAGTGTAAATGTGGGAGGATGATACCTACTATCTCTATGTCACAGGAGTGTAATAATGAATAAATGAGGTCATGAATGTGTTTGATAATCTGTAAAGTGTAATATAAATATGTACTATTTATATTATAAAATTAAATTTCCTTGTAGCTACCAAAAGCTGGATGATAAGTCAGTGAGGTTGTAGACAGAACCCTGCCCAGGTATGGGCTTAAGTAGATATGTTCTTTCTAATGTTGAGGTTTTATGTGATTCAGTGACAAAGAGACAAAACAAGAAAAGTAGTCCTACATGATAGATAAAATGTAGAGGGTAGACTTAATAACTATGGAGGTTCCTTCAAAAGCAATGAAGCTTATGTCCATAACAGAACTCACTATCTTTCTTCCAAATCTTTCTCTTTCTTTAACCTCTCCTGTTGAGAGAAATGCCATTCTTCAGTAATGAAATTTTATAATTTCAGAGTCACGGTACTCTTTCCTAAGCATATTTCTAAAAATAATTTCTATACCCAGTAAAATATAAAAATACTTTTAATATATGTCATTTGTTTTTAAGTTTTGAGATCCTAATTCTATCCCTCCCTCCCCTCACTTCTCTCTGAAACAGTTAGCAATCTGATATAGGTTATATATGTTCAATCATGTAAAATATTTCTGTTTCTGTCATTTTGTGCAAGACCTGAAAACAGAGAGAAAGGAAGGAAGAAACAAACAGAAAAACAAAGAAAATCAGAAAAACAGTATGTTTGTCTATGTTCAGGCAACATCACTTCTTTCTCTGGAGGGGGCTAGCATTTTTCATCATGAGTTCTTTGGGATTGTCTTGGATTATTGTATTGCTGAAAATCACCAAGTCATTCACAGTTCTTCACTGTGCAATATCCCTGTTACTGTGTCTAATCACCATGTTCTACTCAAGGTATTTTGCATCAGTTCATGTAAGTCTCCATGTTTTTATTTTTCTGAAATCATCTTTCTTGTTATTTCTTATAGCACAATAATATTCTGTTACATCTTATATCATAACTTGTTCAGCCATTCCTCAATTGATGGGCATCCCTACAATTTTCAATTCTTAGTCAACCCTAAAAAAAAAAAGAGTTGCTATATTTTTTTTTTGTACAAATAGCCAACCCTATCCTTTACTCCTCTTATGCAATCAGTTGCTAAATCTTGACTTAACCTCCACAAGATTTCTTTTGTCTGTGATCTTTTTCTTAGATAACATGGCCCTGTTCAGATTCTCACCTTTCTCTTCCAGGCTTTTGAAACATTCTCCTAAATGATTTCCTTGCTTCCACTTTCCTGTCCCTTCATTTTCCCCTGCACAAAGCTACTATATTCATATTACTAAAATAATATCTGATCACACAATTGCTTATTGAAAAAGTAACAGTGGCACCCTTTTGTCTATAAGATGAAACACAAATCCCTGCTATTAGGCACTCAAATTCTAACAGAATGCATCTGGAGTGCTTTTCTAGGCTCATTGCACATTTTTCTCCCTCGTGTGCTCTATATTCTAGGTCAAATGACCTGTGTGCCATTCTCCGTTTTTTCACATATTCACTCCTGCGGATAGAGATCTTTGTCTTTGCACATATAATATATAATATAATCTTGCCTCAAGTATCTCTCATTAACTTCATCTTAAGTTCCACATCCTACAGGAAGTCTAACGTTATCCCTCCATTAGCTAATGTCACTCAAAAGTTTAGATGTCTTTAGTTGTGGATATTCTATTTTCTCTAACAGAAGGAGGGAACAGACTGTTCTTACTTATTATCCTTTAGGATAAGGAATGTTTAATTTTTTTATCCTTGCATTGCTAGAATGAAGGATAGTGTGTAACCTAGAGTAAATGTTTAATAAATATCTGTTGAATGATTAAATGATTCCATATTTGCTTTTTTTCCCTATTAACTTACTTAGGCATTTCAATTTTATTTAGATAAACTTTAAGGAAAGAATTTGGGATCTTCTCTCATAACTTCACTCTCCCATTTCTCAAACATGTTTTAATACTTTTATTTCATGCTATCCCTCTACTCTTATTTCCTGTTTTCTCAAATGATGAGTTTAGCAAGCAAAAATAACCTGTTAACAAATTGCATTTCCTAGCACTGATACAGTAGCTGTCGCAGCAATCAGCATGGGAGAACCTAAATGATGTAGATGGGCTTCGTATTGATCACAATGAAAACACAAACAAATGTAGACTCTGAAAATCCATTTGCAGAAATAAATGCAGTCTTTAAATACTGGTGGTTGATACTAAGATGGGTTTGAATGAGACAGTGCTTTATTTCAAGGACAACAATAGGACAACAATATTTACATCAAAGATTTGGTATCATGTCTATGTCAAGGGACTGTGTGTTAGGTGAAATAATGCTATGGCAATCACTTTTGTCATTCACCATAATAAACTTCCTTAAGAAGGTAGTAAGGCATAATTGAAAGAGTACTGACTTTGTTGTCAGGAAGATCTGGATTAACGTCTTTTCTTTGCTACGTATCAGTTGTATGACAATGGGGGAAGTGGAGGGGGAGGGAGGAAATTATTTAACTTCTCAATGTCCCAGGCAAATTTAGACTGTACGTTGAAGAAGTTTTGTGTCTGGGGAGGGAGTTACCACACTGGAAATTACCTCTGCACAGAAGCATAATAAAAGCAGCGATTTAGCAAGAATTTTTCAGATAATTCCATTTTCCATCATTTTGTATGCTTGGATTCCACAGATCATCCCTTCCCCTTTAACTCCCACAGAAATTCTGTGGCCTCAGAACTTGCTTTTGGGTCTTAGACCATTAGATTATGAACTCTTTGACAGCAGGGACTTTTTTTTTCTTATTTATATCTCCAGTATTTAGCACAGTGTCTGGTACATAGAAGGCACATTGAATCTATAGGCATAATTAGTTCAAAGAGACAATTTTTATGTGATACTAATGAGAGCTCCACTCTTCCACCTGCCCTGTTCCCCTTACCTCAAGTCAAATGTGAGTGCACTTTGTGCTGCTTGTCTTTTGTC
Source organism: Bettongia penicillata ogilbyi (assembly GCA_023548195.1). NCBI lineage: Eukaryota > Metazoa > Chordata > Mammalia > Diprotodontia > Potoroidae > Bettongia > Bettongia penicillata. The sequence goes on along the minus strand of JAJHZJ010000047.1, from coordinate 873,006 downwards.
CTATAACTTTTAGTTACGATTCTGTTTACACCAACCAAATCACAGGTCCAAAGAGGAGTTGTACACATTCTTAAATTGGCTTTTGCTAATATTTATCCTTGGGGTGGGCAACCTGCAGCCTTAAGGCCACATGAGGTCCTTTAGGTCCTCAAGAGTGGCCCTTTGATTGAATACAAACTTCACAGAACAAATGCCCTTAAAAAGTATTTGTTCTGTAAAATTTGGATTCAGTCAAGTCCATACCTCAAAACTTAGAAGTCCACATGCAGCATCAAGGCCACAGGTTCCCTACCCCTTCCCTATCTTGTACCTAATGTTATAGAAGGAGTTACTATAGCAAAGATGCTACATTTTTGATTGAATCCTAAAAGATAGTTTCATTTTCCTTATTTAGTAGAATAAGGTCCACATGTCTTGATTCTGTTAGCAAAGAAACATTTTGTAATGTGCTTGAATGTTTTTTTTTTTTTGAGAGGGAGAGAGGAGGGACACATTTAAAAAATATTAGCAATAATACAAAAATTGCTACTTTGTTTTTATATATAATGACAGCATATTTATACTTGTGAAATAAAATATATTTTTCTGTTCCTAGCATCTTAAGAAAGATGTACCACCTCAAGAAAACCAGAAAAAAAATTATCTTAGAGATGAAGAGACTATCGTATAATAAGAAACTAAAATTATTGTTGAAACAAACAAGACTGAGAGCTGATAAGGATATGGGCTATAAAATCACAGGGCAGGCCATAATAGATAGAAATGATCACCTTATTAAGTGAGAAAACAGTTTAAAATTTAATTTTTTGAGGCGTGGGGAGGGTGAATTTTATAGGAAAATATCACCTGGAAATTAGTTGCATATTTTCCCCTACATTATTCATAATAATAATAAAATCTTTATTACTGAAACTTGGAAAGTCCATTAGAGTTGAAAAATGTTTTTCAGATTGTCTAGTGTATTATATCTTATAGCCTGTGTTCCATACTGTCAGCAGTCAATAAAGTAAGCATATTAGTGCACATATTACATTTAACATTAATACTTTGGCAGGAATGAGAAACAGTTATCTATTTCCCCAGGAGAAACAAACAAGAAAGGATGGAAGGAATGAAGGAAGGAAGGAAGGAAGGAAGGAAGGAAGGAAGGAAGGAAGGAAGGAAGGAAGGAAGGAAGGAAGGAAGGAAAGAAGGAAGGAAGGAAGGAAGCAATCGAAGCAGGGAGGAAAAAAGAAAGAAAATGAGAGAGGCAGGAATGAAGGGAGGGAGGGAGAAAGAAAGCAAGCCCCAAAAGAAGAATAACTAGAGAATTCCATAAAAATTCAAACCACACAATATTGTGAACATTACCAGGCTTCCTTATACACATATAACCATGCATTCTGAACATCCCTTAAGATGAAAAAAGTCACAACATACATATTTACTGAGACATTCCTACTAACTAACTTTTACACTATTCCATTAAACTCATAACTGGAAATGTGCATAATCTGTTCTTTGAAAGGAAAAAGAGAGGTTCTGGGGTGAGGAGAGTGGAGATTAGTGACTAAATTGTTGCATTTTTTGCCCAATATCCCAACTGTCATTTATTCTAATTTATTAAACTCACTAATTGACACAAAAAAAAGCAAACCAAATGCCATTTGCCTGGTGTGATCTTTCTCAATAAAGTCAGTCCTGGTTTCTTCTCCAAAAACATCCAGAGACACCAGAGGTCTTGAAGACATTATGAAAGTTTCCATAGGATGCAACTCAGGAATATTTTGTTTACTAGCCCTGTCTGAAAACAGCATATTTGATATTTAAAGCAAGAGGGAGATGAATTTGATATTACAATTGATATTACATGATCAACAAGCAGAAAAAAAAACTTTGGAATTAATTGTACTCAGGGGTTGTATTTCACGGCAACTTACTTTCACTCTGTTCTATGATAGCAAATACATTGAAATTCATCTAGGAAATAGAAACACAATAGCTGTTGAAAAAAAGGAAGGTATCAGTAGTACCTTGAACTCCTCAATATCAGTACTTTTTCCTAGAATGGAATCATTGCACTAACATTATAACTAAGAATCTGGAAATATGATTGACACTTTTAAAGGGATGTCAACTCAGTCCATCAAGATACTTATCTGACCATTTAACTATATAATTGGGTATAATTTAGGGCAGACGTTCGTAACCTTTTTATTTTTCTTAATGTCATAGACCTCCTTGTCAGTCTTGTGAAACTTAAGAGATGGATTTTCAAAATAATATTTTCAAATGAATAAGAGAAAAACATATAGGATTTCAAGGAGAAAGCAATTATACTGGGAATGAAGCCAAGAAGGTGGAATAAAGCAGGGACCTGCCTGAGCTTCTCCCCAAACCCTTCAAAAAACTTGTTAAAAATTACTATAAACAAATTCTAGAGCAGTAGAAGCCACAAAATGGCGGAAAGAAACAGATTTCTAGCCCAAAACAATCTGGAAGACCAACAGGAAGGGTCTACTGCACCAGTCTCAGAGTGGAACTCAGCCCAGCTTGGGCCTGACCACCACAGATGAAAGTGGAGCAGGCCTGAAAGTGCTAAATCACTGGAAGCTATAGTGGTTTCCAGAATTTTCAACCCACAACTGGCTAAGATAGCTGCAAAGGTTAGTGGGGAAGCTTTCACCTGCATGAGAGAAGAACATGGTTTGGCCCCAGCCCCAGAGTGGTGGCAGCCACTACTGTGGCAGAGGCTGCTTCTGGAGCTCTCAACCTACGGTGCTGGGGGAATTGAGCAGCTGATGTAGGTTGCAGTCTTGGGTGACAGTCCTAGGGCAAGGAGGAGTGCTGGCATGGCACAGCTGGTGGCAGTTATAGAGAGGGAATCCTACTCAGAGTTTCAGGGCAGAAAAGAGTGCTTGTAATTTCTAAAAGACAAGAGTGCAGGACAGGAGAGGAGTAAACACTTCTCCTTTGATCATACCACTTCGGAAGAATTGAGAATTTATAGATCCCTAGAGATATCTCTGAAAACAGCTGCACAAAACCACTGAAACACTTAACAAAGATCTCAAAAGTCAAGTAACTGACTGGGAAAATAACCAAAAAGGGGAAAAATAAGACTATAGAAGGTCACTTTCTTGTTGAAAAAGTATTTTCTCACAACAAGGAAGATCAAAGCATACAACCAGAGGAAGACAGCAAAGTAAAGGCTACTACATCTAAAGCCTCCTGATCTCAGACCATGTAAGAGCTCAAAAAGGATTTTGAATATGAAGCAAGAGAATAAGAGTAAAAACTGGGAAGAGAAATGAGATTGACACAAGAAAATCATGAAAAATGAGTCAACAGCTTGCTGAAGGAAACCTGAAGAAATACTGAAGAAAATATCACCTTTAAAAAGAGACTAACCCAAATGGCAAAAGAGTTCCAAAAAGCCAATGAGGAGAAGAATGCCTTAAAAAGCAGAATTTGGTCAAGTGGAAAAGGAAGCCCAAAAACTCACTTGAAGAAAATAATTTCTTCAAAATTAGAATGGAGCAAACAGAAGCTAATGACTTTATGAGACATCAAGATATTATAAAACAAAACCCCATGAATAAAAAAACAGACAATATGAAATCTCTCACTGGAAAAAACTAACCTGGAAAATACATCCAGGAGAGATAATTTAAAAATTATTGGTCAGCCTGAAAACCACGATCAAACAAAGAACCTTGTGATCATCTTCCTAGAAATTATCAAGGAAAACTGCCCTGATATTCTAGAACCAGAGAGTAAAATAGACATGGAAAGAATCCATCCATCACCTCCTGAAAGATCCCAAAAGGAAAAGTCCTAGGAATATTGTAGCCAAATTACAAAGTCAAGGAGCCAGAAAGAATTCAAGTATTGTGCAAACACAACTAGGCTAACATAGGATTTAGCAGCTTTTACACTAAGTGAGAAGCAGACTTGGAATATAATATTCCAGAGGTCAAAGGAGCTAGGATTAAAACCAAAAATCACCCATGCATCAAAACTGAGTATAATATTGTATCGCCAAGGTAATATTTGCAGCACTGGTGGTGACTATGAATATGTCAGCGTAGTTCTCTACTGCAAAATATAAAAATCTCTCCATATAGAAGGTAGAAGAAAAACATTATTTAAACACCAGAAAGTCAGATCCCAGAACCAGAAAGTAAAATCCATCATGATGATCAAGAAGTTAGCAAACATGATCACAGCAAAGGGCAAAGCCATTTTCAAATCTCCCCTCCCCCAGCCAGGGCCTTCTCACTATCAACCATCACAATGTATCAGTTGAGTCTGTAGTTGACCAAACATCAGATGCCAGCTAGAGAATGCTCTAATGGGAATTTTTGGGGCAGGGACAGCTCTACCTTCAATCTCAACAGGAAGTAGTTGTGGAAGAAGAGAACTTTACCCCTTACTCCAAGATTTTGGGTATCATTTGTTGAGAGAGAATGATGGGGTGCTTGTAATACCAGTTGCTCCACCAAGCTATGTAAAGAATATGAAAGATCTTGGTGCTGAATGTAATAGTAATTTAAAATTATTCATTTTTTATTAATTTCTCATTAATTAATAGGCCCATATAATTCACTTAAATAGCCTGGAAGCCTGGGTCACATGTGGTGAGAGGATCTTGCTGAAGAGACAGAACAGGAAGGGTGGAGCAGAACCAGGAGGAAGTGAGTGAGTGGGGTCAGGTTAGAGGAGAAAGAAGATAGGTCAACTGACACAGGCCCAGAGTTGGATAGAAAATTGGACTTCAAATGCAAGAATCAAGAGAAACATGAAAACATGAACAGGAAAGAGAAGTCGTAAGAGATTCATTAAAAGTGAACTGTTTACATTCCTACATGGAAAGACATTTGTAACTCATGAGACCTTTCTCAGTATTAGGGTAGTTAGAGGAAATATATACATACACATACATCATATATAACATACACACATGTACACATATATACATATATGTGTATGTATATATATTTATATGTGTGTATGTGTGTTGTATATATGTACATGTATATATATGTGTATATATGTATGTGGGTATGTTTGTGTATATATAGACAGTAGGCACAGGGTGAACTGAATATGAAGGTAGGATAACTAAAAAATGAAATTAAGTGTTGAGAGGATTGTACTGGCAGAAAAAGAATGGAAGAATGTAGTAAATGTAGTAAATCATCTTACATAAAAGAGACAAGAATGAACTGTTACAATGGAAAGCAAGAGAGTGCTGGTGAGAAGGAATAAGAGAATGTTCTCATTGGGTTTGGCTTAGGGAGGGAATAACACACATTCAATTGGGTATGGAAATCTATCTTACTCTGCAGAAAGGCAGAGGGGAAGGGGACAAGAGAGGAAGGATAATAGAAGGGATGGGAAAGGAAGGGAAGGGAAGGGAAGGGAAGGGAAGGGAAGGGAAGGGGAAGGGAAGGGAAGGGAAGGGAAGGGAAGGGAAGGGAAGGGAAGGGAAGGGAAGGGAAGGGAAGGGAAGGGAAGGGAAGGGAAGGGAAGGGAAGGGAAGGGAAGGGAAGGGAAGGAAAGGAAAGGAAAGGAAAGGAAAGGAAAGGAAAGGAAAGGAAAGGAAAGGAAAGGAAAGGAAAGGAAAGGAAAGGAAAGGAAAGGAAAGGAAAGGAAAGGAAAGGAAAGGAAAGGGCCCAAGGTCTCCCAGCGCATCCTACGTCATCTCCAGTTATCCTGAGGAATATCAGGTCGCTAGATTCAGATGGCTCTGGAGGAGAAGTGAGGCTGGTGACTGCGCAGCCCTCCCTCACTCAAAACAAAGTCAAGTGGTCAAGTGCAAGTCATGTCATCTTTTTTGTGATGGTATGATCTTCTTTAGCAATGAAGAATGAACACAATCTGTTTTCAAAGCCTTTCATTTCTCAAATATACTCCATCTTCTGACTCCAGGAATTTTCTGGGACTATCCTTAATGCTTCAAATACTCTCCTTCCTAAATTCTACTTAATGATTCCCCTGATTTCCCTGACTTCCCTGGCCAAAATCCTACCTTCTATAACAAGCCTTTTCCAATCTCTCTTCATTCTAGTGACTTCCATCTGTAAATTTTTTCCTATTTATCCCATAAATAGCCTGTTTGTACATATCTATTTACTTGTTGCTTCACCACAATTAGATTTTAAGCAGCTTGAGGGCAAGGTCTGTCTTTTGCCTCTTTTTGTATTCCCAACACAATACCTGGAACATAAGAAGCACTTAATAAATATCTGTTAGTTGAGTGATTAATGGATTATTGTGGCAAAATAAGAAAAAAAAATGTACTGGAATTGGAACAAAGGCGATGAGGGACAAGAAGACAGATGTGACTTAAAATGTGCACTTTTGAAATGAAAAGGAAAAAAATGTTAATGTGGCCTACCAAATATTTTTTGAAATGCTACCATCTGTGTTTTGCACAAACTTTCTTTATAACCTCTTTGAATCTCAGTATTAATGGGGGAAAGAATAAGTTCTGATTTTTTTGCAAAATACATTGACTATTCAGCAATTCAGATATATATTAAAGCTTATAAAAGACCATTTAATTTCTCAGAAAGAAAGCTCTTTGTAAGAGTCATAAAAATATCAAGATTAGTGTAGGTAGTCAGTGTTCAAGAAGTAATAGTCCAGAGGTTAATACCTGAAGTGAGGTGGGTGGCAACTACCTTGTAACTGAAAGACTCATAATGCCTCTGTATTGTTAAAAATTCCCAGAAATATAAATCAGATGCTAATTTTTTTCAAGAAAAAAGTTTTTTCAAATATTACACAAGTTAGGTTCACTCTTGAACAATCATCTGAATCATTAGAATAATTCGTTTCTTTATTGATAAATTTTAGGGAAAAATATTTTAATCAACAGGCATTTATTAAGAACCCACAGGCTGATACTGTGCCAGGCTCTGGGGAACTGTGAATGTGTGTGTGCTCGTGTGTAGGTATTCATGAATATGTGTGTCCAGACCTGCAACTCTATTGGTACAGGAATCCTAAGTGAGAAGACACCCCCTATGAATGTGGATTTTAAAAAATGTAAAAATTACAGACTTTGATTATGGTCTGGGTCACTGAGACATTAAATTCCCAAGAACACACAGGCATCTGAACCCAAATCTTTTTTATTTCAAATTTTGCTTTCCATCTACCACACTATGTTGCCTATCATTGTGGGAATGCTGAATGACATGTCAGAATCTTATCCAGAAGTTTCATATTTCAATATTAGGGGTTGGCACACTACAATCAAAAGGCAAAGTCTGGCCTACCTCCTGTTTTTGTTGGCCAGCAAAGTCTAAGAATTTTTCTGATCTTAATAGAAACAGGTTACTAGTCGTTTTTTTGTATGACCATTGGGTCAAGAATGGTATTTAGTATGATGATCTAAATTTGGTCTGCAGGTTGAAGTTTGGTAACTCCTGTTCTATATTATGAGCACTAAATTGAAAAGAAAAGGAATTAGCAGACATTGAATGTGATGAACACCAAATAACAACACAGAGAATGAAACTGAATATATTTTAAAAGACGAGAAACTATTCACTTTGGCCTTGGGGGTTTTATGTGATTCAGCTCTCCACACAATTACTACAACAAGGAGACCAAAAGAGCACCAAAAATGTCTTGGTCAGTAAACATTTGACATATTTGACAAATAGAGATAAATGCCTGTAAAAATCAAAAAAATTGAGAAAGATCTCTTATGCTTTTGATGATAATTCTAGTGGACCATTTTGAGAAGAAACAGACAAGATTTGTTAGAGGCAAAAGAATATGAAATGAACCATAAGGGATAATAGTCTTATACACACAAACATGTATGTACATACATATGTATGTATACATATATACATACATATTACTCATACATATATATATATATACACATATATTTAGGACACAATTAATAAGAGTTAGTCCTTAATTCTCTAAACAAGAGTTTAGAAATCAGAAAATGGAAAACAAAAATAACATTGGGAGCTACTATGATAATTTCATCCAGATATTTAGCTAATATGATTTAATTGCTACAAGGGGACCAAAAAAAGCATCAAAAGTGTCTTAGCAAATATTTGACCTATCTGTCAACAAAAAAAAATTCCTATGAAAGTTAAGGAAATTGAGGAAGGCCACCTGTTGCTTCCGATAGACATATCAGTGGCCCTTTTGACAAAAAAATGTGCAAGATGTACAAACATAGATAGTTTTAGATCTGTATCACTACTGCAGGCTTGTGAATTGAACATAACTCTGTTATGTCTGGATACTTAAATATTCAATTCATCAAAGGCGTTTTAAGCACCTACTATGTACGTTGAAAAACAAACAAAACAAAAAGGGAAACAGTCCTTATACTCAAAAAGCTTACATCATCTTAGACGGATACTAAATAAAGGAAATCCCAAAGTATATCAATAGTAATTTTAAGAGCACTTAGTAGGTGGGTCAGGAAAGGCCTTATGTAGCAGGTGGCATTTGAGCTATACTCCAAGATAATGCCAAGGGATACCAAGAGATGAAAAGCAGGTGCATTCAGATATGGGAATGCTTTAGAAAAGCTTGGTTTATGTAAACTCATGACTTACACAAAGAAATGATGTGAACATGAACTCCACATTTGAAGGAATACACCTATTGAAGGAAGAACTTTTAATCAAGATCTTCTATGCATTTAACTCTCTGGGGCAAACTAACTGACCTCATGAAATTTGAGTTTAGATTACAGATTTCAACAGATCTAAAGACACAGTCTTAGCACCCTCCAATTCCATTCTTTTAGTAAGTGGATTAGCTATCTGAGGAGATTTAGTTTATGGCAATTGTATATTTTAATATCAATAAAAACATATAATATCTACTATGGATAGGCATTGTGATACCCAGTGAAATAAGTTACTTAGCAGATAAACTTGAATTATTCCCCCAAGGGCAAACCTGTTCTCTTTTATAAAGGCATTATTGGTTACTCAACCACTTAACAATCACAATCACTTTAACTCTCATTAAGGTAATAAAATCTTTAAGGAAAAAAATTGTAAACGTTTGGTGGTTTATCTCATTTGTTAAACCAAGTATAGCCAGATAGACTAGCCTGTTTTCTCACAAATGCCTCTTCCATCCAACAATTTTGGCTAAAAATCTCTCTCTCTCTCTCTCTCTCTCTCTCTCTCTCTCTCTCTCTCTCTCTATATATATATATATATATATATATATATATATATATATATATATATATATATATATATATCATTAAAGTGATAAATTAGTCTTGCTTGACAAACTAATAATGCCAAAGTAAAAGATCAATTTTCTTCTCTGAATGAATATTTTTTGATATTTGCTGTAAGAAAGAAAGAAAGAAAGAAAGAAAGAAAGAAAGAAAGAAAGAAAGAAAGAAAGAAAGAAAGAAAGAAAGAAAAAGAAAGAAAAAACAATTTAAAAGAAACAAAATAAAAGGAAAAGTGAGAGAAATAAAATTCACATTTATTCTTACGGTAGACACCAAGTTCTTGGAACAGTTAAAGCAACTCTCAGTCAAGCCACATAAAATCTGTGATTCATTTCCAAAATTGAGAAAGCAAAGGTTGCTGCCTAAATATCAGCAGTAATGGCTTTCCCCTGGACACTAAACTGGAAAGGAAAATGTAAGCAATGTACTAGTTTTCCTTCCTATGAAATCCTAATACTATCAGAGCACTGCAAGAAAAGGAAAATTGGACCCAGAATTATAAGGTAACATTCTCATCTGAGCCCTGTCAGAGTTAGAGCAAGGATTTGGATGTCTATTTGTAGGAAGGATTTCTTTTTGCTTTCTTTTCTTTTCCAAACCATTGTCATATATATAATTTTATTGTCATGGTGCCTCTATGGGGTAAGTAAAGCAGGTATGCTTATTTATTTAGTTCCTCCTATAGCTAGAGAAACTGAGGCAGAGTTAATCAAATTATCTTAAAAATTATATTAATTTTCTATCCAAAATAGAATAGCTTGAGCCTTTAATTTCCTTGCCTGTTGATAACATTAATCTATCATGACATATGCCAGACCCTCCTCTTTGTTAATTGTTTCATTCTTGCTTTTTGTTCTGCGCGAAATATAAGCTATAAAGCCTTCTCAGAACCTATTGGTATAGTTAGATAATTAACTAGACATTTTTCTAAGTCAGTAGTTATGAAAAAAAAAAAATTTCCTCATAGTACAATCCTGTTTCATGGGGAATTGCAGTACCGTGAACATTTAGGTGGGAGAGTCCAGAAACTTTCTCATGCACAATTTCCCTTCAATAAGGGATGTCATTTTTTGTTGAATTCTTTGTGAGTTAAAGATCTGATTCTTTCGAAGTTAGTCATCACTTATAATATGCAATTTTTGTGTTTCTTGGATATTGCATTTACCATATTTGCGATAGCTGAGATGAAAATATTTACTTTACATGCTCAGGACTTCAGTAATGTTAATAAGTGGTGTCAACAATGTTAATAATGTTATCTAGGAAACCAGCTGAATTCTTTCTATCAAAGTAGTTGAGATAAGAGTAGTCCATTTAATTAATTCTACCTCAGTCTCAGGGTGTGAAGTATCACACACACAAATCAACATTTATTAAGCACCTACTGCATTACCAGTTATATAAAAAGTAGCATAAGAAAATTTCTGCCTTCAACTAGTTTACAATCTATCATAAAATAATGAATAACAATGCATAATTTCTATTTTTCATTTTCAATTCGAAAAGCCAAAGAAGATGATTTTCCTGTTTTTAACAACCATTAGTTCATCTTTGGCAGCCACTCAGCATTCAGCTTTCACCTGTATTCCAACCCAGTTTTGTTTTGCTAAGAGACAACACTATTGTCTCCTTAGTGATAGGAGGGAGACAAAATATTCAACTTAGTTTCAAAGTGCATTTACCTCTATTACTCAAGAAATAACACTCTCATACCATAAACACTGTTCCTTAGTGAAAGCATTAATTTACCAATGTCCTCTATCAGTACAGCTTGTGATGCATGGCTATCTTTTTATACTGTATGTGAACCCTGGGGCAGAAAATGATGTGATTTGGATAACTTCAAGCAAAACCCACTTACAGAGAGAATGTTTGCTTCTTTATCTGCCATTCTAAAAGCTAACTATAGAACAAGGTTGGAGAAAGGGAGGGTCAAGGAGGGAAGGCTGGTATAAAATAGAAAGCAGCCATCTCCACCAGGGAGATAAAGACTTCAGATATGGACATACAGAATTTATTTATTGAATCATTTCAAACAAATATATACTATACTATTATGAATTCATGATCTCATTAGTATGGGTACTCTAACAATGTAGATTAAAATACACATGCACACATACATATACAAATACACACACTCATCTATTCTATGTGACTCTTATCCTTGTATTCCCACCAACTTAAAACTTGAGTTCAACATAATGGGAATGTGGAATTGGTTTTGCTTGATATTGTTTTGACTTCCAGTCTCTCCCAAAACGTATCTGCCCATTAAGAATAAATGGTGTCATTTCATGGATAGATTTGTATAAATGAAAAGAACCCTACACTGCTGGCTAGAATGATATGAGACAGTTTCATTAGGAGCTACTATTTCTGGTGTGCGGATATGTATCAATAAGCACCTCAACATACACGAGGTGTGGGGAAGGAGGGACTTTTACCACAGGTTCTTTGATCTACCTCTCTAAAAGGAAAGGCAAATTTTGAGGGACTAACAATCACTTTAATCAAGCACATGGATCATTCAGTTAGTTCAGGGGGAATGTCAGCACCCTGAACTTCAGAGAAAATACAGAGAAATCAAAGCTCAGCAGACATGGCTTCCTCTGTCTGACCATAATCAATATATGCAGCACAATTCAACAGACAGATCCAACTGTCTGACCATAGTTACCAGAGAGGGAAGCACTAACATCTGGGTTTTCAAATCCAGTGTCCTCCTTAGTGGCTTCCCAGAGTCTCTTATCTGGCACACAAACCTTCTTCCAAGAATTAAGCACCAAAGCAAAGCAGCACTTCAGAGTTTTGTACACTTTTCAGATCCAGAGGGCATCACATCCCTTGAGAACCATTGCCTCATTAACAGAAGGTGTGGCCTTTCCTACAAATCTTCACAGACCCAACAATGTTTGGGAAAGATCTTCCTTAACATTATTCAGAGGCATTTTACTTCTTGGTATAAACAAAAACAGCAAAAGATCCTATTTGCTTGCCCTCATAGGATATCATTTTCTGAGTAACAGATATGAATATACTTTGAAACTTAGTTGATCAGGAGCTACAGTGGCTAGTATTTAGACGTGTACACACACACACACAACACACACACACACAAACACACACAAGCACACACCAGGATTATACCTACTAAACCCCCAAGTGAGAATTAGAGTTGAAAACTACATCCTTCCCTTCTGGGCACTCAAGTTCTTACACTATAAGTGAAAGTTGGGAGTATAAATCAGCCCAAATTATGAGAACAAAGATACACATCATGGCTTGAGTAAAAAAAAGTCTCCATAATTGAAGCTGGTCTCTCTTTCCTCCCTTGACACAGAGATATTATGCTATAACTGATATGAAGGAGTAGAAAAGTGAATATAAGAGTCATTCTCAATTTGCAAATCTACAGTACTCATTAAGAAAGGATTCCAGAGTCCAACTAGCAATCTGTGGACATTCAATAAAGGAGCAAACAGTTCCACACATTTTCAACAAATTGTCTTAGAAAGATCAAATCCAGAACATCTGGATTTGAACCTCTGGGAAGTCACGCTACCTCTCAGTCCTTCAGTTTCTATATCTGTAAAATGAAAGGGTAGGATAGAAAAAAAATTATGTCCTTTGGAGCTCTAAACCTATATTCTTGCTTTCTCTGGACTTCATTGCACATTGGGTGAATGAAAAAGCAATAGATAGGGTTGGAGCCAAGATGACAGAGTAGATGGCTGGATCTGTATGTCCCCCATAACCAATAAAATACCTGTAAAAAATGACTCTAAACAAATTCTAGAACAACAGAAGTCACAAAGCAACAGCGTGAAAGAGATTTCCTGCCTAAGAAACCTGGAAGGCTGACAGGAAAGGCTGATCACACTGGACTCTGAGCAGAGCACAGCTCAACCTTGGTCATGCAGCACAATAGCGACAGGACCAGAGCAGGCCTCAGGGGGAGGAATCCCTGGAAGCAGCTGCAGTTCCCAGATTGCTCAATTCACAAACACCAAAGACAGCTTCAAAGGTCAGTGAGAAAGCTCTTTAACCTGGGTGAGAAGGGAAGACTGTCTGGTCTTGTCAGCAACAACCACTGCAGCAAGAGCATCCACTTGTGGAGCCCTCTACCTAAAGACATTGGGGGAACTGAGCAATTGATCTGAATCTCAGCCCTGAGTGGAAGCCATGGAGTGAGGAGGAGTGCTGGTGTGGTGGAGCTAAAGGTGGTTGTGGAGAGGGAATTCTACTCACAGGTCTTGGGCAGAAAAGTGATTGCTCCTAGACCAGGGCACAGGCCAGAAGAGGAGCAAATTCCCCTCCCTTGATTGTGCCACCTTGGAGAAACTGAGAACTTACAGGTTCCTAGAGCATACCCTCTTCTTGACAAAGGACTCAAAAGTCAAGTAACTGGTTTGGAAAATGCCCCCAAGAAGGGGGAAAAAATAAGACTATAGAAGGTCACTTTCTTGGTAAACAGGCATTTTCTTCCATCTTTTTCGATGAGGAAGAACAATGCATACCATTATAGGAAGATATAAAAGTCAAGGCTTCTGCATCCAAAACCTCCAAAATATATATGCAATGGTCTCAGGCCATGGAAGAGCTCAAAAAAAAAAAAAGATTTTGAAAATCAAGTAAGAGAGACTGAGGAAAAATTGGGACAAGAAATGAGAATGATGGAAGAAAATGATGAAAAGCAAATGAAAAGCTTGCTAAAGGAGATCCAAAAAAATGCTTAAGAAAATAATACCCTTAAAAATAGACTCACTCAAATGGCAAAAGAGTTCCAAAAAGCCAATGAGGATAAGAATGCCTTAAAAAGCAGAATTAACCAAAAGAAAAAGAAGTTTCAAAAGCTCACTGAAGAAAATAGTACTTTAAAAATGAGATTGGAGCATATGGAAGGTAATAACTTTATGAGAAACCAAGAAATTACAAAACAAAACCAAAAAAATAGAAGACAATGTGAAATATCTCACTGTAAAAAAAAAAACTGACCTGGAAAACAGTTTAAGGGAGACAATTTGAAAATTATGGGACTGCAAGAAAGTCATGATCAAAAAAGAGTCAAGATATCATCTTTCATGAAATTATCAAGGAAAACTACCCTGATATTCTCAAACCAGAGGGTAAAATAAATATTGAAGGAAACCCCTGAGGACCTCCTGAAAGAGATCCAAAAAAGAAAAACTCCTAGGAATATTGTAGCCAAATTCCAGAATTCTCAGGTCAAGGAGAAAATATTGCAAGCAACTAGAAAGAGACAATTTGAGTATTGTGGAAATACAATCTAGATAACACAAGATCTAGTGTCTTCTACATTAACAAATCAAAGAGCTTGGAATACAATATTATACAAGTCAAAGGAATTAGAATTAAAACCAAGAATCACCAACCCAGCAAAATTGAGCGTAATATTTCAGGGGAATAAATGCTCATTCAGTGAAATGGAGGACTTTCAAACATTCTTTATGAAAAGATCAGAGCTGAATAGATGCTTTGACTTTCAATCACAAGAGTCAAGAGAAACATAAAAAGGTAAACAGAAAAGAAAAATTCTAAGGGACTTACAAAAGTTGAACCGTTTACATTCCTACATGGAAAGATCATGTTTGTAACTCTTGAAACTTTTCTCAGTATTTGGGTAGTTGGAAGGATTATGCACACACACACACACACACACACACACACACTTATATAGACACAGGACACAAGGTGAGTTGAATAGAAAGGGATGATAACTAAAAAAATAAAATTAAGGGGTGAGAGAGAAATATATTGGGAGGGGAAAGGGAGAAATGGAATGGGGCAAACTATGTCTCATAAAAGAGGCAAGAAAAAGCCTTTTCTATAGAGGGGAAGAGGGGGCAGGTAGGAGGGAAAAAGTGAAACTTACTCTCGTGACATTTGGTTTAGGAAGGAATAACATGCACACTCCATTTGGTATGAAAATCTATCTTCCACTACAGGAAATTATGGGAAAAGAGGATATGTGTGAGAGGTGATAGAAAGGAAGGCAAATGGGAGGAGGGAGTCATTAGAAGTAAACACTTTTGGAGAGGGACATGGTCAAAAGAGAAAATAGAATAAATGGGAGACAGGATAGAATGGAGGAAAATATAGTTGGTCTTACACAACATGACTATTATGGAAGTCTTTTGCTAAGCTGCATATATACAACCTATAATGAATTGCCTGCTTTCTCAGTGGGGATCGGTGGGCACAGAAGAAGGGAGAGAAGTTGGAATTCAAAGTTTTAGTAACGAATGTTAAGAATTGTTTTTGCATGCAACTAGGAAACAAGAAATACAGGTAATGGAGTATAGAAATCTATCTTGCCTTAAAATAAATCAGAGAAGATGGGGATAAGGGTAGGGAGGGGTGAGCTAGAAGAGAGAGTAGATTGGGGGAAGGAGTAATCAAAATACACGGTATTTTGGAGAGGGGGAACAGAGAGATGGGAAGAAAATTTGGAGCTCAAAATTTTGTGGAAATGTGTGTTGAAAACTAAAAATAGATTTAAAAAAAAAAAGAAAGAAAAAACAATAGGCAATTGTAGAAGTAAGTAGTGATAAAATGTAAATTGAGAACCTCAATTGTATTGAGGTTCGATAAGTTACACATTTAATATGGAACCTTTAGAAACCTGTCATTAGTTATACTGGAGCAAAGATTTATTAAGTTATTTTTTGAAAGGTTCAAAGTACTAAGTCAATGTTTTGATTTTCTTGTCTCTGGATAAGGAATTTCTCAGCCAGAATGATTGGAAGGGCAGAAGATTTACACTACTTAGGTTTGCTATCGTATTTCCTTAAAATTAGCATTTTCAGTTTTTTTTTTGTAGTTTTTTTTTTTTTTCCTGTGGATAGGTAAAAGGGGAAGGGAATATTTCTGTATTGTCAAACATTTTAACTCTAATTAGAATGTGATGTTGCAGCCAAGATTCTGAACAGGGATCTGGGGGTCCTGTTTTCTGTAGTAGTTACTAACCCTAACTAGAAGTGTGACTTTGAACAGTTAACTTCTTTGACCCTAAGTTTGTTCCTTTCAAAAAAGAGTATGCTAGCTGATCTTTAAGGCCCTTTTTAGCTCTAATAGTCTATATTCTCAATATGTTCCTGTAGCTAGCCTTAATGAGGATGCTCTTGCATATAACCTGTGATTTTCTTTAAAGAGCCAGCCTCTGTGTAGATGCTTTTTTTGACTGTCTATTGATTTTGACAGTTTAGGTACCATATAGAAATTTAATTGAATAACTTGTATATAAAAAAGATGAAAAAAGTTTTGTAACTACCCATCACACACGTGGCAGTCATAAAAAAAAACCACTAGAAACTATATCCCTCACTAATTTATTAATCTCATTTAAAAATACTAATGTTGGTTTTCAAATATTTGCTCTGTGCCCTTGGAAACTGAATATAATGCCTAAAAGGTATTAGTTATTTAGAACCTGACCCTTCCTTAATGACTATAACAAGGAAATGATGTCAAATATTCACGTAAATCAATTCTTAAACATTTTATGCTGTTACATAATCCCAGGGAATCTGATTTGGCTAAAAATAGACATTACACAATGGGCTCCTTCTCTAAGCTCAAGAGACTCATGTATCAGCATCACCTAGTGCCAGTATCATCAAGCCAATAGCAAAATTCATTTATTTCAAGCCACAATAATAAGGAGTCTCAGATTCAGCAGGCAAAATAAGATGGTGAGATCTGTATAGGACTGACCGATTCTCTTTTACTTATCTGAAGTCCAGACATTTCCTTGAGTTGTTTAATGAGAGAGCCCTTTGTCAGCTAATCAAGCAACAGAGATTTCTTAAACATATATGTATACAAGCCCCAAGAAATACCTGATGGGTGATATGGAATATGTTACAGTCTTTGTCCTCCAGAAGCACATATTCTACTAAGAACCTTATAATTCATTACTTTAAATGATACTGCAGCTTCCTGGATGCTAAAAACTTAGTTCAAGAAATGAATTGATTAGAAGCAAAAATTTCCATCTTCTGTTGTCCTAGAAGCACCCAGTCACTGTGATGGTAATGGGTGAGTAATTCATAAACTCTATAATGAAGTCCAAAAATTTTTATAACTCTTATCTATTTATGCATTCGATTAAATACTCAAATGAGATTAGAAAGGGAATTTGCTAATTGTATAATATATGATTAGTATAGGAGGGGTATAAAACCTTGCATTTGCTAAGGGCATAAAATAGACAAGTATCTTGTGGGCTACAATTTTTCCATAAAGACAATCTAATACATAGAATGACTAGAATAGAATTAGATATAACCCTGTTATTAACTCTATTCAGAAACTAACGTACTTGAGAAAAACTTCTGCATCATTACAACCCACATTTGTACAAAAAAAAGATGCAAGGAAGTTTCTCTCAATGAATAAAACCCTCGGGAGTGTTAAAATTGTAGCAGTTTGAAAAATGATTATATAATGAATGGAAATGGGATCAAAAACACTAAAAAGAAAGACCTTGTATTTGAGATTCAGACCCCAAAAAGGAAAAGCCTTGGACCTTCCCACATGGCCCAGGTCCCTTGAAAGGAATGGTTGCCTCAGGCATAACCATAATTAAGGTACCACAAGCAGAAGCTTTGGCAAAAAAACAGGATTATTCATAAGAACGTAAGTATCAGATAGAGAAAGATTTAAATGTGTTTTTTTTCTTTTTTTAAAGATGCATCCTCTCGTCAGGTATGTTAAGGAATATGATTGTGCCTGAAGAAACTCTGCATATTAGAAATTAGGAAAAACAGGGGAAGACGTAAAATGTTGGAGACTGAAGGAAGCAGAACATAGAAAACAAAATTCATGATGACAGCCACAAAGTATGTGGAAAAAACAATGAACCAAAACTGAATGCTATTGAATCATAATGGACAAACTTGACCCAAGAGGAAAAATAACCAGTGGCACCTTTTTCCATTTCATTGAAGGAATGGGAGACAATGGGTATAGAAGATCTTATATGCATATCACCATTTTTTGCACTCAGAATGTTAGTTGATTTTAACTCTATTTTATTTTTTGTCTTTTCAGAATCTTCCTTACATGATATCTTTGATGAGTAGGGGAGTAGGTTAATAGAATACCTGTAAATGAAAATATAAAATAAAAAGAAACCAATAAAACTGAAAAGAAAGAAACCAAATACAGTCCACAGCTTTAAATTACTTCCTTATAGAGGTTCAACCTTATGCATCTGAGCACAAAAATCTTTGCACCATACTCAAGATGAGCAATGAAGGGGTTTGATTTAAGTTCTGAGGATAGAGAAAACAAGCAGAAAACATTTAAGTAGTTGATTGTCACCTAGCAAGTGGAAAATCCAGTCAGAAGTGTAGCAATTCTGTTCATTTCAATAAACATTTATTAAATGCATACTATGTGCCAAGTGTTGTGCTAAGTGCTAGGTATACAAATAAAAAAAAATGACACTCTCTGATCTCAAGGAGTTTATAATTTAATGAAGGAATACAACATATAAAAGGAGAAAGGAAAGGGATGGAGGAGACACAAAAGGATAGCTCATTATATGGTTTTAATACAGGAAGAACAGTACAAGTAAAATGGAATGGGCTTAACATCCGATCGCTGTCCTCTATAAAAGAAGGCTTTGGGAGGGTCACAAACTAGAGGAATTTATTCAATTAAAAAACTGATAGGAGCATAAGTAAAAATAGAGTAGCAGCAATAATAACAATATCCTTTTTAAAAAAGAAGCTTCATTTTATTTAATGATTTCATTTCTAAAAGTATTTAAAATTCTACAGAAAATGAGTGCTACCTGTGAAAGCATCTCACTTTCAAATTTGCTAATATTGATGAATTATATTCCATGGATTCTCTAATTAATAACTACATGGAAAAAACATCTCTTTTCCCAATTCTTTCTTTTTCTTCCTTCCTTCCCACCTATGTTTTTTTTTTTCCTCCCTTCCTTTCTTCCTTTGTTTCTTTCTTTATGGAAAGGCAGAAAAATTTACTCTACATTATGCAATTCTGGGAAAGTCATTTAATGTCTTAGTGCTTCAGATTTTCTCCAAACTGAAAATTACAGGATAGCTGCCAATTTTCATTGGAAGAGGAAATTATCTACATCAAATGGAATCACATCTGTGTGGAGTGTTGTATAGGTGTATGTTTACTTTTTCTTTGTGTGTGTGTGTGTGTGTGTGTTTAGGGAATGATTTTTCCATATAATATACTAAATGATTACTTAGAATGAAATGAATATATGTTTTAAATCATCTGGTCCACTGAACTCTCTCTATTAATGCCTTACAAAACTCATTCCCTTTGATTATATATATATATATATATATATATATATATATATATATACACACATATAAATATATACATACGCATGCGTATGTGTGTATGTGTGTGTGTAATGAATCTGTCAGCAGGAGGGAGACATATGACCCTGGTTTTAAGGTCCTTTCTGTCACTAACTATCTGCATGGCTCTGGGCAAGTTATTATCTTGGTTTTCACAGCAACAATGAATTTCAGAGTTGGAAAGGACCACAATGGCCATCTAGACCAAGACACACTTGAACAAGATCCCTCTCTTTGGTATATGTGGGGAATAGTTTCCTAGTCTTTGCTCTAATACCTTGCAATGACACGAAACCATTACCTTCCCAAGGTGGTTTATTCCATTTCTGGACCCCTAATAGTTACATTTTTTAACTGGCTTCAGGTCTAAGTCTGACTTAGCAGCAGCCATTCATTCTTCTTAATTCCATCTTCTGATATCAAGCAAAATAACTCTAACCTCTTTCCATTTTACAAACCATGAAAATAGTTACCCTCTTCCACCCACCCCCCAAAACAAAACTTTTCTACAATAGGATAAAAATATTACTTTAACTTATCCTTGGGACATTCTCCATCTAATTATTGATCTTCCTAAAAAATAGAACTCAAAAGTGAATAAAATATTTCAGATATAGTTTTACCACAACACAATATGCCCTTATGCCTAAATGCAGTCCAAGTTTTCATTAGCTCCAGTGGGTCTTGCTATACTACATTTTGACTCACATTGAATTTGTGTTCCACTAAATTCCCAGAACTTTTTAAGATCAACTCCTATTTAGTCATGATTCTTTCATCTTATACTTTTTTTTTAATCCAAGTATAAAATTTTACCCTGCAAAAATTTATTTTGCTCAATTTGGGCTCATATATTTGTCTGGAAAGATCTTTTAGAATCTTGATACTTTTATCAAAGTATTTTAGCTGTCCCTATAATTTTTTCTGTCATCTGTAAACGACAAGCATGCCATCAATGTGTTTAGGCATACAAATGCTAAGTCCTTAATAGTAACAAGCATAGACCCATAGGGCACTATACTGGCAACCATTGTTCAAATTGAAATTGAAATATTAATTACCCTCTTGGTAGCCATTCACTCAAACTGTTCTAAATTAAAAAAAAAAAAAAAATTCTACTCTCATTCTTGTCCATATCCTTTGCACCCAACTTAAACAACCTTCTCATCTTGTGCTACTCATATGCATGCCCTCTCTGTTAAACCCCAATTTGAGAACAGAGTTTGTTCTAAGAAAGAAATGTACTAAATTAGAGTATGTGTCCATGTTTTAATTTCTCTCACAATTTGATGACATGCACTGCATGGGAGTTTAGTTCAAAACTGGCTCACTTTCAGATTTTGCAGTGCAGGGTTATATGCCCTTCAAAGAATAGGTATTCAAAAGGGGTGCCAATCAACTTGGATTAGTCAATGCACTGGGATATAGGCTATATTAAAATGAGGGTCTTTGAGTACATGACTTAGGTCACTTAATTCTAGTCAAAGAGATGTCAATTTCCATATCACCTGTCTTGACAGTTTTCCCAGACCTGTTGGAGAAACAGAATGAGCAGAAATTCATCCATTTAGATTTAGATCTTCAATTCCTTCTGAAGAAGAAACTGAATTTTGGAACAGAGTGGAATGGGAAAAGCTCTGAGAATGAATAATAAGAAAAATAGTTTTTTATATCTCATAAATACAAAAGGTACATGTATGTTCCCAGATCCTTTCTCTAGGCTAGATATCTTGAAAAGTTTGGAGTACCATTTCTGGATACAAGCTATTCATTGGTTATCCCTCACTCTCATGAAAAATCCATGCTTTTTTCTGGTCATATAAGTATCTTTTTATATACTTATGCCATTTTCTTTCTTGATAATAGATTTTTGTGAATGTGCTTTGCTTTTATAGCAACATTTCCTCCTCTATCCAACCTAGAATATAGTCCTTATTTCAAAGATTATTTTTATTTATAAAGAGTAAGAAAAAAAATCAGCAAAACCAACAATTACAGAAAAGATATTATTTTTTTTTGTGCAGTGACCAGAACCTCTGGACTCCCATCTATGGAAATGAGCAGGAGGAAATATTTCCACATATTTCTTCTTTGAGGCCAAGTTCATTGTTTATGTTTCTCATTCGTTTTTTGATTATTTTGTAGGTTTTCCCATATCCATGCACTCTGGTGTATAATATTTTATTAGCTCTGCTTATTTTGTTTTGCTTTGGTTCATCTAAATTTTATCATACTTCTTATTATTTACCATATTTGTATTTTCTTAGTATATAATCATATTTCATTACATTAATGTGCCCATATTTTGTGTTGATATTTCTCAACCAATGGACATCTATTTTGTTTCTAAATCTTTGCTACCATGAAAAATGTGGCTATAAAAGCCTTGTATATGTTATATATGTTGAATATGTTACCTTGCTTTCTGGAAATAACCTCCTTATGGAATATGTTTAGTAGTGAAATCTTGAGGTCAAAGATCATGAGAATGTTAATTACTTTATTTGCATGATTCCAAATTGGTTTCCAAAGTGACTATTAATTGTAACATAATATAATTATTAAGTTCTATCTAAAAATCATTAGTGCATCTATCTTTGTATAATCCCTTCTCAATAAACTGTTTCATTTTTTTATCTTTGCCAATTCTCAGTGTAAAAGATGAATTATCAAGGTTGTTTTGCAACTATTTCTGCTATTATCAGAGATTTAGAAAATTCCTTCATATGGTTGCTAGTTGTCTGCAACTCAATTATTTCTTCATAATTTTTGTGCATATGCAAAGTTGAGATCATCCATTTAGACACGCTCTGTTGCATTCCCCATTGCAAGTCAGCGTCACATTTTCCTCCACTATTTACTTCTTTACTCCAAGGTCAGATGAAGAAGGGTGTTTTCTGTTTGTCAAAATCAAACTCTCTGTAATTAGACTGAGTCCCATCCCCTTCTAACTTCTCAAGTAAACTCCTCCCTATCATTTCCAATCTCTTACTTCTCTTATCTGTCTTCAGTTTACCAACTTCTTCCCAGATGCCTATAAATATGTCTATGTCTCCTCACCATTTTTAAAATTCTCACCTGATTGAAACATCCCTACTAGTTGTCCTCCCATGCATTTATTTCCCTTTGTGACTAAATTTCTTGAGAAATCCTTCTAGTCTCCCAATATTTTTTCCTTCTTACTCTTTTCTAAGCCATCAAAAATATAATTTCTAACCTCATTATTGACCAAAACTGTCCTCTTCAAAGTTATGGAAGATAACTTAATATCCAAAACTAATGGTGTTTTTCTTAATCCTGACCTTCTACTGGACCTGTTTTCAGTATCTGATACTACTTATTACCTTCTCCTCAGCATTTTCTCTTCTTTTGGACTTTTTGTGACACTGCTCTCTCTTGATCTATTGTTATCTACCCCACCTCACCCTCTCAGTCTCCTTCACTGGTTCTTCAGTCATATCACCCCTCAAAAAAATAAGTTTCCCCTGGAGCTCTGTCTTGGGTGCCTTCTACTTTCCTTCTATACTTTCTCGCTTGATGAACTAATCACTTTACTTGGGTTCAATCATCATTTCTATGCAGATAATTCCCAGATATGCCCATATTGCTTTGCTTTGTCTCCTGAACTACAGTATGCATATCTATCATTCTTTAGAGTAGAAAAAAGATCTCACAGGTCATCTCTTTTACTTAACAGATGAAGAAACTGGGGTTCAAAATGATTATGTGATTTGTCTAAAATCCTACAGTATACATGGCAATGCAGCAAATTTAACTCAGAACTGTGTCTCCAAATCTAGTGATTTTTTTTACCATAGAGCTAGTTTGTCTTATTATATATGAAACTCATTTTATAAATGACTTATGAATAAAATTTGGAAATTAAAAACTGCCTATATTGTCTCATGTATATCACAAACAAATCAAAATAGTGTGCTGTTATTTTGCAGAGATGGGCCAAAGCCACGGAGGACTGGGACTGGTATTCACTTCTAAAAATATTCCTTGCAAATCCCTTCAAAATGTCATGACATTTTGAGAATTTTGAAAAAAAAATATTTGCAGTATAAAGCCTATTGTCACCATCCCAATTCAGCCCCCACTGCCTTGCTGAACTCAATCCCTCTTGGCAAACATGTACACCTGTGCTAATTAAAACCCTGCAAACTGCCTCATAGAATCACAGAGTATCAGGGTCAAAGAAACACTAGAGTCAAGCTATTTGTCTACAAAATATATGGCAAGTGGTCAAGCAACTTTTGCCTAAAGACCTCAAGTAAGAAGAAGCTTATTATCTCCCAAAGCAGGACATACCACTTTTAGAAAATTCCAACAATTGGAAATATTTTCTTATATTATGACTAAAGTTTTATCTCTAAGATTTATAGGATGATAAATCTAGAGCTTAGAAGGACCACAGTGCTTATTTAATCCAATCCTCTCATTTTAAATATGAGAAAACTGAGCTTAAGGAGATTAAGTAACTTCCTCATGGTGAAATTTTTGTCCATTAAACACAATTTAAACTTCTGGAGCCAAGTGGTAAATAAAATACTTCTAAATGTTGAAAATGGTTGTCTTTCCTCACCATGAATCTTCTCTCCTCCAGGTTGAACAAACATAGCTCTTCTAATTCTTACACTGCATGAACTTAAGCGTTTTACAATCCTGGTTGTCTTTTCAATACTACTCAGTTTATCAATCCCTCCCTAAAATGTAGGGTCCCAAATTGAACACATCACCTACTCCAGATGTGATCAGTCCAAGGAAGAGTAAAGTGAGTCTATCACCTCCCTCATCCTGGATATTTTTCTACTCTTCATGCAACCTAAGATCACATTGACTTTATTGGCTGTTATCCGAGCCATAAGTAGAAGTGTTTGCATCCTGGACCTGTAACATAAACTCTACACCCTCGAAGGAGAGGGTGCAAAGTACAGCTTCAGTTGAGAGGGTTAAAAGAGACAGATGCCCTAGGGAGAAAAGAGAGACCATAGGATAGTGGTTCAAAGCTTTGGCTGAACAGGTGGCCACACATGGATGGGAGGACAGCAGAGAGGCAGAGAAAGTGAAGGGAGAAGAGCTAAAGCTAACCTGTTGTTAGTTTTCAATTTTTATAAATCAATCTCCCAAGCTAGTCATTATGTTCTGTTGTTGCAACACTACTAAAGAACTATGAATCCTAAGAGTATAACTCAAAGTTTGATCCCCTGTCACAGAAAAACAATTGGCCTGCTTTAGTTATGGTTTTGACTGTCTTACAATGGACTCTTATAGTGCTTGTGATCCATTGAACCTCTAGACTTTTAGATGCATAGTCTTGAGATTTCTCATTTTGTACACTGGATATTTATAAGTTACAAAAGTTGATTCAAAATACACAACTTATATGGGTTTTATTTTTTAGAGTTTTTGATATGTCTGTTACGTGCACACGAATTTCCATTCACCTACCACTGATGAGATAAAAGACTCATGATTAGAGTAACTAGGTTACTACCTCCCTCCCTCCTCTCTCTCTTTCTATCCTCTCTCTTCCCATATCTCTTCCCTATCCCCTCTTTCTTTCCTCTCTCTGTCTCTCTCTGTCTCTCTCTCTCTCTCTCTCTCTCTCTCTCTCTCTCTCTCTCTCTCTCTCTCTCTCTCTCTCTCTTTCTCTCTTTCTCTGACTTTCTGTAGTGAGGTATGAGATGAGTAGTGTGTGGTATAAGGTCACTGTGAATTTTTTTTAGCCCAGAGGTCACAGGCTGAGAGATGCTATCTAATCTGGGAAATCAGAGGTTCCTAATTTAGAAGGGTCTAGGCACAGGTAATTCTTAATACATAAGTTTCCAGAGAATGGAACCGATTATAAAAGCCACAGATAGCTTGTTTGACGACTGTATCTGAAAGCCCAGGTCTTTTTCTAGACTATAACAGACATTTCATCCTGATATTTCATGCGTAATGATTTGGGCCTGATACATCCATATTGGTGTTTCAGTTCCTTTTACTTCATGGGCCTGTGGATTACTACAAAATAACTTACTTTTATAGAGTGGGAAGAATTATGTATTCTAATATTAATTTAATTATTTTTTTACTAAGATGCCTCCCCTTTGAAATGCTTTTACTTATATGACTGTGGAATTAAAGAATATAAATAGACTAGATAAGCTAACAAAGGCAAACATAGATCTGTTAAAAAAATGTATCATAGGGACCATCCACTAAGCAATTTCATTTAAGGTGAGTTTAGCAAATATTGAAATTTAATCTGCTACCCCATGATCTAAGCAAAATGGTAATACCAATGTCCTACAATTAGATAGCAGAACATCCCATGAGAAACTCTCCTTTTAGACCTTTGGAAACAATAGACTTTTTAGTTTTTTCTCTCCATTGTTATCTTCTTTGGGTGAATAATACAGTGACATTTAAATAGGATTCACTGTTCAAAAGCAGCCACTTGAGACATGAAAATAGAATTAGGCTGGTACAGATTAGCTCATCTGTATATTGTACCTTTGTCATGCTCATTTCTTCAAAGAAACAGTTAACTTGAACAGTGAACACACATAGCAAGAGTTCAATAAATATAAGTTGATTTGATAGTCTCTACTCTTTTTAAATTCTATGAATCTATAAATTTAATGTGATTTCAATTTGGAAAGATTTTGGCTTGAAATTAGAAGGTCTCAGTTCAGTAAAATAAGAGTATGAGAAGAGAATGACTACTGCTGAGAAATTTCTCAACCTGGGGTCCAGAAAGCAGCCTAGAGGTCAATAACCCTAAAGACTAGTGGAAAAGGAGTGAGTTTATTTAAATTTAGCAAGGGGAGTCATTCACTAGAAAGTAACCCTCCAATTTAAGATTTAACTCAATTTTTGTAGAACTTATGCCATAAGACTCAACCCCTTTGTAGGGATTACATAGCTAATAAGCGATGTGCTGTGGCAGAAGGAAATAATTGAGTATAAGAATACCTGTATCAGGCACTCCATAAGTTTATCTATCACTAGTCAAATAAAATAATGATATCAAATAAAGGCACTTTGTCTTTCTCCTCCAAACTGGATAAGATGATCTCAAATGTAACTTTTAAAACTGGCATTCTATTTTACATCATAATCCCCTTTGAT
This sequence comes from Bettongia penicillata ogilbyi, assembly GCA_023548195.1. NCBI lineage: Eukaryota > Metazoa > Chordata > Mammalia > Diprotodontia > Potoroidae > Bettongia > Bettongia penicillata. The sequence goes on along the minus strand of JAJHZJ010000047.1, from coordinate 846,276 downwards.
TTTCAAAAGAAACCAAAATTTAATGTGGGATAAAAAATATTTAAACTGATTATAGTGGTCATCTTCTCAAACTTCATGCGTAATGCAGACATCAAATAGTCACTTCCAATAGTCATTTCCAAGTAATGAAGAGATCACTATTTCATATGGAAATCAAATCCATTTTTAATGGTTCCAGTAATAGGAAATTTCTTCTTTTACCCTTATTAATCCTGAGTCAAAATAACCAGCCTCTTTTTCTGTAGTTATTCCTGAGCAACTAAATATCATTGGAGAAAGTAATAAGGATAGATTAAATAGGTCCACCATAAATTTCACCTTATCTAAGTTAAGCTCATCTATCTTTGATTAACTCCCAATCTCAGTTCCAAGAGTAGCTGTTCCAAACTTTCTTCTTTCTCAATGCTATCACCCCATAATACTTCCACATTTTCAGAAAAGCATTTCACCTTCTGCTTGGAGTGAATTGAGTCTATTAAATGTGAACTACATCTTTTCTTCTCCACACTTAAAAAAAATCCTCTACATCTGTACTCATTCTTTCTTCTTCTACTCTACTTTCAGAATATAAATTAGATCTCTTTTCTAAAGAAAATCCTTTAATAGAATCTCAACTTTAAAATATGGAGATGGAGTTATTTTGTAATCTTTTTTATGGCCAGTGTGTGTAAACGCAATGGTCATGAGAATATTTTGTTGAAATTAGTTCAGTTGCATTGAATCTGGGTTTCTATCATTTCTACTTTTATTATTCTTCTGTTACTACTTCTCAAGTTACATAGAAAACCTGTCATATGTCTGATTCCTAACTCTCCAAATACTTAGATACACATACTACCTTCCCAACAAATATCTTTATCTTCAGGATAAATATCTCCAATTCACTGACAAATCATAATGATAATGGTCTCATCATCCTTGTTAGCTTCATCAGGAGACTATGCAATTTTTCAATGTCCCTTATGAAATACAACTCCCAGAACTGAACAAAATACTTGAAATATATTCTGAATATCTTAGAGAACAATGCCTGTATCACAGAGAATAATGCCTGTTTCATAGCAACAAACTTCCCTTCATATTAAATCTTTTCCTCTCCCACCCCTCTATTCGCTGTCATCTTGCCACAGGACAAAACCTTCCTGGAAACCTTTTCAAATACTGACTGTACCTTCATTCATTCACTGTGGTTCAGCATTCACCATGCTGCATGTGAATATTTCTTGCCAACACCCCCCGCCTTTTGGGGGAGCCACTTCCAGGTTTTCCCTTACCTCTGTTTCTCAGTAACTTCTTGATACTTTCTTCTCTGTAGGTTTTCAGGACACTATTCTCTCCAAGTTCTCCTCTTGCCTGATTGTTTCTTCTCAATTTCCTTTGCTGGAGGCACACACAAATTGCAAGCTCTAATGATTGATGACCCTCAGAGTCCTGTCTGGGACCCTCTTTTCTTCTCCTTCTATACTACTTCACTTTGAATTTTTATCAATTCCCACAGATTTGCTTACCCTCTCACATGGTGGTTCTCTGAGTTGGAGTCTACCAGTTCCCCTGGCTGAGATAAGGCATGTTGAGGGCGTCCTAGTATTGGTGTTTGCCTGCTTCACCACTCTGGGACTCAGGATCTGTTGGTTTATTGAGATGGAGCCTGCCACTGACTTGTTGGGGTGCTTCCCCTGGACTGTGCTATCCTTCTACCCAACTGAGCTGGACCTTATTTACTGATGTTTTGTAGGGCCAATGCAATATACATACTGCCTATAGTAGTTGTAAATACGCCAGTACAGTTCTGAATCACAAAATATAACAGACTACATGGAAGACAGGAACAAAACATTTATTCAAACACCAGAAAGCCAAATCCATCATAGCAATAAAGAAATCTAGGCACAATAACAATGCAGGAGCCACTGCCATCCCCAATCCTTTCCTCTGTTAGGCTTCCCATAAACCAGCTCCCTTAAACAAATCAAGAACAAACTCTCCCACTCATGCTAGATGCTGCCCGCTGTCTCTTTCCCAGCTCTGACTACTTTTACTCACTTTCTGTTCCACATGTTCAACAAACTCTTCCCACCACAGACTCCATATTACTCAGACCACAATGTGACCCAGGAAGCTCACATGATCTTATTAATGGATGGGAAAGATCTTCCCATTTAAATTAGCAGTATATGTTCTAAGAATGCTGGATCAAAAAACTTGTCCACCCTCTCTTTCTGCTGACTCCAGTAATTCAGGTTCTGTTCTGGAGTGTAGTTTTATGGATGTTCAGTGAAGAGAATGGGAGAGACACAGAAATGTACAGTTTACTCCAATATCTTGGGTCCCAGAATGATGTTTCTTCAACATCAAATTCAAATAACTCTCTATCAGAACTCTACAACACAATCGAAAGTAGATTCTAGATCTCTGAATACCCTGGTGGCTAATCTTGTGAGCTACAAAGGTCATAGGCTGAGGAGTAGGAAATAAGAGCAGGCAGGCCCAGAGGCAATGCAGAGAACCATAGACACTAACAGGATAAAAAATAGTTAATGTTCAAATGATTGATCTGTTTTAATGAACTGCAAGTTCAAAGTGAAACAGAGAATATGATAGTCCAAACAGCTAATGTCATCAATGGAGGCATAGTACTCAAACTGAGAAAGGTGATGGATATTTATTTTTCTCTAGTGAAATTACATATTGAATTCTATCTTCAGTTCCAGGCACTATATTTCAAAAGACATTAGCAAACTGGGAGGCATCCCTCAATTATTCACAAATTATTTCTTAATTGCCAAATACGCCATTTTCTAGATTTAAATCTTTAATATCTTGGTAATGTTTGACACCATCCTAGATATTTTCTTCTTTCATGGTTTTCATGGCAGTCTCCACCCTCATTTTTCCACCCATGTTACTACTATATCCAGTTTGTCTAGCTTACTGTGGATTTCACTACTTAAATAACCTTTGCATTTATCCCTCCTTTCCAATTTCTGCTGCAGCCAATTCAATTCAGGTCCCAATGATATCTTCAGATTCATGGTCCATGATGTCATGCTCTGTCTCTTTGAATTAATAAAATTATATGAGTTTCTCCTATAGATATTTGCTAGCTATTCAAAGTTTGATGCATTCTATGAGTGGAGAGTAGGAAGTCAACGGTAAATAGCCAAAAGCTACAGTCAAAATAAGGAGCTAAGTAGATATTGAGGAGAGATTTAGAAGCTACACTTTAAAAGTTAATTATGGGCAACTTTAATGCTAGAGTAGGCTCAGACTACCAGACTTGGCAGGGAGTCCTAGGGAGGAATGGATTTGGAAACAGCAACAGTAATGGTCATTTACTACTGAAGACTTGTACATCAAATGACCTTCTTATCACAAGCAATGTTTTCCATTTACCTAAATAAAATAAAATTTCATGGATGCACCCTCACAGCAAACATTGGCATCTAATAGACAATGTCATTGTAAGGAGAAAAGACAGACAAGATGGGAGAGTGTCAAAGGCAATGTGTGGTGCAGTGTTGGACTGATCAAAAATTATCCTTTCCAAGTAAAATATTTGCATTCAGCAAAAGGACCACCCCCAAGGCAAAATGACTACCAGAAGAATTAATGTCAATAAATTAGAGGTCTTTTCTGAGTTTGAACAATTTGCTGCTAAGTTGGAGGGAAAGTTGAGCTAACACGTAGTTGGCAAAAGTGGCGCAGAAAAGGAGTGGGGAACTTTCAGAGATTTGGGGTACAGCACTGCATTTGCTCATCTGGGCAAACCAAAACTGGTTTGGTGAAAATGATGGGGAAATTCAGAAGGTGCTAAAATAAAAATGAGAATTCCACAAGATTTACCAGCAAAATAGTTCATTCACTTCTAAGAAGGCAGCATTTAATTCCATCAAAAGCAAAGTAAAAGCAAAACTTAGAGAGATGCAGGATTGCTGGCTCATTAAGTAGGCAGATGAAATTCAGTTTTATGCTGAGAGTAACAATCCAAAACTTTTTTATGATTCCCTGAAAGCTGTTTATGGACTAACCTTCCTACTCTTCCTACTGTGTGCTGATGGAGCCACCTTGATTAGTGATAAGGACATGATCCTATAGAAAAGGGGTGAACACTTCCTCCGTGTTCTGAACAACCATCATCAATCAATGGTGAGGTCATTGACCATTTACCTCAGGTTGAAGTCAATCCCTCCTTAACTGAACTTCCAACTGAAGAAGAGGTTTTGAGGGCCATTAGTCTCCTTTCATGAGGCAAAGCACCAGGGGCTGATTCTATTCCAGCTGAGATTTACAAGGTAAGGGGACCATTGCTCATACAAAAACTGACTGAAATTTTCCAAGTTATATGGCAAGAAGAAGTTATCCCCCAGTAGTTAAAGAGGCCTCCATGATCCATCTCAATAAAGGTAAAGGGAATAGATTGTCCTGTGACAATCACAGGAGAGGGTCTCTCTCTTAGTCATTGCTGGCAAAATGCTTGCCAGAGTCCTCCTTAATAGGCTGGTCCTTCACCTGGAAAATAGTCACATACCTGAGAGTCAGTGTGGTTTCAGAAAAGGCCAAGAAACAGTTGATATGGGGTTTGCTGCCTGCAAATTCCAGGAGAAATGCCAGGATCAGAACAGAGATCTGTACACAATATTTGTAGATCTGACCAAGGCCTTTGACACTGTTAGTTGTGAGGAGTTATGGAAAATTATGTCAAAAGTTGGTTGTCTGGAGTTCATCAATAATGTATGCCAATTTCATGATGGCATGTTTGCCTGGGTTCTGAATAATGGACAATGATCTTGTGCCTTCCCAGTCACCAGTGGAATGAAACAGGGCTGTGTGCTTGCTCCCAAGCTTTTCAGCATGATGTTTTCAGCCATGTTGTCAAATGCTTTCAAAGAGGATGAATACAGTATCAAGGTCAACTACCATACCAATGGAAAGTTCTTCAATTTGAAAAGGCTACAAGCCAAGACCAAAGTGGAGGGAGTGTTGGTGCATGATTTTCTGTTTTCATTTGATTGTGCCCTCAATGCAGCCTCTGAAGGTGAGATACAACAAAGTATGGATCAATTCTCTGCTGCTTGTGCTAATTTGGCCTAGTAATTAACCCAAGAAAACACAGAAACTCCATCAATCACCACCACATCATCGATACATGAAACCATTGGTTTCAACAAATGGAGAAGCTTTGAATGCTGTGGATAAGTTCCCTTACTTTGGTAGTGTACTTTCCAGGGATGTACACATTAACAATGAGGTTGATGCATGCACTGCCAGAGCTAGCTCAGTGTATGGGAGGCTCCAAAGAAATATTTGGGAGAGAAGAGGTACTAGACTGACTACCAAACTGAAGGTCTACAGAGCTGTTGTGCTCACCGTGTTGTCATATGCCTGTGAAACATGGACAGTCTACCAGTGCCATGCCAGGAAACTGAATTGCTTCTGCTTGAACTGTCTTAAGAAGATTCTGAGGATAACCTGGCAGGATAAGATACCAGACACTGAACTCCTTGCTCAACCTAGACTGCCAAACATTCAAACTATGCTTCAGAGAGTAGAAGCCCAATGGGCTGGCACACTGTTCAAATGAAAAATGTATGCTTGCCAAAAAGACTATTTTATGGAGAACTCACATGGGGCAGGTGATCACATGGTAGCCATAAGAAGTGATACAAGGACACTCTCAAGGTTTCTCTCAAGAACTTTGGATTTGATTGTAGGTCATGGGAGACACAAGCACAGGACCACTCAGCATGGCATGAAAAAGGGTGCTGTGCTCTTTGAGCAAAACAGAATTGAGACAACACAAAGTAAATTTAGGATGCAAAAATTTGAAGTATCCACACCAAATATTCACACGGACTATCTGTGCCCAACCTGTGGTAGAGCATTCAAAGTTTTTATTGGTCTAATCAGCCACAGACACACTGAAACTTTACTTGACCATGGTGATATCATTTGGGTCCTTTTCAAAAGCAAAAGACAACTAATCAACCAAGAAGCTAGGGAAGTAGCTCCAAGGGAACACTGAAATGGATCTGTGATCTTAACAATTTTTACGTCCCATCCCATGGTACATATTACAAGACATTCATAGTTGTCTTTATATGTCCACCTATAAGTTTATTACATGCTTCCTTCCACTACAGTGATTTAAGTCCTAATCATTCTTTTTATTTCTTCTCATTTTGTTGTGATCTTACCTTGCTTGCTATTTTGTTTAGCTCATTTTCTGCCCAATACTTTTTTAATTAAATTGGCTAACAACTTATCAATTGTATTACTCTTTATGAAAAATCAACTTTTGTTTCATTTATCATTTCTATGGGATTTTTGATTTCCAATTTATCTCTCCCCTAATTACTTGCTACTTGGGGTTTATATTAGATTTTTATTTGTTGTTTTGTAATTTTTAAATTTTATTTGAATTAAATTATTTTAATTTGTAAAGGCATGCTTATTTTAACTGTCTGAATTATCATTCAGTTCATTAATCTTTGCAATTTCATTAATGTATTTTTGTATGAATACAATTTTCCCTTGATGACTACTTTAGCTACATCTTGGAAGTACTGTTTCATCATATTCATTTTTGTTAGCATAATTATTGTTTTTATATTTACTTCTTTGATCCACTTGTCATTTTTATTTAGTTTTGTTTTTAGGATTTTCATTGTTAAGTCTTTATTTAGGTATGTGTCTTATTTCATTGATTCTTATTTTATTTCATTGTTTCCTGGAAACCAATGTGTTTATTACTTCTTCCTTCTTATATTTGTTTTGTTTTCATATCTATGTACCCTCATACATGACCAATTTTTGTAAAATTTCCATGTGTTGATGAGAAATACTCACATCCTTCAGCAGTTCTGTTTAGAAACTGCATATCTTACAATGAAGTTTTTATGACAATTTGATTCTATTTGCTTTCTCCTTTTTTCTTTTTTCTGATGTCTGTCTAAAACTGAGAACTTCAAAATCTTCTGCAATTATTTTATTACTGTCTATATCTTCTTATAGTTCATTATGTATTTCGATACTAAGGCATTTGGAGTATGTAAGCTTAATATAGATATCTGTTGGCTAAAATTGACTTTTGACATAATATGTACTTCAAATAAATTATGAATTTTTGTTTTTGCTTTGTCTGAAAGCATTATAGCAAATCCTACTTTTTTGAAATTCACTGAATGCATATTTAAATTAAAAACTAAAAAATTCTCCAGGCCCTCATTTTTGTTCTCCATATATCAATCCTTTTAAGATGTGTTTCTTGTAAGATTTTGTTTTCTTATCCAATTTGTTTTCTTATCCAATTGGTCTCCCACTTGTGTTTTAATGGTTTGTTTAATCCATTCATTTTAATTTACAAAAGTTAGCTTTATTTTTCATCCCTTTATCTTATATAACATGTATGTGTATATGTTTGCAAATATATGTACATGCACACATACATATATGCTCATACATGTGTACATAGTACTAGTTTTATGTTTATATGTATATATGAATGCAAATATTTATGTGTGTAATTTTTTTCCTCTTTTTTCCCTCTGTTTTGAAGACAATTGTTTTATTTCTTCAATTATTTTTATTTAATATACTTTAAGGCCACTGTATTCCCACAACCTATATTCTCATCTTCCTTTGAGATGTCCCTCTGTCATTCTAAGCACCAAATCCCTGAAGATGATACCCACTGTCAGGTCCTCATCTTCCATTACAGAATGTCTCTTTTCCTGTTTAAAGAAGTATTCTTTAGTGGGATTTCCTCCCACCACACTATCTAGATTTCTATTTTTATTTTCTCCTATTTCAAACCTTCCTTTTGCCACCTTACTCAGTCTCCAAAATATATTTTTTTTTCCCCTGAGAGATCACTATTGTTATATTCTCTTCATCTTTTACCACTGATTCATTGAAATGCTATCACACATCCCCCTCTATATTCATCCTTCTACTCTCCTTCAAGCTTTATCTCATTCTGTAATTTACACACACAAAACAAATTGCTTTCCTTGTGTGCTGGGTGTAGCGATGTTAAGTTCCTGGTGGTTCAGGTCTATTCCTTCTCTATTGCTCAGTTTTAGTTTCATTTTTACCTCATATACTTTTAGAAAGAAATCCAAATGGAGCTTATTTTGTTGTTTTGATCTCCTTGCTTGCTTTTATATCCAAGTGTCTCTATTCTTTTTATTTTAGTTTCTTGTTGTTTTTTCTTTTTTTTTATTCTGGGTCAATTTATTTCATTACCTGAATTTTACCTCAGTAGCTGCATCTATTTCCTTTTAATGTGTTTAGATTTTTAGGATTATATGGAAAGTAAATTATTTGTCATCTGTGTGTGCATATTTGTGCTTTAAATATCTTTCATTGAACATTTCGTTTTATTGATGAAGCTTTAGATTTGTAAGGTATGATGCCTGGGGTTAAATTTTCAGCTTCTTTGCTCTTCAGGAACATATTCAATTCCTTTTTTGCATTTTCTAGAGCATGTAGAATGATCACAAATATACTGTCTTATGCTCCTCCAATATATGGGAGGCTTAATCCTCCACTTTCCCTCTGCCAAACATCTTAGTTTCTAGAGAGGGGAAGAGGATTAGGTTCATAGGTTAATTTGTTTCCTATAGAAGATGTGGTCCTGTGTTCAAGTCCAGAACCTCTCTCAGGCTCAAGTCCCAGGCACCCTGACTTCTCAGGGTTTTGATGATAATACAGTTGGCTCTTGAACCTCTCTACCTCCAGATTTGGCTCCAAGGTCACCACAGTACAGATTCCTAGTCATGGGGATTATCTCCAACATCTGAAAAGAATTTGTTTACACTGCTATGATACTGCAAAATATGTCTATGAATGTGTCCTTTTTTTTGTTCTATGGGGTATATAACTAGCACAGGAAACCATAGGTCAAAAGATATGGACATTTAAGTCATTTAATATTTATATAATTTCAATTCACACAATTTTAAAATGTTTTCCCAGAATATTAGACCGATTCACACCTCTACTAACTATAAAATGGTTCAAGATGAGTGTGTCCATTTTTCCACAACCACTACAGCATAGGTTTAAAAAAAGGCAATTTTCTAGATATGCAATGAAACTTCAAAATCCAATTCATTTAAATTTCTTTTAGTGATTTGGAGTGCTTTCTACATGGTTATTAATATTTTTCAGTTCTTTAAATAAGTATTTGTCATATTTTTTGACCCCTTAACTAATTTGAAATGCCTTAAAAATACTTTCTTATACATTATTGCTCATTTGATTCTTAAAACTACATTGTGAGGGAGTCTCGACAGGCATCAATTATCCCCATTCTATAAAGGTGATGAAATTGAGGGCCAGAGAGATTAAGTAACCTGTCTGAGGTAGCAAAGGAAGTGAACTATGGAGCTGGGTTCATTCAACTACATGACAATAATTTGAAACTGTGAAATGAAAACTTTTTAAATTTTTTCACCTCTAAAAATGAATAAAAGGCAAAATGAACTACCACTCAATAAGTATTTCAATTTCCAGTCCAGCAATGTATGATTTATAAGCATGAACAGGGCAAAAACAATCTTTCCTTATGTCTATCCTTAGAAAAGATCAAAAATCAATACTGGTTGCCTAAGCAAAGTATCAACCTGCCATCATCCCCACTGCTGACTATGCAACATACTAATGGTCTTGTAGTGATCTTAAGGCAATGTGGGGATGTCAATAGCATTTCGTTCCACATTTCCTGCTTGCCAGATTTCATCTACAACCAATTCATAACTTGGGTTTCTGGAACTGGTACCCAAATGGACCTTTCTCCATTTAAACACTTACCTGTCTCTCCCCATGTTCCAATGTCTCTATGATCTCTGTGACAGCAACTAGGTGTTTTCTTCTCATTCGACTTTCCCTTTAATATTTCACTCAAATGCCAATGTAAACTTCTTTCCAGTCAAAGAAATTAAAAATCCTTTCTCTTCTTCTTTTATTTTCTCTCCTTCATCAAGTATGACAGAAAAAAAATAAAACACTCTCATCAGGCTAAGCAAATAAGCAATAATTCAAGAATCATAAGTGCAACTAACAGACTTTTCAGTTCTATCTTTGGAATATTTATATATGTTGGTGAATTCCAGAGAGAAATAATGTATTGTGTAATATATTTATCTTCTCCAAATGTAGTAGTTTAAAATAATGTAATGCTATTATAGGTACAATTGAATAGAAGACTCTAGGAATTATTCCAGCAACAAAACATCTAAATGATTTATGCTTTCTAAATGCATATACAGATAAAAAGCATATGCTCACAATTAAACAGTACTTCCAACTACCAAGTAAGTTTTTACTTTCATTTTTTCTTGACAATCAAGTAAAACACTCCTAGAAAAAATCCTCATCCAAAGACAATTGTAAAGTTAAAGAGAAAAATCATTGTCCTTCTATTAATTTCCCAACTAAAGAAAAATTATAGGCAAAAGGGACTGTTAGTAAAAGAATTTGAAAGAAATCCATTCATGGGGCAGAGGGAGGGAGGGTGGGAAGTTCAGTGTTGTATTTAATGCATATGAATAAGTAAACTGATTGTAAGTAATTTTGTTTTGAAATTTTCATTAATTTATTCTCATCTATCAAAAACAAGATATTTTGCTGAAACTTAATTGTGTGAAGGTAGAGCAAATGGGAAACTATGTCTGAATGAAGTGAGTTGAGACAGAGTCAGGTTAGATAAATAAATAAATACAAATTTTTTGCTTGGAGGAGAGGTCAGGAAGCACCTCATTAGGTAAAAGCAGACGGAGTGCTGAGAGGGAAGAATATATACATTTTGCCTCTGATAATTTCCTACTTTAAATATTATTTTAACAACTATGTGTTAAGTTTCTACTCTTCTAAATAGCTAGGGGTGTTGTTAGTACCCTGGGGCAAAGTAAAAATGTCCCCATCTTAGTTATAACTCTGTCAACAACTCTATCTCCTTGTCAAAATAGCAGACTAGATTCCAACCAAATCAGAATTGCAGTCAAGTTTCAATTATCCAAGGAAGGAGTCTTAGTTTTACATATCAAACACTACTGAAACCAATCTCAAAATCTCATTTCCTGTCTTTCTGAAGAGAGAGAAAATGAAGGGTAAGAGATGACTGATTACTTTATAAACCCAAGCAGAAGTAAAAGTGGCTCTAGGAAATGTGTGTAAAATATACAATCAGATGGAAGATGTGGAAAATGCATGACAGAGATTGCAAATTTAATCAGTCAAAAGGAAGAATAAAGGAAAGAAGTGGTAAAACAAAATCCATGGGAACTTAAGTTTTACCAATTCTAATTATCCAGAAAAACATTTTTCATCTTGATGTTTACATTTTATTCAGCACTTTTAGTTTAATTCTTACCTATTCCCAAGTCAAAAGAAATGCCTTTCTTAGGTGACAGAAAGGCTCGCAGTAACTGAGTAGTGAATGAAATTTATATTTATCTTTCCTGATTCTTTATCAGGGTGTCTAATGAATGTATTGAATGCACTGTGGATAACAAAGTGGCTGATAACTATATTGATTCATAAAAATAACTCATCAAAAATGTAATGATAATCAATTTTCAATTAATCAAAGGAGGAATTTTTAATTTTCAGAATATCTTCACCCACTATCATTAAAGTAAATTTGTTTTGAAAATTCCAATAATTTATTCTTGTCTCCTATCAAGAAATGATATTTTACTGCAAATTAATTGTGTGAAGGTGGAGCAAATGGAGAAATATGTCTGAATGGAATGAGTTGAGGTGTCAGATTGAGGACAGGAAGAAGTTGGAAAATGTCTTCAGATTTTTTTAGTGAATTATGATATGAGTTCCTCAGGTAAGAACATAAGAGGACAGAGAGGAATGAGTGACACGCAAGTGTTTGTAATCTGTTGAGAGTGTGTTAGAAAATCAGGTAGGAATAGAATGGGTACCATGCCAAAGTTATGACCCAGTTCAATTTAAGTGAAATTAATTTGCCATGGACTCATCATCTGCTCTTGGGGTCTACTCTAGGTTTTTTCAACAGTTTATAAAAAGGAATAAAGGATGAGGATAGAGAGAATAATTTACTTTGGGATTTTGCATGATATAATTGCTTATACGGTATGCTAGCAATCAAAATAGGATCTTCTACTATTTTTGTTTTAGTATAATCAAGCGGCTGATTGAATCTTGCCTTTACCAGTCAAGAGTCTTTACATGGAGTAAAGTACAGAAACAAGAATTTCTTTAACAAGAAACAGTGTATATATTTGTACTGCTAATTATTTTAATGTGATTAAAGATTTTCACCACCTATTTAAAGGCCTGCCCATTGTGGGAAGCTTGATTGGGGAGTTGTTTTGAAGGAAGGTACCAAGTACTTTTTGTTTTTTTTCTATTGAGGCACTGGATCCAAGGATTGTGATGCCCTCCGACTCTTAAAAGATATAATCTGAGTTGAGAGGCTTACTTTTTAGTAAGAAGGTTTGAGTGCTAAATGAAGACTCTGGGAAGCAGCTAAAGAGCCCCTTGGCTTTGAGAACACAGATGTCATGCTTCTCTATAAAGATAGTCAAGTAGCTGTACTTATCTGTTGAATTATGGCCATGCAGAAGAACCTACGTTTGTTGGAGTCCAATTATCTGTTGAATTTAGGCACAGGAAGCCATATCTGTTGATCTTTTGATTTCTCTGTATTTTCTTTGAAATTCAGGGTGCTGACTCCCTGAAATAGTTGAATGATATAGTTGCTTGGTTAAAGGTATGATACATGTGTTTCATTAATGTTATTGTTAATCCCTTGAAAGTTGCTTTCCTTTTATGAATGCAGATCTAAGAACCTGTGATAGCAATCTCCCTGTGTATGTTGGGGTGCTTACTGCTACAGAGTGTTAAGAAGCAGTGAATATGAGGGTAGAGAATAATGTAGAGTTCATTCAACCAGAGGTCAAGAGGAAAAGAATATAACTGGTTGCTGTCCTTCATCTTCAAAGAAGACCAAAACGACATTATCACAATAAAGTGAAATTTCAGTGTGTCTGACTGTAGCTGCCAGAACAATATGAGCTCGGAATGTTCTACCACAGGTTGGGCACAGATACTTCATGTGAATAGGGGTGGATATCCCAAATTTTCTCATTCTGCATTCACTTTGTGCAGTCTTAATTCTGCTTTGCTCAAACAGCACGGTGCCCTTTCTAATATTGTGCCAGAGTCTCAAATGCTGTACAGTTGAAGTCAAAGTTCTTGAGAAAGACCTTGAGAGTGTCCTTGTATCATTTCTTCTGTCCACCATGGGATCACCTGTCCCATAAGAATTCTCTATAAAATAATTTTATTTTTGGCAACTGTACATTTTACATTTGAACAAGATGACGAAGGCATCAGAGTTTTTCTCTCTGAAGCATAGTTTGAATACTTGACAGATCAGCTCAAACAAGGACTTCAGTGTCTGGTACCTTATCCTGCCAGATGATCCTCAAAATCTTTCTAAGAGTTCAAATAGAAGCAATTCAGTTTCCTTGCATGGTGCTGGCAGATTGTCTGTTTCACAAGCATATAACAGTGAGGTCAGCACAACAGCTTTGTAGACTTTCAGTTTGTTAGTCATTCTAATACCTCTTCTATCTCAAACTTTTCTTTGGAGCCACCCAAACACTGAGTTAGCTCTAGCAATGCATGTGTCAACCTCATTGTCAATGTGTACCTCCCTGGAAAGTACACTACCAAGGAAAGTGAATTTATCCACAGCATTCAAAACTTTTCCATTTATTGTAACTAATGGTTCCATGTTTGGATGGTGTGGTGGTGGCTGATGGAGCTCCTGTGTTTTCTTGGTGTTGATTATTAGGCCAAATTAGCACAGGGAACAGAGAATTGATCTGTACTTTGTTGTATCTCACTTTCAGAGGCTTCATTGAGTGCACAATCAAATGCAAACAGAAAATCATGCACCAACACTCCCTCCACTTTTGTGTTTTATTAAAGCCTTTGCAAAATGAACAGCTTGCCATCACTATGGCAATTGACCTTGATGCTGTATTCATCCTCATTGAAAGCATTTGTCAAAATGGCTGAAAACATCATGCTGAAAAGCATGGGAGCAAGCACACAGCCCTGTTTCATTCCACTGGTGACTGGGAAGGCACAAGATCATTGTCCATTATTCAGAACCCAGGCAAACATGCCATCATGAAATTGGCATACATTATTGATGAACTTCTCCAGACAACCAAATTTTGACATAATTTTCCATAACTCCTCACAACTAACAGTGTCAAAGGCCTTGGTCAGATCTACAAATATTGTGTACAGATCTCTATTCTGATCCTGGCATTTCTCCTGGAATTTGCAGGAAGCAAACCCCATATCGACTGTTTCTTGGCCTTTTCTGAAACCACACTGACTCTCAGGTATGTGACTATTTTCCAGGTGAAGGACCAGCCTATTAAGGAGGACTCTGGCAAGCATTTTGCCAGCAATGACTAAGAGAGAGACCCTCTCCTGTGATTGTCACAGGACAATCTATTCCCTTTATCTTTATTGAGATGGATCGTGGAGGTATCTTTAACTCCTGGGGATAACTTCCTCTTGCCATATAACCTGGAAAATTTCAGTCAGCTTTTGCATGAGCAATGGTCTCCCTACCTTGCAAATCTCAGCTGGAATAGAATCAGTACCACGTGCTTTGCCACATGAAAGGAGACTAATGGCCCTCAAAACCTCTTCTTCAGTTGGAAGTTCAGTTAAGGAGGGATTGACTTCAACCTGAGGTAAATGGTCAATGACCTTAGCATTGAATGCTGATGCTCTGTTGTGAACACAATGCAAGTGTTCAGCCTATCTCTCTAGGATCATGTCCTTATCGCTAGTCTATGTGACTCCATCAGTACTGAGTAGTTGTGATGCCCTACAGGCTTTTGGTCCATAAAAAGCTTTCAGGGAATCATAAAACCACTTTGGATTGTTACTCTCAGCATAAAACTGAATTTCATCTACCTTCTTACTGAACCAGGAATCCTGCATCTCTCTAAGCTTTGCTTGTACTTTGCTTTTGATGGAATTAAATGCTGCCTTCTTAGAGGTGGATAAACTATACTGATGGTAAATCCTGTGAAGTTCTTGTTTTTCATTTAGCAGCTTCTGAATTTCCCCATCATTTTCATCAAACTGGTCTTGGTGTTTGCAAGTGTTCTGATTCAGATGAGCAAATGCAGTGCTGTACAACCAATCTCTGAAAACTGCCCACTTCTTTTCTGCTCCACTGTTGCCAACTGTATGTTTGTTCAACTTTCTCTTCAAGTTAGTAACAAACTGTTCACACTCTGAGAAGAGCTCTAATTTGTTGACATTAATTATTCTGGTAGTCATTTTGCCTTGGGGGTGGTCCTTTTGATGAATGCAAATATTTAACTTGGAAAAGATAAGTCCATAATCAGTGCACCACCCATGGCCTTTGTCACTCTCCCATCTTGTCTGTCTCTTTTCCTTACAATCACATAGTCTATTAGATGCCAATGTTTGCTATGAGGTTGCATCCATGAAATTTTGTTGTATTTAAGAAAATGGAAAACATTGTTGGTGATAAGAAGGTCATGTGATGTACAAGTCTTCAGTAGCAAATGACCATTGCTGTTTCTATTTCCAAATCCATTCCTCCCTAGGACTCCCTGCCAAATATGCTGGTCTGACCTACTCTAGTATTAAAGTTGTCCAAAATTATAAGATTGTCTTCTTTTGGCACATTAATGATAAGGATCTCTAGGTCTTCATAAAATTTTTCTTTGACTTCATGTAGGTTTGTCATGGTGGGAGCATATGCACTGATGATGGTGGCATGGCGTTTTTTCTGCGAGTGGCAATCGCATTGTCATGAAACTGTCATTCACTCCTTTTGGCAGGCATACCAGCTTGTTGGTTAGATTACTTTTGATTGCAAATCCCACACTAGCTTCATGGTACTCTCCTTCACTGCACCCACTCCAGAAAAAGATGTATCCAGCTCCAACTTCAGTAAGCTGGCCTTCATTTTCCAACCTTGTTTCACTCAGGGCTGCTATTTGGATGCAATATCTGTTGAGTTCTCTTGTAAGAAGAGCAGTTCTTTCACATCTACTGGATTTTTTGTTGTCTATTAGTGTGCACACATTCTGTGTGGTGATGGCGAGTGGAATCATCTTTGCAGATATTTTTGTACATTTTGTACATTTTGTGTGTGTGTTTTGACCACATAGTGGGATTCCCCTCCTGCTGTGGTAATCAGGCCAGGGTTGGGTAAGCAGACAATGTTTAGGGCACTTTTTCTAGCCCCCTTTCTCATACCAGGAGGTGAGCAATGCAATCATTAAAAAGCTGCTCAGACACCCAGGGGGCTATCAAGTCCCACTTCTGCAGGTTTGTGACCACAGCTCCAAGTGTATCTCCATCTGTTGCTTCATCACTTGCCTGTTGCCACAGGACTTTGAGGCATAATAGTGAAATGGTATGGGTAATGTCTGTTGATTCGTGTGTAAATTGGATTTAAGTGAGGCAGAGTTGCACAAAGTTATCAGTTGCACTCTCTCCTCCAGAGTCATTATAGTCCAGTGGCAGGACAGGCTGGTGATGGCTCAGGATGCAGCAGGTGATCTTGGCGCCTTCAGTGTCTAACCAAGCTCTAAGCACTCCACATCCCTGGCTTCATCTGCCTTCAAGCCTTTGGAACCAATCATTCTCATCTGCCCATTCCACCAGAAGTCTTCATATGCTTGTGGTAGACACCCACTAACTCACCCATGAGTTTGAGAACCTTTGATTACCCTCAACCTGGTTTGGCCAGTCTGCCAAAATGGTTTACTGGGGTGTGGCTGCTGCACATGCTACAGCTTCTTGGAACTACAGGTGAGAGTTAGATGGAACAGATGGACACCAAAAGTGGAAAGAGCCCCCAAAAGAGTTCGACAGCCATCACGTCAAAGGTACTGGTTCTCCCTGAACACACCCTACACCCCAACACTGTACTGGTGGGGAGGGAGATGTCTTGAAAAAAAACTGAGAGACAGAGACAATTGAGGTTATGGTGAAGAAGAACAAGGTTAGGGGTGATGAGGCAAAGAGAAATATGGAATGATATGAGATTACAATTAGATGAATTAAAGACAGAATTCATGAAAAAAAAATCAAGAGTGGTAGAGTGCAAAAGTATATCATGGGAATTAAGTACATTGGAAATCTGGGAGATTATGGTACAGAAGATATCAACATGTACACTATAATCTTCTAGAGTGAAGGCAAAAGTTAGGGAGAAAATAAATAATGTGATCAAAGCACTTAAGCTATGGGGGAAAAAGATAGAGAATATGTTGGATATTCAAAGATAACACTCATCAGGATCCATATCAAATAATACTTTAGGATTGCTTGAATCTCAAAATAACAGTAGGAAAAGTATATCCAATCATGGAAAGGACATCAAGTGGAGCAGTGTCATTAAAAGAAAGTCATATCTCAGTTAGTTCCAGAAGATAGAAAGACATGAAAGAGAATGGTCTAAGATGAAAATATATGTT
Source organism: Bettongia penicillata ogilbyi (assembly GCA_023548195.1). Taxonomy (NCBI): domain Eukaryota; kingdom Metazoa; phylum Chordata; class Mammalia; order Diprotodontia; family Potoroidae; genus Bettongia; species Bettongia penicillata. The sequence goes on along the minus strand of JAJHZJ010000047.1, from coordinate 828,742 downwards.
AATTATAAAGCAAGAATTTCCAAAGAGTACAAGGGAAAGGGCAAGTAGAGTGGGTAAAATGGAATAATTTATTTAAGATGGAGAGATGTGAGAAGGCAACAAGTTAAAGATGGGAAATTGACTTTGCATATTTGCATTCATTCAGAAAACATGGAAAGACTTACCCTGAAATAAGCATCAGATTCTATTTATATATGGTGCTCTTTTAATTAGATGATTTGAAACTGAACATACAAAAAGCAAATTTATTGTCAATTAAAATATTGAAGTTATTCAAGTTCATCATTTCATAGGTCTTTGATCTCAAAATCAAATGTCATTTTTTAAAGTATAACTAATCTAATCCATTTCCTTAATATTCCATATAAAGTAAATAAGATTCAAAAAGTTAAGGGATTTACTTGTGACCAAACAGGTAGCATTTCACATTGAAATCAATACCAAAAAATATTGAAACCTATTCATTTATTGGATATTTATGTATTTATGATATAATTGTTTTTACAAATTGAGAAACAGAAGAACCTGGGATCTCTGTGATCTAAACAAGAAAAAAGTAATGGGATTTTACCAAACTGAATTTAGTCATGTTGAAAATTCAACTAGCTACATCATAGCCACAATTACTATGCAAGGCAACAAAGAATAATTATAGGATTTCAGTCAAAAATAATCCAAGAACCAGATTACTTTTCTTTATTTTTTTAATTATATTACCAAACTGGTAGATCAGCTTAACGATACAAACATATTCAACAAGTTTTTACAAGATATCTTACACTTGTTTTTTGTGAAAATAGATGACAAAATGATGGACATAAGAGTTGAACAATTGAGTTAAATTAGATCTGTTTGAAAGAACAGACTCAAATGGTAGGCAACACTGGTTCTATATCAAATTGGAAAGAGTCCCCACAGATTGCCACAGGGCTCTATGCTTGGCCATTTGCTGTTGTGATACATTGTTTCTTTCCTCCTCCACAGAATCCAGACCATCCCCTGGAGCCATTTGTAGAATGGTAGGTTGGGCAGTCTTTCATCTTATTGGGATAGGATATATTTCCATTTACATACTACCTTTTCAACCTTATTATACATTATTCCCCTTCACCCACTGTCAAGCTGACAGTGACACTGTCAACAAGGTCAAACTGACCTTATTATTTCTCACACCTGGCACCAGAGCTCCCTTCTCTGTGTCTTTGCATTCACCATCTCCATGTCTCAAATGCATTTGTTCCTCCCCTCTATCTGTTAGAATCCTTAGTTTCCTTTGAAATTCACATCAGCATTTGGCACCATACTTTGTGTGTTTGTACATGTGTGCATATACATATACATATTTTATATATGTATACAGATATACTTATTTGGGCACTTGTAAAGATGCATATACCCATAAATTAGACAGATGTAGAGGGACTTCTACAGATGTTCAGCATATTAGCATGAAGAAAATAGTAATAGCAAAAGTTATACCTTGAAAATTCAGAAAAAGCCAAAGTTAACATTCTCATGAATTCTACTCATTTCTCACATTTTCCATACACAACTAAAATTAGCATATTCTGTATAAGAAAAAGGACTCCTAACAGAAAGATCCTCTTTTCTGATTTGTTAACCAATGACTTGATTTTTTTAAATTTTAATTTCTTAAATTTTTAATTAATAAATATTTATTCTCTCTCTGCCACATGCCATTCAATAATCACACCAAAAAAGGACAGGGGTGGAACATAAGGAAACTCATGCAACAAATATGTCTAGTCAAGAAAGGTCAATATCCTCTTCAGAAATATCCAAAAACTTATGCTTCATTATGCATTTTAAGTCTCTAACTTCTCAGGTCAGGGGTGTGGTCAGGATTCATCACTACTTCCTTGGAATTCTGACTTATCATTGCCTTGATCAAAGTTCCAAAATCCTTCAAATGTTCTTGTCATTCTGTGAATTGCTCTTGTTCTGATCAATTCACTTTAAATCAGTTCAAAAAGATTTGTTTAGTTTTCTCAGAAACTATTTCATCATTTCTTATAAAGCAATGTCATATCCCATAATATTCATACACTATAACTTCCTTAGTCATTATCCAAATAGGTGGACATCCACTTAATTTTCAGGAGGTTTTTGTACAACAAAAATCTACTGTGAATATTTGTGTACACATGGTTTTCTTTTCCCTTTTGTGATCTTTTGGGGGTATATGTCTAGTCATGGTGTATCAGTTTGCAAAAGGTATACATAGTTTAGTTAATTTGGGATATAGTACCAAATCACATTCTAAAATAGCTGGAAAAATACAAATTATCCACCTACATCCCTTCATTATCTATTCTGGGATTGCTTTAAAAAAAACTAGGTTCCTAACTGGTTGGGTTTTTGCTTGTTTGGTGTGTGTGTGTGCGTGTGTGTATGTGTATGTGTGTGTGTGTGTGTGTGTGTGTGTGTGTTATAGAACTCTTTGACACTGATGAAATCTATGAACCTCTTTTCAGGTTAGTACTTTCAAATAAACAAAAATGCATCCTATTGCAGAAGGAACTATATTAATATAGAATTATCTAAATATTAAAAATAACATTTATAGATACCATGTTAATAATTCCTGCTTTGGGCAGAACCACAATGGTAGAGTAAAAGCAGAGACTTGCTAAAGCTCTTCACCTAGACCCAGTCAAATGTCTGTAAAAATGACTCTAAACAAAGTCTGGAGTTAGAGAACCCACAGAAATGATGGAGCAAAGCAAATCTCTTGCTCAAGACAGTCTTGAGCAAGTCTTGAGTCTAAAGGTTAAAAGAAAGTATCTATCACATTGGGCTGGGAACAGAGTGCAGTAGATATGGCCATGCCAACGCAGACAAGACCTGAGCAAACCTTGATGAGACTGAGTCATTGGCACATGTGGTGGTTTCCAGACTTTATGACCCCAAAATGCAAAGGACAAATTGAAAAATCAGTGGAAAAAACCTGTCAGAACTGTGTGAGAGAATATAGTGGTCTGGTCACAGCCCCAGGGTGGTGGAGGTGGAAGAAGAGCCTGAAGCAGCAGAGGCAGCAGTGGCAGCTGTTTCTGGAACTCTAGGCCCACTGATTGTGAGGGGATTGAGCAACTGACAGTACACTCCCTCCCCCACCGCACTGGAGGCAGAGAGTTACCTTGACAAAGACTTCAAAAGTCAAGTAATTGGCTGCGGAAATGAATAAAAACAGGGAAAAAAATCCAACTGAAGTATATACTGTATATAACTGGAAGGAGATGATAAAGTCAAAACTTCTGTATCCAAAGCATCCAGGGAAAATATGAATTGATCTCAGACCACAGAAGAGCTCAAAAAGGATTTCAAAAATCAAATAAGAGAAGTAGAGGGAAACAGGAATAGAAATCAGAGTGATGCAAGAAAACCATGAAAAAAATATTCAACCACTTGCTAATGGGGACTCAAAAATGTTGAAGAAAATAACTCCTTAAAAAATAGACTAACTCAAATGGCAACGATCCAAAAAGCCAATGAGGAGAAGAATGCCTTAAAAAGCAGAATTGGTCAAATACAAAAGGAGGTTCAAAAGCTCACTGAAGAAAATAATTCTTTAAAAAGAGAATAGAGCAGATAGAAGCTAATGATTTTATGAAAAATGAAAAAAAATAAAACCAAAAGAATGAAAAAAATAGTAGAAAATGTGAACTATCTCATTGGAATAGCTATTGGCCTGGAAAATAGATCCAGGAGAGACAATTTAAAATTATTGAACTACCTGAAAGCTATGATAAAAAAAGAGACTAAACATCACCTTTCAAGAAATTATCAAGGAAAATAGATATTGAAAGAATCCAGCAATCAACTCCTGAAAGAGATCCCAAAAAGAAAACTCCCAGGAATATTGTAGCCAAATTCCAGAACTCTCAGATCAGGGAGAAAAGATTGCAAACAGCCAGAAAGAAACAATTTGAGTACTGTGGGAAACACAATCAGGATAACCCAAGATCTAGCAGCTTCTGCATTAAGGTATCTTAGAATACAATATTACTGAAGTTAAAAGAGTTAGGATGAAAACCAAGAATCACCTACTCAGCAAAACTGAGTATAATGCTTCAGGGGAAAAAAATGCTCATTCAATAAAATGAGGACTTTCAAGCATTCTTAATGCAAAGACCAGAGTTGAACAGAAAATTTGACTTTCAAATACAAGACTCAAGAGAAGCATGAAAAGGTAAGCAGGAAAAAAAGTCTTACATACACACACATGCACACACACACACAGAAGGCACAGGGGGAGTTGCATATGAAGGGATGATATATAAAAAAATATTAAAAAAGGGCTAAGAGAGGAATATTTTGAGAGGAAAAAGGAAGAAATAGAACAGAGTAAATTATCTCACGTAAAAGAGGCAAGAAAAAAGATGTTTTAATGGAGGGGAAGATGGGAGAGGAAAAGAATGAAACTTACTCTAATAATATTTGATTTAAGGAGGGAATAACATGCATAATCAATTTATTATGAAAATCTATCTTACACTACAGGAAAGTAGAGGGAAAGGGAATAAGGTGGGGGAGCATGATGAAGGAAAATGGGAGGAGGGGGTAATTAAAAGTAAACACTTTTGAGGAGGGATAGGGACAAAAGAGAGAACAGAATAAATGGGGGTATAGGATAGGGTGGAGAGAAATGTAGTTAGTGTTTCACAAATGACTGTTATGGAAATCTTTTTCATAACTACCCATGTATAACTTATATCGAATTGTTTGCCTTCTCAATGGGGATGGGTACAAAAGGAGAAAGGGAGAGAAGTTGGAACTCAAAGTTTTAATAATGAATGTTAAAAAATGTTTTTACGTGAAACTGGGAAAAAACATATACAAGGAGTAGGTATAGAAATCCGTCTTGCCCTACAAAAAAATGTAGGGAAAGGAGAGAAGAGAAGGGAGGGTTGTGATAGAAGAGACAAAAGATTGGGGGAAGGGGTTATCAGAATGCATGCTCTCTTGGGGCAGATGGAAGGGAGACATGGGGAGAAAATTTGTAACTCAGTCTTGTGGAAATGAATGCTGAAAACTAAGAAGAAATAAAGTAATTAATTTGAAAAAAAAAAAAACTTCCAGTTTTGAATTTATGGGTGATATGAGTCTTATCCACTACATTTTTTAGCTTTCCTCCAGTACTTTCATCTAGGCCACAGTAATCAAAGAGAACACTCTCTTTTATTCAGACTTTGCTGGTGCCCTTTTCCAAGCAAAAATACAACCGATGGTCCTTCATTCCTTTAACCCTGATAAGTACAGATTTGCCCTTGTTATCCTGATTGCCCCTGAGCTCTTGCTTTTGAATCTGGAAAAGGTGTAGTTCCTGCTCATTTTTTTTCCCCTCCCTGGCCTACTCATATATGAGAAATTATTTTGAAGTCAATTTTTATTTTTCTTCTAGATTTCTCCCTCTGACTTCTGTCATATCCTTTAAGAATATCACTTTTTGTAGCCATTGATCATATCCAATCTGCTCCTCAACTCCATCACATCTAGCCTGGTGATCTTAAAACATTTAGTGACCTCCCTAACCCTTTTACAGAGTCTGAAGCTACCTGTATTTTATGCTTTTACTTATTAACTTGCAAATTTTGGAGAAGTAATTGAACATATGACACAAATCTCCCTATTTGGGAGATATTGCCTCTCTAGTCTTACAACTACACCAACATTCACCTCTGGAAAAGGCACATATGATTTCAAATGTAAGCTCATGAAGGGTTTGGTATTACCTTACACTGTTTTGTTTTGTTTTGTTTTTCAAATTATAGGTGCTATTAGCACAACATTTACTAAATGTTAAGCACTGAGCATTCATGAAAGGTAAAAATAGACCCTGCTGTCAAGGAATTCACATTCTAGTGGGGGAGACAATATGTAATCGACTACCTATATGCAAAATATATAAAATGTATATAGGTAATAATGTCACAGGAAATGCTCTCAGATTCACATGACCTATTCTAGATTTAGAATTGTGGATCTAGGGACGTTAGGGGCTATCTGTTCCAACCTCTTCGTTTGTATATATAGATCCACCTGAAACTTTAAGTTATATGCCCTTACACATGAGAAGTAAGATTTGAAGGTACCTTTTGACTCCACAGATACTGCTTTGTATATTATACTTTCATGGTACTTGAAAGGTTCTCCTCAGAGCAGCATAGATGCTCTCCTGAGAAGTCTCTTAACTTGACATATTGAGTTCCCTGTGTTGTCACTGTTAGATTTATAGTCAATTCTCAATCCCCAGTTAAATCTACTGGCACATATATTAATTTCTCCTTTCACAAATATCTTGCTTCATCTTCAGTGAACTTTTCTTCGGGGGAAAGTTATTACAACTTCTTGCCATCTCTTCATTTTCAGTGAGTAGTCTGATAGGGAGTTTCCTGATACAAAAAAAATGCCTCAGGGAGGCTGGTATGTACCCTTGGTAAAAAAAAAAAAAAAATAAGAATAATTTACAGATTGCAAAAAGTGCTATGTGGCTTTATCTGCTTTATTAAGTACAGTCAATGCTCAGCTTTTGTAGGGGTAATATTCCTAGGACGCAAAACTCAAAAATTCAAATATTGATGCATTGAACCTATGTGAAATAAGGGGTTACATTCCCACAACACCAAAAATTACAAACTTTCCTTAAAGATTGCTAAAAATAAACTTTTTTGCATGTGATTCTTTGTAACAAATCATTAATTCTGATAATATGCACTTTTCCTAACACAGTAACCATAAAATAACCCATAAAATGGAGGGGAAAGGAGAGACAATACATGATTGGATGTGGTGGAGTTGGGGCAGTAATATTAGAAGAACTCCAAGGTTAAAAAAAAAAAAAGGAGCAACCTGCTCTCACTAATCTCCCTTTCATCCCCATAGTTGGCCTGTCCCCTGATGAAAAGTGCATGCCTCGAGGTAATTACATGAAAAGTCCGTGGTCGGACCTTAGAACTCCCACCTTTGGGGTTGAGTTGGCCTGTCTCAGAGGCACTTTGCAGTGGACAGAAGTGGTAGGAAAAGTTGTGTTGCTCCACCAGGAAGTTAAGGAGCCCAGTGGTGTGGGCAGCAGAGGAAGTGGGATGCTCCCTCGAAGCACCTGGTTAACGGCACATTGTGCCCACATTGATTTTCCTCTACTGTGCACAAACATGAACTAAATGTGTGAAAATGAGGTTACTAATAAAATCACATGACAGTTCAAAGTTGAGAAAGTTAAATGCCTGAATGTTAACAATTGACTATGTGTTGAATATCTCCAAATTGTATATAACTCCCCCCTCCTCCCCAGATGCAATGTTCAGTATCTCTTCCCTTATGGTCAACAGGAGCCCCTAAAAAAAGAAGGCCTTTATAAGAACCCAATCACACTGCTTTTCTCTTGTGCTCCAATGACTGAACTTTCCTGGGATTATTTCAGTAGCAAATTCATCATAATGTACCATAGCAATATGACATATGCCAATACTTCATTATGAAATAATGTAATGATAACCAGTGGGTAAAAACTATGAAGTGTTTGGCATGTCATATAAGACACTGAATAGTGAAATTTGGCACTTCACACACCACAGAGTTAGAGATATAGTGAAAGACTAGCTGTTCCATTGAGGAAGGGGATCCCAGTAGGAAAATATCACTGATTATCAGAAAAAGAACATCTTTCACAGAATCACAAAATTTGAGAGTTGGGAGGGATTTCAGTGGCTAGCTAATCCATATTATACATGAAAAAAAGATATTCAATACAACCAACCTGACAAGTGAAAAAATCTGAATTAATCATGCCATGATGCAGGCTGACCCAGTGCTCATTGTTCATGCCTACCTTACTAAAGGCAGATAAACAGGTGGTCCTGGGACTTTGCAGCTGAGATACTTTTTCCTTGTGCAAATTTTGTCAACGGTCCATTTTGTACAGTGCATGCTTATGTTTGTGTACGCCATGCACCCACATGTAGGTATGTACATATATACACATATACATGTATGTGTTTACACAAGCATAGTAGGATATGCGTATATGCATATAAGCTATGAGCATGAATATATACATGTACATATGTATACACACATATGTGAAATATTGGTTGAATTTTCCTATAAAAAAATCAGGTACAAGCTCCCACTATCACTCTGGCTGCCTCTACCATTAATTGGTTGGTTGGTTGCTGTCCTTGGTCTTCGAAGAGGACCAAGATGATATCACCACTGTAAAGTGAAATTTCAGTGTGTCCAACTGTGGCTAATCAGACCAATATGAGCTCAGAATGCTCTACCACAGGTTGGGCACAGACAGTCCATATGAATATTTGGGGTGGATATCAAAAATTTGCGTATTCTGTGTTTACTTTGTGCTGTCTCAAATTTGCTTTGCTCAAAGAGCACAGCACCTTTCCTTATGTGGGCATGTCATGCTGAGCAGTCCTGTGCCAGTGTCTCCCACGCTGCACAGTTGAATCCAAAGGTCTTGAGAGAGACCTTGAGTGTGTCCTTGTATAGTTTCTTCTGGCCACCATGTGATCGCCTGCCCCATGCAAGTTCTCCATAAAATAGTCTTTTTGGCAAGCGTACATTTTGCATTCCAACAATGTGGCCAGCCCAGAGTTGCGCCCTCTGAAGCATAGTTTGAATACTTGGCAGTTCGGCTCAAGCAAAGACTTCAGTGTCTGGTACCTTATCCTGCCAGGTGATCCTCAGAATCTTTCTAACACAGTTCAAATAGAAGCAATTCAGTTTCCTGGCATGGCGCTGATAGACTGCCCATGTTTCACAAGCATATAACAATGAGGTCAACACAACAGCTCTGTAGATTCCACTCTACTGTTAATAAGACAGGTATGGATACATCAAGGTGTCAAAGACATTAAAGTTGACACTCAGTAACACCAATCCTTCACATAAACAGCTATTTCTAGCAAAGGGAGATATCTAAGGGCATCATGCAATATCTTGGGTGTTAACAGGTTTCCCTTTACGTAGAAATTTTTTAAAAATGCTAGAAGTTCACAATGATAAATTTAGTAGTTTTTCCATTTCAGTTATGGGCTGGAATATATATGTTCTTTCTAACTCAGAGAGTCTCACAAGGAAGGAATATTTGGCACTTTCCATGAGATGAAGGTTCAGTGGTACTGTGGGGGCCATGAGAAAAAGAAGGGGCAACAGAGCAGGTGTGGATGTTAGGGTTAAACTGAATCTTTGATGAAAGTATATTAGTCCCATAGCCCTGATTTTCTCTGAGACTTCCTCCCTTTGTTCTTTAAAGATAGTGATATTCCTATAAGATGTATGAAAATCTTAAGAGAAATAGAGAAGCCCATCTGAGTGGAGAAATGAATGTTGGATCAATGCTGTTTTGTGTTTTTGTGTCATTGATGCTACCTCAGAACAAAGCTCATTATTCCACATAGCTAATGTAGTGTTTCCATGTCCACAGGTCAAGGACAGCAGCTAGGAGTTGATTAGAGGACACACAAGAAGCCAGGGACTGTGTGACTCTAATTCATTGTGAATTAACCACTGAAGCTAGGCTTAATATTGTCAAGGCAGAAGTTTCCAGAGGTACAGGGGGACATTAGAAAAGCATCTCTAATTCATAAGAATTATGCATGAAACCACATGATTGGAGGCTAGGGTCAAAATTTTTCCCCATAAAGATGGTCTCTGGAGATTCTCAACACCTGAAAGCAAGTGCCAGAGACAAACCATTGGCTAAAGGTATGTGAAGCCACTTAATTTAATTTTTCATTCTGCACTGACAGGACAAGTTTATTTTATGCTGGCACTTATATTAGTATAGGGAAAATATTTCTGTCAGAAGAAAGTGCTTTTTGATAACATGGCTTTTAGATGTCCCAGTAAAAACTGATCATTAATATTCACACAATAACCTCACCTCTAACATCTATGGCTGAAGTTATGGGTTTTGAAATTTATGAAGTATTGTGTTTCAAGTATATTTAGTTGGGACTCCTAAAGGAAGTTGCCAATATCCTTGATCAGAATTTCTAATATATTGTTTTTGATAAAAATGCTTTATGTCATATATCCCATTTCTTATAAATGGACTATTATTAACCTTTCCAACTTTAAAATTGACTTACCTTCCCTTCTCGAAGATACTCATTCACAAGACTCTTGCCTGGAAAAAGGTAACATTTAAAATCTATTTTCTAATATTCAATAGATAATTTTTATCATTTTACTTGTTTCACCCTTCTGGAATTTTTTTAATGATTATTTTAAAGGACATATATCATAGTGTAGAAATATGGGGTTATGATCAAGACACCTTGTTTTGACACTTAATAGCAAAGTGTGCAATCATCAATATACCATATAAACTATCTGCTCCATATCTTCCTTATCTGGACAATGGTATTCATATTACTTGATCTACTTCCTTCAAAGAACTGCTTCAAAGAAAGTGATATGTGCATGCACACATTTACATATGTAGACTTCTGTGTATGTGTGTATACATGTGCATTGTGGTATACATACATGTTTATTGTGTGCATATAATAAGTATATATACATGATGAAAACTTTATAATAATGTGTTCAAACTGATCTGCGTGTATACATGCATATATGGACATACATTCCATTCATAATGACATGGATACACAGATATTCTTTTAGGTTATTGGTACAAATACATTATAGGCAAACATAGATGCAAATGTGTCTAGATTTTGTTTATATTCACATGAAACATGCATATATGTATATATGCTGTATATATATTTAAGTACATGCCCTTTTATGATCATGAGAAAAGACATTGGTCTTCTTTTTTAAAGAGATTTCTAACCATGAAATTTGGCAGCAAACAATGGGATGTAAGTTAGTAGCATGTTTCTTCAAACATGTCCCATGTGGAAATTCTTATCCGCAGATCATGCCACTTAAGGCAAAAGGTGTATATGTGCGTGTATACATGTATGTATGTATGTGTATGTGTGTGCATATACCTATATATGTGTGTATATATGTATGTGTGTGTGTATATATGCACTCCAAGTCCTCAGTTAAGAAAACCTCATTTTATCAAAAGTCATGCCTTGTTGTGGGTAGATCCCTGAGGAAATGAAAATGTGTTACATTATCATCTATATAATCACTAGAAGAATTAAAAGGTTGTCATTCCTCTCATAGAAAAGAAAACTAAAAAAAAGAAAAATAATTAGAAAATTTAGGCATAATAACTAGATGTCGCCACTGATTGATTGCTAATCATCACTCATCATCAGCTTTGGCACTCACCTGTTTACACAGGGTTTCACATATATAATAACTGCTTCTAAGTGATTGTTGGATTTAATTACTGAATATATGAAAAGGAACAATTTGACTTGAAACTGATTGGATTGGTGTTGCATAAACCAGTCACCCTAATATAGACCAGAACATGAAGAATATGTACAGCATGCATCATTGAAGAATTAGTTATTAAACTTTTACTCTGTGCCAGGCACTGTGCTGAGCCCCAGGGATACAAAAAAAATTGAACATAATTCCTGCCCTCAAAGAACGTAATTTTGGTGGGATCATGCAAATAAATAGGTACAAATAAGATACATTCAGTACAGATGGATATGGGGAAGAGTCTAATGACAGGTAGAAAAGGAGTATATAAAAGACTTCTTGCACAAAGGAACCAGAGAAGATAGGAGGCAGAGGTGAAGAGGGAAACAGTCCTGGCATAGGCAACAGATAGTACAAGGCACAAAGATAGGAAAGAGTGTGGGGTACACTAAAGATGTGATGGGGATTAAAGTTTAAGAACACTGGAATGCTGGAAAAGATCTTTGTTATAAAAAGAGTTAAACCCCAAACATAAGCCTTAATACTTAATTCTGGAGGTGACTAGGCAGTACTAAAGCTTATTGATTAGGCTAGTACATAGTCAGACATGTGCTTAAGGAGAATCACTGTCACAGAATCATAAATTCTATAATGGAAGAGTCAGATGGATTCTAGAGAGCTCTGTCCTTTGGCTATAAAAAGATATGCTAATCTAAATCCTACATTCTTGTCTGAATTCAGAATCCGGGAGTTGTTCAGTCATGTTTGTCTCTTTGTGACCCCACGTGGGATTTACTTGGCACAGCTACTGGAGTGATTTGCCATTTTGTTCTCCAGCTCGTTTTACAGAATGAGGAAACTGAAATAAACAGTGTTAAGTGACTTGCCCAAGGTCACACAGCTAATATGTGAGATCAGATTTGAATTTGAAATCTTCCTTATTCCAAGCCTACTGCTCTATCCACTGAGTCCTGGAGTATCCTTGCCTTAAATCTCACCTTTGACAATCCCTTCTTGTCTGATTACAGGCAAATATGAACAAATCTGAACCTCAGTTTCATCAGCTATCATTTTGTTCACCTATTTCATATGGTTGTTATGGGAAAAAGCACTGAAAAAATAAAATATCAGCATGTTTCTCTTTAAAAAAATGTCCAACATTAAAGTTTGGGACAATTTTCTCCACTTATGCAGAATGTCAGTAACTGCTTTAACCATTACATAACCAGACACCTTTTTAAATCCACTTTCCTTTTTTTAGGATATCTGAAATCTGACTCATCCTTGTGAGTGCAGTACTTTAAAAAATGTGTATGTCTAGTCCAATAGCTTGTTTCAGTCTTCTGGATGGTGGCCACAATTTGACTTAAATCAAGTAAAAAGAAAAGTGGGAATAACTTCTGCCTTGCAGCAATCCATTAGGGGCAATTTCATCACTTAACCTTTCCTGTTACAAGGGGATATGAAGAGAATATTTTTCTGATTCTTTAGGGTCAAAATAGCAAAGCTCTATTACTGATCATCAATCAAAAGAAATACTAAAAACAACAAAAAATCTCTGGATAAAAGTCTTTTTCATAATTTGCATAGTGGGTTTGAAGAAACCCACGTTACATGCAATCAAATGATTACTTAAAATATATATTTAAAATATTAAGAAGTATTATTCTTTTATATTATGGAATCTATCTTATTGGTGATGAGAAGGGAAGGAAAAACAGGATGTGCTTTATTTAATTTTCATGCCAGATGGCATAAAAATCCCAGATGCAGAAACTCACTCTACTAATCAATATCAGTACCTTGTTTACAACTTACAGTCTAAAACAGTTCTCTACAGCACTGAGTGGTTAAGGAATTTGCCCATGCCTGGGACAGCTAATGGAGTGCTGGGCCTGGAGTCTAAAAGTCTCATCTTCCTGAGTTCCCATCTGACCACAGACACTTACTAGCTATGTGACTCTGGGCAAGTCACTTTACCCTGTTTGCCTCAGTTTCCTCATCTGTAAAGTGAGCTAGAGAAGGAAAATGGCAAACTACTCCAGTATTTTTGCCAAGAAAGCCCCAAATGGGGTTTTTTACTTCTCACAAACTAGAGTGAGTACTGGACATTCCCCTATAGCTATCGTTTTAAACTATTATTCATATTCTAATGTGTCTGATATTTATCTCGGTCTACTAAATCCTATTATGTTGTATCATTAAAGTCATAAAGTTGTCTCTGGGTCTTCATTGCTATGACAAGGGAATATAAGTTGAGGCATGACCTACCAAGCTTTGGATATGAGTCCGGTAACTAAATGCAAGTCATCCATCCAGTGACCTCCGGCATTGGTGAAATTGATCATGAAGTGAGAGCTTCAGCATGAGGATGATTTTGACCATGACAACTTGTGAAGATGGCCTGTGAAGTCATAGAAGTACTCTAGTATGCTTTCGGGGAGGGAGGAATCACAATGATGAAATCAAAGAACCTTAAAAATGTATTCATTTATACACACAAGTACATGTGCATGCAGACAACCACACACACACATTGTGGTTGTGCCTTGTCCTTCATTCTCAAAGAGGACCATGACTTCAGGAAAATGATGCCATGACTTGAAAGTGCATTGGATTGCAGTGAGGGAGGGTTGTGCAAAGTCACTAGTGTTAAAAACATACTTGACAATGAAAAATATCAAGGAAAATTTATTAAAGTAGATTTCAGAGAAATTGCCTTGGTCAAGGTGAACTCTACCCTTCTTTAATAAGGGGGAGAAAGAGAGCAAGATAAGACAGCAAGGACATTTTCATAATGTTAGTGCAGGAGAGATCCTCCCATTAGAGAATAGATTGGTCCATTTTTTTCAGGTCATAACCTTTTAACATGCCCACGGTATGTCATTAACCAAACACAGTGGGATTTTTAAGTGTCCCTGTCAGCGATCTCAGATAGTTTAAGCTAGTTCAGTTTTGTCTTCTTGAGTTTTTCTGAAAGTCTATAACTGTTTTCTGATTGGTCAGGGCAACCTGCAGTTTTTATTCAGTAACCTTAGGGGATAATGATCTTTGTGAACACTTAACCCCTTCTCTCTCTTACTAGTTCTGACCTTCTTTACCTGACTCTGCTAGGTCACAGCTCTGATTAACTATCCACACTGAGAGTTTTGACCCTGTGGAAACAAAACTCCTTCCTCTGTTTCCCACACCAGCCTCACTTTTTCCTCCAGAGACTTCTGGGTCCCGGGGCCAGATATAGATCAGGATAACTGGAGACAGCCCCGGATGAAAAGTGAGACCTTGGTCTGTTTAACTTAAAGTCCGAGTTTTCACTTTGACTGAGGCAATGCCCATTCAGTGATTAGGGCTGTTTAAGAAGTGAGCCAGGGGATGATCCCTTTAATAAAAAAAAAAAAGTCAATAAAATTCAGCTGGGAGGGTGACCCTGAGGGCTGTTTCTTACATTCACTCTGAGTCATCAGGGCCCAAAAGATAATTAAGTGGTACTTAGGCAGCAACCTATTGTTGGCCACCAATGAGAAACTGTGTGAATTGAGTTTTAGGTATGTTTTTAAGAATGAAATCTAGCAGGGCCACTAGGTGACTCGGTGAATAGAGCACTAGCCTTGGAGTCAGAACCTGAGTTCAGATTTGACCTCAGACACTTGACACTTAGTAGCTGTGTGACCCTGGGCAAGTCACCTAACCCCAATTGCCTTGCCTTTCCCCCTCAAAAGAAAATGAAATCTAGTCAGTAATCCCCACAATATTAAGGTAGGCTCCAGCTTTCAAAATTTGCCTTCCTTTTGGCAGAGTACCCTCAGGTAAAGGTATGAATGAAGAAATCATAAGAACTTTAAATATTTATATATCAATATACACACACGCACACATGCACACACACACACATATATATGCATGTATGTATGTATATATAAATACCTGTGTGTAAGTAAAGGTGACATCAGGAAGGTGATGCCATGAAATTAAATACAAAGGAATTGGATTTAAGTAAGGAAGATACCAAGGTATAGATCAGGATGGTCCTCTTCCAGAATGAAGGGGATCCTACTGGACAGTTACAGTTGAGCAATACAGTTAGTTCCTTCCTTCCTTCCTTCCTTCCTTCCTTCCTTCCTTCCTTCCTTCCTTCCTTCCTTCCTTCCTTCCTTCATTCCTCCTTCCTTCCCTCTCCTCTCTCCCTCCTTCTCTTTCTCCCTCTGTCTGCATAGGGTATCATACCCTTCCCTGCAGGTACTCTGGCCAAATTTTGATTGCTGAAACCTGCATAGCTATCTTAGGCTTGATGGGCTACTAGTCTTTCTTAAGGACCATGCCTTAAACCCAAATAATTCTGGCTCTCATTGATTGGCCAACAATAAATCAAAACTCACCCAAACCAAACCTCACTTGGCCATTGTTTGGGCCCTGATGCCTCAGAGTGAATATAAATGGCAAATGTTTTTGTTTTGGCCAGATTTAACCCTAAGGGTCTTCCCCTCCCAGATTGATTCTTTTTTTTTCTTTTACTAGTTATAACAGAATGTTGTTTGTCTCATTTCTTACCTAAGCTTAGTCACTGAATGAGCATTTCCTCAATCAAACTGAGACCTAGGAAAGATCTTAGCTTAAAAAGGCCAAAGTCTCCCCCTGATTCTGAAGCCATTTCCAGTTATTCTGATGTATACCTTGCCACTGGAACAAGGTAACTTCAGAGGAGAGTGTTAGTCTGCTGACCTTGCACAGTCCTTCTTCACTTAAATCTAATTCACTTACAAGTCATGGCATCACCTTCCTGATATCATGGTCCTCTTTGAGAATGGACAGACAACAACAAAGTGCTTTAGAAAACACTTTTATTGATGTATTTTTGCTTATGTATTGCCAAATTTCTTCTAGTATACCTTTCTTCTCCTATATTAGAGAATTCTCCCACATAAAAAACTCAATATTCAAGAAAAAAAATTAGGGAAAACCAGCAAAACCAATCAATACATGGGGAAGTCTGAAAACATATGCAGTCTTCCACTTTTGTGGACCTCCCACCTTCATTTGATAATGGGGAACGTATCTTCTGATCTCTTCTTAGGAGCTACGTTTGTTCTTTAATTTTTATAACATTAACTTTCCATTATTTTATGGATGTTTTTCTTCCCATTTGCATTGGCTCTGCTCCCCTCACTATGTGTCAATTCATCTAAGTCCTTCTAGGCTTCTCTGTATTCAACATTATATTCTATTGCATCACATATCAACAACTTTTAGGTATTCCCCAGTCAATGCATATCTACTTTGTTCTTTGTTCTTTGCTACTTAAAAGAAAAAAGTGCTTCTGTAAACAATGACCTTCTTGGAGTCTATGTCTAGATGGCAAATTGAGCAATCTCTGGTCTAAAGAGTAAGGGCTTTTTGGTAACTTTACTTGCACAATTCCAAATTATACTCCAAAACAGTTACAGTAGTTTCACTGTCAATGCACCAATATAGCTATCTTCCTACAACTCTTTCAACAAAAATTTTTCCATATTTTGTTATCTTTGTCAGTTTTCTAGGTGGAAAGTTACTTATATCATAGGGTTGGACTCATTTGGATTTCTCTTATTATTAATGAATCGAAATATTATTTTATGTGGTTATTAATAGTTTTTTAATACTTCTTATTAGAAACTTCAAATCAGAGATATTTGGACTTATTTAGATATCTTGATGGCTAACTTTCAGTTATATTTCCTGTTGATTTATGTGTTCACCCTTGATAATATTTAATATCATTTTTATCTGGACCTGACAGTTTTTTTGTTCTCTGAAGTAAACTCAGAGAATACCTCTTCTTATTTCCACAAGGACAGATGGGACTGACTTAGGATATTTTATGAAAACCTTAACCTGACACACTATCTTGAATAATAGGATTTTTTCCATATCTTACTATTCTGTGGACATATATTATGTTATGACATGATAATGGTAAAAAAATAAAAAATACCTTGTCAATTATTTTATCTTATTGTATTTACAAACTATTCAATTAAGAAATTCCTTTCTCATGCATAGTTAATCACATATGGAAACCATAAATCTGTGGAACACAGACATGCTGGGGTGGTCCTAAAACAGATTTAAGCCTGGTCATTCTTGTATTAGTCAATCAGAAGTTTTTCTGACTCCATGATCATGTAACCACTACCTTTAAGGGAATAAACAATACACATTTAGTCTTTTTGCGTTTTTTAACCAAACTTTCAGGTCATCACTCTCAAGGTTTTAAACTGAGTTTTTCTTTTTTTTTTCCTCTGCTAAGATCTTTGGTAATTTTAATCTTTTTTCCCCTTATGTATTCATTTCACTCATTTTTTGTGACCTCTACATTTGATATAGCAGGTCCTCTAAGGACTGGATCTCAAAGCTGATTGAATTCTTCCCACAGTAAAAAATTCACATTTTCCCAGCTTCTTTTCTTGGCCCACATGATGCCTAGGAAGGAAAGGAAACATTACCAACCCAACTTAGTGTCAGTCCCCTTTCCTTCAGGCCTGGGTCAGTCCCACATAAATATGGACACTTTGGTCTATTTTCCTCTGTTCACTTCTTAATCCAATTGCTGCTATAATGTGTTGCTATCTCAGACAGAGCACACTTTTCGTACATCCCTCTCCTCTACAAGGGGCTAAACAGAGGTAAAATCTGTTGTCTTTCCCAGAAAATAATGGGGTGAGGGAAGGGCAGAGGCAGGGTATTCTGCTAGAGACTGAAGCAGCATCAAAGGAAATTTCTTAGTGAAATTCTGAGAACAAGACTATGCATTCAATTTTTCTACTTTTCCAGATTTTAGAAGCTGACAGCATAAGGGGCACTAGGAGAGCATGTTAAGGATTAGAGCTCTCAGCTATTAATTAAAGGGATTTTTATTTTTAGTAGACTTTTTACTGTTGTGACTTTGAAGAGAAGCTACAATTACTGTGACTCATTTGCAAACTTCTTATTTTGGAGAAGTCAAACGTTCCTGAAGAGTAGAGAACCTATTACTCAGGTTTTGTTCATGTGATCTGGGAGTTCAAATGTGTATATTCTGTCACTCTTAAGAAAGTATACAACTATGGAGGACAGGGACTTTGCTTTTCATAGTTTTCCTAATGTTTGTTTAGAATAGTCAACATTCAATTGTTGGTGAATGAATAAATCAGGAGGGAAAAAAAATGATCCCCCAAGACAATCTTTAAAAAGTGATCTTTTCTTTTTTCATTGATTTCAAGAAACTTCCATCATAGAAACTTCCTCTACCATGGCAAGTTAACAAGTTGTTTGTATCATGTAGTGATAGAAAATTGCCTAAGGGAGGGTTCAGTTTTTGCTCATGGTCATATTTCTAGAATTTGTCAGAGACATGACTAGAACCTTGAATTTTCTTATTCCAATATAGAGTTTCTATATATTGTTCCAAAATGCTTCTCACAAGACACATAAGGTGATATTATCATTTGGCAAGGTCCTGAGCTGAGAGGGTGAGAAGGTCATGGGAGCTTGAAGAGAAATGAAATGGTTTGGAATAGTAGCTAGCTAGTAGATAGTGAATTGTTAGGATGTACGCAAAGATTGCCTTGATGCATTCAGAACTCAGTTGAGATTATGTAGTCTAAATTTGCCATACAGACAGTACAATTTAGTGATTTTATCTAACTCTATTTATTAACTTATGAATGGGAATGAAAATAGAAGACTCTGTAAGTAATCCAAGGTTGACATTTGGCAAGATATGATTGGAGATGGGATAAAATTGCCTTGCTTCAAGGAGGCACCAGTTGAGTTTAGTCAACATATCCTAGTTTTACATATGCTGAAATCAGCTAAAATAGAGGCACCCATTTAGGAGAGGCCAATCTGGGAGGAGATATTCTGCTTTCTTCTAAGCATATAGGTTGGAAGATTCCTTTTTTTTTTTTAATTGGCTATGTAAATGGAATAGGTTCTACCTTTAAAACTACAAATCTGGGATAGTCTTGCTTTCTTTCTGAGAGTCTAGTTCACCCACATCAAAACTGAATTAAACTATGAATCTAATCCTCCTATCACCAGAGATTGAGGTAATTAAAGGGGTGATTATGACACCTAGGCATGGAGGGGGTATTTCTAAGTCTGTTGTTATATCTTTAAAGCAAATATTTTTTTGTAAAACTATGTAGATTATTAAGGGTTAAGTTAAATAGGACTGGGGGACAAGGGACCCTTAAACCCAAGGAAACATTGAAAGTGGGTACTTGTGCCAATGGTAGCAAGACTAGACATTGAGCCTCTTAAAAGTACCAAAAAACCTGAAAATGGGGTGAAATGTAACATATTTGACCTTCAATCAGTAGGAATCAAAGAAATCTCTATGATACATAAATTCCAGTTGAGTCCAGTTGGCATGACTGATTTTCTCCAGGTTCATTTAATAGCCTGTGAATAGAACTGAAGGAAGTAAATGGTAGGCAGAATCTACAATTGGGGGTTTTCAAGGAGGTGATTGGTGATAAAATAACAGAGTACAGTACTTAAAGGTAGAGGGTATAGCATTGAAATGATTCATTAAGAGGTTGAAACAGAGAAGGGTGGAAAGGCTAGTCTGGATGAGCATGATGACATGGGAAGAGAAACCAGAAACTGTATACACACACACAAACATGTGTGTGTATGTGTGTGCATACATACTTATAGATAAGGATCTGACTAGTATAGACAGATTATACTAGGATAGAGTGGTATAGATATAGACTAGATCATTAGATATAGATATGCTCATCTATGCATATAGATAAAGGTATAGCTAGCATATCTATCTAAATCTGTATTTCCATTTATGGATTCTAGATAGATGGATAAATATAGATACATTAGTTATATCCTTATCTACATGTATATCTGTATCCTCTATCCATACTAATTAATTACATCAAAAATAATAAAACTGATGGGGTATGATGAGATCACAAAGAGGGTGAGAGAATGTAAAAAGTAGAAATCTCAAGACATTTGGGAAGACTCATAGTTACTTTACATACCTTATGCAATTATTTTGTTCTTTGATTTTACCCTCAGAACTTTCTACTCATATTTTTATGGTACTCATCTACATTTATTTTGAAAAATCGTTTAACTATGACCCCATCCCATCTCAGATAGTCATCTAGTCATTCCTCCTCGAATCCAAGCTCTAGTATTTCATAAACTTTTCCTGAAGGATGTTATTAAGTGGGCATTTTGCTTTCTGCCATATCTTCCCTGAGAAAGAGGTCATAATGTAACTGGAACAAAACTTGAAAAAAGTAACTAGAGTTCAATTGCTGTGCACATTGAAAAACATAGCTCCTAGTTTCCTTTCTTCATGCAAAACAGAAATACTTCTATTGAAATAGGAAAATTTGATGATGTAAGAGTGACCTCCCACATGGTGGGGGTGAAATTTGCACCATAGTACCTATTTGGAACCTCAGTTCTAACCAAGAGTGCATTTTATTTGATTTGTGAGTGCTCAGAAGTGAACTAAAGCAGCTAGCAATTCAGAGACATTTGGAAGTTTGGGGCTTAACAATAGAATTAGCCAAACTTTGGCTCTGAGTCTCTAAAACTTTACACAGCAGGGGAAAATGGATTTTTGTACTTTATAGCTGACACAATTGTAGGTTGGATGTCATCCATTACATCCAAAAAAAAAAAAAAACTAAGAATTTTTTTTTCTTTTGAATATATATAAAAAGAGCGCGAACTGCCCCCCAACTGGCCCTGGCATAGAGTAACACACATTTCCTTTTCCATGAAAGCACTGCTACCACATCAAAGCTAACTGGGAAGTCAGATGCATCACAGGATTTTTTAAAAGAGAGCATAGTCAGTGAAGAAGTAAAAAAGCATGTATCACCTTTATTTCCACTTGAGGCTAATGGTGAATAGCACCAGTCATTCTGACAGAATGCTGATAAAAGTTTAGAATAATGTTCTCTTAAAGTCATTATGAAATGTAGGTTAGTTACATCCCTTGTATTTAAAAAAATCATGATCTGTTCATAAGTTATGCCGGTAGAGAGTCAAGACAATAAGAATTTATATAAGGTCATTTACATGCCAGGCTTTAAGGCAAGTGTTTTTTTTTTGTATTATCTCATTTGAACTTCACAAAATCCCCTTTAGGTCAGTGCTATCATTGTCCCCATTTTATAGTTGATAAAACTGGGACACACTTGTCCAGGATCACCCAGCTGTTAAGTTCCTGAAGTTGGATTTGAACTCAACTTCTTTATTTTAGTTATAGTGCTTTATCCACTGTGCCACCAGTTGCCTTCTGGGTCATGATCATTTGCATATCTCTGCCTGCCTCACAAATGGGAAAAGGAACCAAAACATGAATGAGCTCTACATGGATTGCTCTGTTCCCACTTTCTACTGTCATAACTATTGCTATTATTAGATCTTGTTCTTAGCTACATATGAGCACTTTCCGGAGAACTGTTTGTTAAGAGGACTTGTCTACCTGAAATAAAAGTCACTCCTAGCTTGAATATTAATGCTAGGCAGAAGACCAAGCAAAAGACATTAACTTTTCTGTCTTCCACATAACAGCTGTTCAAGTACAGCTATCATACTTTCATCTTTTCTTCTCTATGCTGAATATCCTCAGCCCCTTGGAGAATCTTAAATGTCACATAGAGGCCATGCACCATCCTGATTACTCTTCTTGGGATGCCTTATATAAAGCACTAAGACCTGAATGCAACCATCTAGCTGTAGTTTGACCCAGATAGAATATAGTGGAATGATCATGTCCCTTTTTCTGTACACGGAGCCTCACTTAATGAAGGCTAAAATGAAAAAAAAAAAAAATTGGCTTCCTCATCACACTTTTGACTCATATTGGACTGGCAATTCATTAAAACCTTCAGGTCTTTTAGAAAACTCACTTCCTTTTGGCTGCCTTTTCTGTACTGTCTTTCCTCATTACCCCATTCAAGCATGAGCTCTTTGAGGGCAGGGGCTATATATATTTTTTTGTATTTGTACTTCTAAATTTAGCACAGTGCTTGTAACATAATAGCCACTTAAAAAAACTTTATTGACTGATTATTATTTAGTTATATCCTACACATCATTTCACTGTCATCGTGATGTCTTAACCCATATAAGTGAACTTACATTTATCCTTACAATTTTTTTTTTTTTACCAGATTCAGCCTCATGTTCTAGGTTGTTAAGCTCTCTGTGGATCCTGATTTCCTAAATTAACTATTCTTTCTAGCTGGGTTAATGAATTGCTTAACACAAGTTAAACACTTAAAAACAAAAGACTTATGTATCCATTTATTTTGTGGCATAACTTCTATGCCTTTATTCTAGTTGATGAGATTCAAATAGAATGGTCTATGAGAAACTCATTATCTCAAGTAGTACTTAAAGCCATTTTAGAAGATAATGAGATTCAAGTAGGCTGGTGAAAGAAATACCAAAACTAAGAGGGGCACCTTCACCACAGCAAATAGATTGAGCAATGGAATAATGCTGTGCCCAGATGTGTGCAAAACTCTGAACTAACTCTATCCCCTTGCCTAGGTGTCCCTCCTTGCCTCACCCTCCTGTTTACCTCTCTGTCCTGGATTAATTCATCTCCCTGCCTCCAGCAGTTTTACTCTATAAGAATCCCTAGCCTCTCCGGGCTAGTGGGTGTCTCCCTTAAGGGGCCATTTCCCTTAAGAAGTCAGTTCCCTAGGGGTAGGGAGGAGCTCTCTCTGAGAAGGTGCTGCTCTTCCCCTTTAAGGGAATGTTTCTCTTAAGGAGCTGCTGTCTCCATTAAAGAGCTATCTCACCCCTCCCCTCTCCCTGCTTAAACTGGAGTCTCCCCTAAACTGCTGTAGCTTAATGAGAGCCTGCTTGGTGTGCTATCTAAAATAAATGATTTACTTAATTGGGAAACAGCTTGAGTGAATTCTTTGCAGACAGTCCTTCCACAGACACATCTTATACCCTAACATTTTGGGGTGCCCCTGAACTTCAACACAAGTCATTCATTACCTTTAGTGGCAACATGGTATAGTAAAAAGAGTCCTGGACTTGAAGCTAAAGACCAAGGTTCATACTCACCATCCCCAGATATTTATTAGCTGTGTGACTTTGCCAAACTCATTGACTTTCCATTGACTTCAGTTCCTCTCCAATAAAATAGAGGTGTTGGATTAGATGGCTTTTAAAGTTCCTTCCAATTTTAAGCCAGAAAGAATAGGGTCAAGGTCAAAACCCTAAAGCCTCATCTGAAAATTTTGGAAGATGAACTCCACAGTTTTTTTTTCTTTTATAATCAAGATTTTATTAGTTCATTTGGTAATCAGTCCATAGATATTATGAATAAATTGTACATTTAAAAAATGCTAGAAAAGTCTAAAAATTATGTAGTTATATAATCCTTTTCTCAGCTGTTATTCCAGTGACTTTCTTACTTTAAGTTTGGAGGCAACTCTCCCTAAAAAGAGGTTATCAAATTCCAGTATCCTGAATATGGATAATGTATTTGGTGTTTAACAAAACAAAGTTCCACTAATTCTGTATTTGATAAAAATATACTCGTTATTACAGATTTTCCAGTCTTTTAAAGCACATTAATGAAGTTACTGGGGAAAAAAATGTACCACCACTTCCAAAGATGACAATGTCACAGATAGAACACAGTTTTGAAAGGGAGATCCACCACCAGGGAGCAGTTTTACTTAGGAAACAATTGTACCGAAAGAAAAGATGGATACAAATTAAAATAAAAGCTTTGAAATTCATGGTCACAACTCCAAATTGCTATCTATGCTTCATTTAATATGTCAAAACTGCCTATGAAATGTTAAGTCTATGCTCAAGACACACAAAACCGTACTAGTCAACATTCTACTAATTTCTGGTAGTATTAAAACAAACAACAAACCAAACCAACAACCAGCACAGGCACATGATTTCACCTCTTTAAACAGGAATCTAAATAAGACCACTTTAGATTGACTTCTATTTATCTAAATATTTTAAAAAATTAACGTGATGAGGTGGAATTGCCTCCTTCTTAAAAATGTGTTTCTAGAGCTACTAAAAAACTGGCATTTAGAAAATAGTTGATAAAAATATCCCTCTGAATTGTACAAGAAAGGAGGTAACAGGGACAATTGTTAAAACACTTGGTATAAGATGTTATTCAGATTTGGTTTCTCTTCTGCTGAATCAGAGACTGGAAACTCTTCATTTTGAGTTTCTCCATTTTCTGCAGGCAAGTGATCTTGATTCTCTTCTTGGTTAATACCTTCTACTTTTTTTTTTTCTTTTGCTCCTTTTTTTCCTTCAGTGTGAACTTTTTTGTCCTCAGATTTATTCTTTCCAGTTGCCTTTTTAGGCTTAGGTTCAACCTTTGCAAGGACTGGTTTAGCTGACAATCTAGCCGACCTTCTCTTGGGCTCCTCCCTAACTTCTCCGTCTGCAGTTGACCTTCCTCTTGCGCATATTGGCTGCCAGGGTGGATCGGTTCCCTCTCCCCACAGACGGGCGAGCACCGGCGGGTCGTAGGGAAAGGGCCACAGCGGCGGGAGCTTCTTCTCCAGCAGGACTCCTGGCCTCGACGCTCCTCCTCCCGCCCCTGGGCTGCGAGGACCCGCAGCGGGAGCTGTCCGAGAACTAGATGGAACCGAATTGTGAATTCTACAGTTTTTTGGAGCTATGAATTTGTGATCTTACAATTGAGGGGAGTGATAATGGACAAAGTCAAGATGAGAAGAGAAGGTTGATGAAAATGAGGGGAAATTAAAATATTCAGTTGCTGAATATACTGCCTATTACAGGTTGAGATTTAAATTAAAGGACTGAAAAATAAAATATTTCCTCAACCAATGTGCCAGTGACAAAAGAAAACGAGCAAGGGGGTACAGAAAATGAGAAAAACTCTGAACGAAGGAAGTAGCTAAATTTTTTCCCACCAGACTCTCTTGCAACATTTAAATTATCAATATTATGATCTATGTGCTTATTTATGGCTGATTAACTACATTTTCATTGTATCATCTTCCCTATAGTTAATTCTGTTCTGGGGAGAAAATGTTTCCAGATCCAAAAGCACAAGCTAGTTTTGTTTCCTCATAGGCTCCAAATCAGCAGTTGTTATTCTTTCAAGGATTTTTAATAGAAGAGACTTTGAGGTTTTGAAGTCATTTTTGCCAGAGGCCATCTCATACTCCATTAAATGGCTCTGGAGCTGCCACTCCCCAGGTGGCTGAAGCTCCTGGGGCTCCAAGCTTCAGTCAGGTTCACATGTCTTCATCCAGAACAAATAAAAGAAGGACTATGTTATCTAAGGTGCCCTAACCTAGAAAAAAATTTCTGTAAATTATACCTACAAGTAATATTCTTTCTCCATCGGAATAAAAATGCATAAAAACAAAGAAAAAAAGGAAGTGTTACAATAGGACAATGACACTCTCAAGATATGACTAAAATTGATTTAATATAAAATACATCACTTGGTATTTCATCATTTTGTAAAATTATCAAGGTATATTTGAAAATCACTATGTATAAATGCAAAGTTCTAATCCTAAACATTCTTTCCAACCTTGAAGCCATGGATTAAAATTCCATTACTTAATTTGCATCTTGTATGATATAGATGTATTTATTTATTCACTATGTCTTGACATAATTAACATGCATTGTAACTTCATTCAAAACCCAAAGTATCTTGGTTAAGAGCACAAAAGACTGAATGGGAATGCTTGTAAAAGGGTTGCCAAGGGCAGCAACAGTAGGCAAGGATTTCCAGACTTAATTTTTCTCCCTTGTAATGAGAAGGGTATTCTTTGCCACCTCTGTGTCTCTCAAATATTTTTCAAAGATGGAAGAAATGATACGTATGAAGTGTTTTGGGTGTAGCATAAGATGATGTATGAGTGATAATGTCTGTTATTAACATAGCAAAGAAAAAGAACATGTTTTTTTCTTCTTGCTAGTAGTCTAATTCACATCTACCTCAGTGTGGTGGTTTGGTATTACTGCCAGCTTGTTTATTAACTTAATGACCCTGGTGAGCAGGACCTTCTATACACAAACTTCCTAATACTTTCCTCTTGTCCATGCCTACCTCCTTTGGCACTAGCCTGTTTACTGTGGTCCACCCCCTCTTTCCTCCCACCCCAGTGCCCTCACTTCATGTGACATCATTCCCTGCTTTTTCAATGGTCTGCTAGAACAATTGGCTGGAAGACTATAAACTATAATTTAAGAACTCTGAGATCTGTTTCTTTACATGACATACACCTGGGTTTCCATGTAGTTTTCGTATTTTTATTTATTTCTTAATGCTTGCTTAACATGCTACATTTCTAAGAAATGCATGGTTTAAATAAATTGACTTGTTTTAAGGATACTTCAAATAGTTGTTTCAATGAGAAGTTAAAGTTAGTTTAAGTTAAATAAATACCCAAGTTGAAAAACTTCAAAAATATGTTGATGGGAAACTTGAAAATCAAAATAAAGAAATGAATGCAAGTCTGCTCTGTCTCCTATCATATAAAATCATATTTACTCATTCGATTTGATTAATAAGTGTAGATGGAAAAATCACTTATTGTTCTACAGTACTTCATGTTTTAAGTCACTGAATCATAGATTGAATGCTAGAAAAAAATCTTAAAGGCCATAAAGTTCTATCCTTTTATTTTATAAGTAAGGAAACTAAGGCCCAGAAAAAGTAAATAACTTGCATAGGACTGTATAATTAGTGATTATCGAAGTTTAGATGTGATTTCAGTTTTTTCTGAAGTCAGAGCTAATGATCTAACTATCACCACACCAGAGATGTCATATATATTCCCAAGTAGGCAAAAAAAAATTAAAACATGATTGAGAAATATTAAATAAAAATATAATAAAGCATAAACAATATTACATTTTGAAAGAGTTAATATGTAGTCTGTAGGAATCCCTATGTACCTATTCGTGACCTCTGATTCTATTTGAGTTTGATAGCACTGCACTAAATTGCTCTTTAAATAAACAAATATTTATTTATTTATAAATTTATAATATAATTCATAAATTTATATATAATAAGTTAAATATATATAATTAAAAAATAATTTATAAAATTTTAATATAATATAAATGAATGAATGAATAAACCACTTTAGTTAGTGTGTAACTTACACTGATTCTGGGGTTAATGACTTAGGTTTAACTCTCATTGCTAACATTTATTGCCCTGTTTGACTTAACCAGCAAGAACCTGTTTCCTCCTCTGTAAAAAGAAACAGCTGGATAAGATGATCTCATCCATCTTTAAAAAAAATGATCCTATGCCCCTGTGAGATTGGTTTCCAAATATTGTCCCCATTTTACATATAAGGAAAGTTGAAGATCAGAAAGGTATTTTACAGATGGCTACCACAAATAATATGTGTTGGAACCAAGTTTATGAAACTAGATCTTCCAATGAAGCCTAGCATTTTATTTATTCCCCATTACTTCCTTTTCAGAATGATTAAGCTTTATCTCTTTTATTAAATCAATCAATAAAGAAGCATTTTTTAAAGCACCCACCATATACTATGCACTAACTACTGTGGAGACAAAGAAAGGTATCAACTTACCCCTTGCCCTAATGAGGGTCACATCCTAATGAGTCAGATAACATGCAAATGACTATGTGTACACAAAATATATAAAGAGTAAATGGGAAGGCTCTAATGGCTAAACAAAGAATTATATATTTGTTCCTGGAACTAAAATAGAGTCAATGATTGAATGTGAATCTCAGATATTAAAGTATTTTTGTTATTGTGTAGTAGAAAGAATAGTGAAAAAGAAAATCTGAGTTTTGCATCCTACATTCTCTGCTAAGAAATAATTTCATGTTGAGGTCAATGTCTTCATCTGTAAAATTATGTTTGATTGCATGAGGAAGGAAATGTAGTGCAATGGAAAGAAGCCTGGATTTGGAGGCAGAAAACCTGAATATGAAACCTGGTTGGACCATATATTACTCTTATGACCCTGGGCAAATCACTTACATGAGTTGCAAAGGGTGGGGAACATATGGCTTTGAGGCCACGAGGCCCTCTAGGTCCTCAAGTGTGGCCCGTGTGAAGTTTGAATTAAGTCTAGTGTCACACTTAGGAACCTAAAGGGCCACATGTGGCCTCAGTTTCCCCACATGTGAGTTGGAGTCTCTACTTTGTCTATAAAATGAGGGAACTGGAATAGAAAAAATCCTTTATGGATTCTTCCAGAACTAAAACTCTGATCATGTGTTTTCTAAATACCTGTTCAACCTCAATATTCTGAGATTAAAGTAAACTCCGAAGATTTGACAAGGGAGTCAATAAATTAAACTGAAAAAAAAAAAGTGGAGGAGTATTTTCTGAGAAGGAATTAAACTATTATTGATTAACCCAGTCAATAAATATGTTGTTGTATATGTTAATTTGGGAAACATTTACTAATATATTGACTATAAAATCATCTTTGTAACTGTTGACATTGTGGTCATCTCACAAGCATGCAACAAAATAAAGAAAAAAAAATCTCTTTCTGTAACTCATTTGGTCACCATTCTTGACACTGAATAAAACGTGACATCCTTATCTTGAATATGTTATTTTAGTTTGGTGTGGAATAGTAATAGAATGCTAACATATAACTCAAAAGCAACAATACTTTTGACTAACAATTATGACAAAATCTACCTCTCTCATTCACACTCACTCACACTCGCACACATACATACACATATTACTTTAAGTCAGACTTGCACAAGTTGTGAACTTCTGATTGCTGACAGGTTAGATTGGAGATGGTTGGTTGTTGCAGATAACTTAATGGTCTACAGATAGACTGGTGATGGTTGGTTTCCTCGGGTCATGTGACAAACAGAAACCCTACTCTTCAAGTATCTAGTTGTGACCTTTAACTGCTCTTGACCTCAATTTTCCATTTGTTAAATATGTGTTTTGGATTAGGTGAACTCTTGGGTCCATTCCAATCTCTAAAATCTTATTCTAATTTGGTCTAATTCAAAGCAAGAAGGAATGACAAAGTAAACTTCTTCAGGGCAATGATTATGGAGTTCTAGTCTTGCAGTTGGGAAGATCTAGTTTTGAAAATAGAGCCACAAAATTGCTTTATTTGTCTGGGTCTTCCTCCTTTGGCATTAGTTCTGTTTTATTTTGTTAATTTTATTTCTCATTTGTTAATTTTCTCTTAAGATGTGGGGAAATAAGATATATTTCATCATTTATCTTCTGAAGTCATCATTGCGAATTTGTTCAAATTTCTCAACAATATATTCACATTATTGTTATCATTATATATATTGTTTTCTTGATTCTTCCTTTCAATTTGTTTGAGGATAATGGGAAATAGACTACTCAGCGACATATTCCACTGAATTTTCTCAAATGATTATTGGTAAGGAATTTTCCCTGTCACTGAAAAAGCTGTCTGTTCTGCAGTTTCAACAAGTTTTTCTAACTTCTGCTCTTTCTAGGTGCTTTGTGATACACAAATTTTGGAGCTAAGCCTGTTTATCTATCAGTTCCTCATTTTTTCAAAGGCAATAAAATTAATATTTTTGGATTAATAACCTCCTGGACTCATATAATGGTTGATTAAAGATATATGGAGTGCTTTGGAATTTTTCCCCTGAATTATAAAAATTTTTGCATATGTACATTAGAAATATGAATGTGTGTGTGTGTGTGTGTGTGTGTGTTTATTTTTATTTAACTACAGGAAACAAATCTGAATGATTTCATTACAATGGAGGTTCCTTGAGATCAGGGAGTTTAAAAAAAAAATTTTAACTTTTTATCCCCATGGTCTAACATAGTGCCTTACACATTTTTCATTTTCTTTTGTTATACAACTGTGGTTTCATTGGTGTGGAAATTTAGTTACTATGCATCTCCACTGTCATTATTATTCATAGACAGTTGCATAGCATGTTGAAAGACTGAGTGACTTGCTCACAATCACAGAGATAGCATTAAAGTCAAGATATGAACCCAGGTCTTCTTTACTTCAAAACTGATCCTTAATCTACTACACAGTGAACATAGGAGGTACTCAGTATAGGCTTAATGAATTTTAATGAGTTGGCTCTCAGCAATCTGGACTTTATGCAACTTCTAGGAAAAGCAGAGAGATGATACATAAATGATAGACAGATGAATAGATATATAGATAGGCAGATAGATAACTAGACTGGCAGATAGATTGGCAGATGATAAATAATAGAAAAATTGATGATAGAGAATTAGGTCGATGAATGATAGATAGATGATAGATAGATAGATAGATAGATAGATAGATAGATAGATAGATAGATAGATAGATAGATAGATAGATAGATAAATGGATGATAGAAGGTAGCTAGATGGGACTGGGAGTCAGGAAGACTTGAATTCAAATATGGCCTCAGACACATACTATCTGTGTGACCCTGGGCAAGTCACTTAACCTCTGTTTGCCTTAATTTACTGAAGACAGAAAAGGGAAACCACTCCTCTGTCTTTGACAAGAAAAATCCATAGATATTACTGGCGTATTATGTTCCAGGGGCTTATGAAGTGTCAGACATGATTGAACAGCAAGATAGACTGATTATAGAGTTTAGACAGATTGCTGGATATAGATAGATATAACACTTACTAAGCACTCATTCTGTAGGAAGACACATAAGACAAATAAGA
Organism: Bettongia penicillata ogilbyi; assembly: GCA_023548195.1. Taxonomy (NCBI): domain Eukaryota; kingdom Metazoa; phylum Chordata; class Mammalia; order Diprotodontia; family Potoroidae; genus Bettongia; species Bettongia penicillata. The sequence goes on along the minus strand of JAJHZJ010000047.1, from coordinate 797,699 downwards.
TAGTTCCCACCCTCAAGGAGCTTACTCTGTAGTGGGGAGGGGAGAGGGAGATAACAAATGAAGGAGTTCTGAAAAGTGGTGTGGAGAAAGGGAAGTATATGATAAAATGTAGCTGGAGAGAAGAAAAAAAGGAAAAACAATATTCAGAAAAGAGAGTTGTGAGTTAAGGGAAGCATGATTGAATCCTTCCTGAAATTGTGACCCTGGAAAGAAGTCCTCCATCAGAAGAGTAGGGACACAGAGAAGAGGTAGTCCAACAATGTCTGGAAAAATAAAATCTCATCAAGAAAACAGCATTAGTATGCATGTTTCAGGTTACTGTAACAGAAAGCACCCCAACATACACAAGTTCTTAGATCTGCATTCATAAAAGGAAAGGCAACTTTTGAGGGGTTAACAATCACTTTAATAAAGAACTAGTGCCTCATTAACAAAAGGCTTGGGCCTTGCCACAAATCTTCCACATTCAAACTCCCCTTAATAGCAGGCTCATCAATGGGTGGGGAAGATTTTAATCACATTAAAATAATGTGTGTGTGTGTATGTGTGTGTGTGTGTGCACCATGTGCACACGCTCATACATGTGTTTACCTTTACTTAATCCCAGGAATCAAATCTGGATAATCCCATAAGAATGGAGGTTCCTTGAGATCAGGGCCTTTTATAAAAATAAAAAAAAAATTATCACAAATACACATAAACAAAAACATAAATACATATCCTGTTTCTATTTAAAGAAACTCTGATTTCTGTACTTTACTCTTAGTAAAGACTCTTGATTGATAAAGGCAAGATTCAATCAGAGACACTTGATTATACTAAAGCAAAAATAGCAAAAGATCCTATTTTGCTTACCGTCACACTCCACCCTTTCGGGATCCTTGGCTTTACAATCTAAATGGCCATTGATCCTGAACACACAGAGGCATTATACTTCTTGATCATACTAAAACAAAAACAGTGAAAGATCTTACTTTGCTTGCCCATACAGATATCCAAGGGAGGATAGATACTAAAGCAAGTCTTATATGTAAAAGAAAGAACTATCTGCTCTAAACCTCATCTAAATTATACCTTAACTATATCTTTTTATTTTCTGCTTTAGGAAGACATTAAAGGTAAGACAAACCTCAACTTTACGTTAATTGTCATCTACACTCCAGGGTAGGAGACCAAAGACAATGAGAGCAGAGAACTTTCCCCTCTCCTTAGAGGAGGGGTTCCTCCCTCCACTCCCACTCTCCTAGGATTGAACCTGTTTTATATTCCTGTGTCAGGAGCTGAGAGAAGCCCATTAATGAAGAAAAAAGTAACTACTTGGGCCCAGCAGAAGTTTTTATTGGTACATTTCCTTTACATTTCTTATATGCTTATGTGTGTGTCCCCTGATAAAATCTAAGCTCCTATTGAGTTGAAATTATTTCATTCTTTATCTATCTATCTATCTATCTATCTATCTATCTATCTATCTATCTATCTATCTATCTATCTGTCTATGTCTGTTTGTCTGTCTGTGTCTGTCTGTCTGTATATCTACCTAGAGTTTTCTGCACCTATTATAGTTCTTCGATTATGATAAGCACTTAATAAATATTCGTTGAGTGAGTAAAAGAAAAACAAACTTCCAAAAGAAAACTTTAAAGGAAAAAAAAATAAACAGACCTCTAGGTTCACTCATAATTATAATAATTTATTACTTTTTCACAATATATTCTGTATGGAGTATGACTCCTTTAAAACTATTGCTTTTATAATAAAATGACTTCAAAATATTATTTCGCACATAGAAAAACAGAACTGTTCTATCCCATGTCAGATATTTGAAACTTTGAGATAAAAATATATTGGGTTTTTTTTTTTCCAAAGGTTTCCTTGAACTCTAAGAAAACATTTTTTTTTTGTCTTTTCTTTCACGCAAGAAAAATGCTATCATGTCCAGGAATAAATTTGGTATATTTTCTTAGAGTTGCCATTCAGAAAAATCTCTCCTCAAAAAACTACTTCTTGAATTCTTCCCTTCACCCTTTCAATTATCTTATTTCTTTTATTGACCAATTGATATCATATATACCACAAGCTACTCACTCCAGCACTGCAAAGGACATAGAGCTCCATCAGTTTGGTTTTTGGTAGTTAGATGCTTTTGAAGACAGAGAACTGTATTTGAAATTAGGAAAACCTGCTTGTGAATTTTTCCTTTGCTCTAAGTGTGACCCTAGACAAGTCACTTAGCCTCTTTCCGTCTCATTTCCCTCATATATAAAATGGGGATAACAAAAGTACTTACTTCAAAAGGTCATTGCAAGGATCCAGTGATATAACAAATGTTATGTGCTTGAACAAGTTTAAAGTTGGGGGGCATTTAAATAATAACTAGTGATATTATTTTTATCTGACTTGATAACTGCCAAACTTCTACCCCTTAATATTTCATATTTGTCTCTTAATTTGATAAGGCTGAATAAATTAATTCATATAGTGGACAACAGTCTGACAATGAACTTGTACAAATATAAGTCTAGCTCTTTGGACAATTGACCCATCAAGACTGTAATGGAAATCTTTCTTGTTCAAATTGATATTCCCTTGGCTAAGGCTAAAACAAAACAAACAAAAGTCAATGAAAATAAAAACTAAATACCTTAGAATAGTCAACATAGCATGAGCAGGGCAGAGAGCAGATTTGTTTTTAAGTGCCCCTTAACTATCTTCATTTACTCCACTTTTCTGGCTTCTCTTAACCATCACCTTACCAAGACTTTCCAGTTTAACCTCACTGTACAGGCATCTTTTCCTCATCCTCAACCCTATGCCTCAACTCTTTATTATGTTGTATTTTCTAAACTCTCATCATTTTTTCTTCTTCTCTCTCTTATGTCTACTTGACTTTCTAGGGAAGTGGGAAACTAATAGCAGATAATGATTTATCCCTTCTGTTTCTAATTATTTTGTAGTATCAGAGATTTGATATGTCCTCTTTTCTTTTTGTTAGTTTGCTTTTATTTCTGCCAGACCTTTTCATTGGAATAGGATGCTCCTGATAGAAATTTTTTCTACCCATGCTGAATAGCTCCTGCTCTGAAAACTTTGATAAATTTCTGGGCCACTGGGAGGTGAAATAACACAGTCAGTTTGTGTTCAAGGTGGGACTTGAACTTACATATGCCTGACTGTAAATTTATCCAGTATTCAGTTATTCAATTCTGTCTTTAAGATCTGTGAAATCTATCTATGTATCCGTGTATCCACACATAGTATGTATACATACTATTATACACACAGATATTTATATATACACACATAAATATATATGAATTAATATACATATGTATATGTGTGTATATATATATATATTTGATTATGTGTGTGTGTGCGATAACTATTCAATGTAAGGCATTTGTACCTGTTTGGCACAGTGGGTAGAGCACTGAACCTAGAATCAGGAAGGCTTAAGTTTGAATTAATCTGAGATCCATAATAGCTGTGTGACCCTAGACAAGTCATTTAGCCTCCATTTGCCTCATTTTCTTCATCTATAAAATGAAGGGAATAATAACATAAGGGTTGTTAGAATTAAATGAAATAATGATTGTGAAGTACTTAGCACAGTTTTTGGCACATAGTAAGCACTATATAAATGTCAGTTATTATTATGATGTATTTAATTTTATTCACCTAAAAGCGTTATTCTGAGAAGGAATTCATAGGTTTTGTTAGACTGCTAATGGGCTTCATGGTACAAAATGGTTAAGAACCACTGATCTCATGTATTTCTTATTATTATTTTGGTTAAGGGTTACTCTTTCCAAGGCAGAATAAATGTAATTTAAAAGAAGATTTACCCCAAAGGACAATGGTGAATGGTAGAAAGTTCATATATTATAGCAAAAGAAAGGATGCACATTTGGGAGTCAGAAAACTTTGGGGAATCTTTCCCATCTCACCCAGGTGAGGTGGATACTTAATCTGTTAACTTTTAAGTGTGCCCAGAAAAGGGCAAAAATAAAAGAGATCACTGGTGAAGAATGAGGGTGGATGTTGGGAGGTTACAGAGTTAAAAGCAATGACTAAGATAAATTTAAATTAGTCACAAAAGGGCAGAATGATAACATTTACTTCAATAAAGGTTCTAGGTATCACATCCTCTTGTGGGCATGCACCCCACTCTTTTTATGCTTGCCAACTCAGCCTGACCAAAATCATTAGAGTTCTAACCCTTACTCTGTTTCAGAAAGCTATGGGCCATCCAAAATCAGTTCACATTTGACTGACTTCTGAGATATTTGCTTGCACAGTTGTATATGAGGGTTTTTGTGGTAAATACAATTTTTAAAAAATCGATATACAGGGTATTCTGGTTTGGCTGTCATTTTTCAAAGACCACAATGGCATTTCCAAAGAATGTTTTATGAGAAGGATATGAGAAACTTTTCATTAAGCTACATTTTCATTAATTTAGGGCCCAATGGCAGATGGAATCAAGATCTCCACATGAATTGTGGTCTCAGAGGTTGTCTTTGGCCTCTGTTTGTTTGCTTTTGTCAGCTGCATTGACATTTCTGGGTTATAAAAACTGACCACACTATAACATGTTCCCATTAAAGTAAATGCATCTTCTAATTGCTTTCCAAAATACATTGCAGAGGGCTCTAAAAGGAATCATCTGGAAGAATACCCAAAGTTCCAGATTTCCATCATGCTATTGACATGTAACTGAATTTATCTCCCTAACTCCATAACATAGGAGTTTTCTATTATAACTGCTTTGAATGCAATAATGAAAAATGTGTTGTAGAGGAATAAAAAAACATAGAAAAAAACCCTTTATATTAGAGGACTCATCCTGCTGAAAGATTTATAAATCAGTCGGCCGACTAGGGACACAAGCAAACTTATGAGAAGCTCTGCAATTTTAGGCAGTTGCTTTCACTGAACCTCTTGGTCAATGAAATCAGCTGTCTCCCACCCATTAAAAATCAATTAGCGGAAGTCTTCTGTCAGATGACTTTCTGCTTTTGGTTCCCACATCTCCAATGTTTCAGCTCATAACTACTTCTTTAGTTCTTATTCATAGGTTGCCTAATCAGATTCCTATATCATGTTCCTTTTCCAGGTATTTATATCTTGAATGACTAAAAAAGAGAGTATTCTGAGTCTCAGAGATTCAACTTTCACTCAATAGAAAGAAATCCACAAATTTCTCTATGAAAACTTTATTCCTCTTAAAATCATGCTCCTGTCTCTGAATAGTAATGATTTTCCATTTTGTTTAACTTCTCCCCATTTTAGTCATAACAATAATATGCAAATGAACTGAGAAAACTTAATCTCCTGAAGCTATAAATCCACAACACAATACAGCATCTCATTTTTGGTGCTAGAAACTATTTGTACTAATTTTGTTGTTGTTATTTTGGAAATATAAATTTGTTCTCTACTAATCTTTAACATTAAAATGTTTGCATAAAAGTGAAACATCATTCTACACAATTCACAGGGTGATTTGTATTTATGTCACAATTCATTATCTGCCCCAAATTGCTAAAATCTTTATTAAATATATTGTTTCTTTATGCACATATTTTACAATTCTCATTAAAACAAAATATTTTTCCTATTCTTTAGATATAAAAAAGTTTATCTATAACATCATCAATATCTAGCATTTTGATGGTTAACTCCTTCATATAAACATATTTTTCCTTTCCCTTTCGGCACTAACTTGCTCCATAGTATTTCAAAGAGAAGTGTACTTTAGATCTAATTCTGAGTGACCTACAAATGGAAAGACATTTTTAAGACTGAAAAACTAAATTTTCCAAGGACTCAATGTAAATCTTTATTTTTCTTTTAGTGTTACAAAATCATAATCCCATTTTCTTCAAAGGCATAAAACGGTCATAATCTCATACCTTCCTTTAGGGGACAAACTTTGTTAAACAGGCTCTATAGGTAAACTAAGTCAGATTACAGAATAAACCAGGAGACTTGCATGTTTCTAAGTTCACTGAGAAAATTCAGTAAACATAAATACCATAAAACAAAAAAAAAACATACAGCAATGATCATTAATATTAAATAATATCTTCTCCTTGTAACCTGATAACCCACTCCTAATGTTCACTTAATATTCCTGATTTGTCTTGAGCCCCAAGATAGCCCATATAGTCATCTGGTCCCTGGAAACATCTTCCCTTGAACAATCTGAAATAGGCATTTTTCTCAGAGCAGTTCTGAAAGGCATAGGCAGTGGTTCTCCTAGAAGATATAGTTCTCTGCTTCCAAGTCAGTTGCAGAGATTCTAGATGATGTTGCTAAAATCTACTGGTAACAAGACTCCATATAATTTAGTATTAACTCCTAAATGTGCTTTACCTGTAGTTCATGTGGTGAAAACAAATTCAAACTGTATGGATCTAAAATATTTTATTTAAATTTAAATAATTAAAACAGAGCTGAAAGACCAACAAATTAGGAACTCATAATTCATTGCAAACCAGAGAATTTTATTGTTTTTCATATACCACTTGTTCTTTTTATCTTGACCTAAACTTTACCTGATATGGATAATGTCATCCATAAACTGAAGGAAGAGGACTTGATTTAGAAAACCCTCTCATCCTTAATATTATCACATAGATACTTCAAAATAGAAGGAGAAAAAAGGACATGATTTAAAATTCCTTACAATTATTAATGCAATGTTAAAACTTGAATCCAATTTTGGAAACTTATTACTAAAACATACTCAAGCTTGCATTTGCCATTAGACAGTTTTAGAAGGCAATAAAACATGAACATACTTTCTTACACACACACACACACACACACACACACATTCTGCTTTCCTAGTTGTTTCATTTCTAATAATCTAATCTTATCATTATCTCAAACTGTACTACTCCTTTAAATGAAAAAGAAAAACAACTTTGTATTATTGCCCATCCCCACTCCCATTTTCAGTACATATATATTATCTACAAAATCCTGGAAGAATGAGCTACTTTAAATGCTTTATTTTATACATGAGCATATAGCTATTTGTCAAAGTATGGCAGTCCTAAAGATTCATTTACCTAATTGTATACAATATAGAATTAACCACAAACACAGATTAAAAATTGTAAGTTCTTTCATGCTTGCACCCTATTATAGTAACATACCTTAATATTATTCTGTTCTATAACATGTCTTAATACTATTCTGTTAATTAATAGAATTAGAATTCATTAATTAATAAATTTAGAATTACAGTGACAAACTTCCACTGCTCACAAGCCCTGCTTAGAGAAATTTTCCATGAAAGAAAAAGGAAAGACATAGTTACAACAATATCAAGACTATCTCTTGAAATTGACCTGATCAAAGTCATTAACAAGGGGAAAAAAGTCTAGCTTTATTTGATTCCAGGAAAGAGTCATAGTTAGTGTCAATCATATAAAGCTACACATTATTCTCAGGTTATCATAGGCAGATTCAGAATTAACCAGGTAGAAAATTTTGCTATTCAGAAAGGAAACAACACAATGGGCAATTGAATGAAGAGGATCCTAACTATGCCAACAGGAGTTTGCCCCCTCAATTTTTCCACCCAGGGACAGACACATTATCTATGACAGTTTTCAGACCACACTCCCTTTGAGCAGTACATGACATTCTCTTTAAATGGTGGATATTGACTTCACAACAATTCAGATAATCATATGTGAAATTAAAATTTAGGTCAATGTCAAATTACAGTCCCAAGAGGTTTTACCTCATTTCTACTAATTTTACTAATTATAGCTTAGGGCTAGATTATTCATATTTTTTTGGTATTTCAATAACAGTCAATTATGAGCACATGTAAGGACATTTATCCTTCATCTATAAATTAAGAATAATCACATTCAATCACATTCATGACAGTTTATTCAAAACCCACAGAAAGGTTCTGGCCACTGTAAACCTCAAATATGTACAGCCTATTAATCTCTGGACCCAGATGGCTCTGGAGGAGAAAGTAAGGCTGGTGACCTTGCACAGCCTTCCTTCACTCAGAACAAAGTCAAGTGTAAGTCACATCATCATTTCTCTGATGTCATGGTCCTCTTCAAAAACAAGGGACAAACACAACGACAGTCAATTAACCCGTAGGGTAAAATGGAAATATTTGAACCCAAGATCTGTTGTCACTAAATTGGCTTAAAATGTAACTTCAATATTCTTGTTGTTTAGTGTTAATAGTCATGTCTAACTCTGAGTTTTCTTGGAAAAGAGGCTAGAGATTGGTTTGCCATTTCCTTCTGCAACTTATTTTATGGATGAACAATTGAGGCAAACAGTGTTGAGTGACTTTCACTGAATCATAACATTTGAACTCAAGAAAAATCATCTTCCTGACCTCAGGCCCAACACATTATCCACTGTGCTCTCTACATACTATTTATTAAGATACAGTATCATTATTTTCATAAGTAGTAGTCAAATTTTTTTCCATTTTATAATAAAATATTTCCATTAAATATTTAACAGATTTCATTCTGATTACATTATTTTAACAGCCCAATTCATTATCTAACAACATCTGGATTAAAAGAAAAGTTACTTTTCTCAAATCATTTTTCATACAATGGTTTCCCAAATTTCATAATATAGGAAAAATTTTTTTTTAGAAACACAATAATAACTTATACAATATCAAGTATTCTAAACATGAAACAAAATTGGTAGTCAGATGATGTCAATTCAATCAAATGAGTCAAATTTTCCTATAGAGAAAATCATTCATTTTATCACATTTACCATTCCATACTTATTGATTGCATTCAGTCCCAACAGAGATTACTTACTTTCATTATGTTTATTTATCATATATTTCATTTCATGTCCTTATTGCAACTGAATCAAATTATTTTCAAAAGTCTTTCCAAAATTCCAAGCCCTTTACTTTCAAACCTTCCATTTATACTGTCAGTGCAAACAGACTCCAAGTTTTTTAGCTTCCTACCCATTTTCCTCTCATCCTTACTTGTTCATGTGTCTCTTCCTTTTTCATTTATTTCCTTTCAGTGGACCTTGATTAAGCCATACAAACTTTAAAAATTAGCCTTTCATTTTACTCTCATTCCTCACTTTTTTTACCCACATTATTTTCTTGAGTCCTTCTCATCTTATTTCTCAACTTTAATCCACTCACACCTCCAAAAATCCACTAACAAGTTTCAGCAGTTTCAAAAATCTTTAAAATATATTTTCCTTTTTTTTTTTTGCAAGGCAATGAAGGTGACTTGCGCAGGGTCACAGAGAGAATAATAAATGGCAAGTGTTTGAGGTCAGATTTTGAACTCAGATCTTCCTGACTCCAGGGCTAGTGCTCTATCCACTGTGCTACCAAGCTGCCCTTATGATTTCCTTTTCTTGTCTTTCTTTATCTCTGCAGTCTCCAACCTGAACGTAGTTGTGAAGGCAAAAAGAAAGAAAGAATCTTGCAGGTTTTCCTCATCTCTCACTGAAGGTCTAATGAATAATTAGTTAGTATCTTTGCTTACTATTACCAAGAGCAGGGAGAGTAGTTTTGAACCTCATTAGCCTTTTCCACCTTTTTAAGCTCCTCTTTTGTATTCTCTCAGCTAAGGGTTTATTTTATTGTGGGTGGTGATAAAGTTCTCCAAGGTAAAAAAAAAACTTGCGCACACTAGAGTACATCTGAATTGAAGCCCCCTTTAGCCCACCCCATTGTCTGAATCACCTTTCCTGGGACCTGCCAATATCTTTATTTCCTTCTTCTCAGTGGTTTCTTAAGAATGCCATTGCCTTTTATTTTACTTCATTTCCCTTCCCCTCTCCCCCAGTCTCTGGTATTTGTCAAGTTTGATTTTTAACATGCACAGTTGATAATCAAAAATCCCATAGTTAGTTTTCTTCTACAAACCTTGAGTAACCAGTTTTGTCAGTACCAGAATGTTCCCTATGAAACTGGAAATCTTTTATTCCCCCTTTCCCAAGCTTTTAGCAGCTTGTCTTATGGGGAGAAATCAGGAAGCTTATTCTCTGCCAGTTTTATATTTTGTACTAGTACACCAATAACCTTTCTGTTCCTCAGCAACTGAGTGTTGAGTAAGGACTCATGCTCACAAACTGTCTTCTTCTACATGCCATTCTTTTTCTTTATGCAAAAATGAGACAGAATCAATCGGTTTGTGTTTGGGACTTACTTCTCCTTGTCTTTTCTAAGTTTTGGGGAGTTAAAGTTTCTGACCACTTCATAGCAACTAACCACAGCAGGAGGCCACTCCAATCAGTACTCAAGGAGAAACCTGAATTCTGGCTTCAGGAGTAGAGCAAGTCATTCTCAGTGTTAGTCACAGCAAAGGGCCCTCAAAAAATATATATCTTGGTTTGGCTCACCATATTGTTAAAAGGAAAATCCCGTTAGGGTCTTTGCCCTTACTGAAGCAGCAAAATTCAGGAAGAGAAAGTTATAAAAGGAGGTTACTAATACATTAAGGGAGAAAAATTGACTGGCCAGCCATTGCCTGAACCTCAATGTAAATCTTCATTTTAGACATAGCTCAGACAATATTTTCTATCACATCAGAACCTAAATCTTAGTGCTGAGTGGAGTTTTCACAAATGTGCCAGAGTGTACTCTATCAGTGCTACATCAGTCAGGATAAAAGGACTCACAATCTTTTTTGAGATAACACATCCAAAACTCCAGAAATGAAATTTGAAGTAATTTATTATCTTACTTTTTGCCAAGGACTGCTAAACTGTAGCTTTGATAACATTAACTTGGATTTGACATTGACTATTCAATATCTTAAAATTGAGATGTATTTATAGCCTTGGGTGATTGAAAAGCTGACAGTAACACAGCAACATTAGGAATAATAATAATAGTTAAATTTTATATAGTCCTTTAAGATTTGTAAAGCTATTTACATATAGCATATCATTTGAAGACTTAAAACAGCCCTGTGAAATATCTTGAGATTAATCCCCCTTACCAAGATCACACAGATAACAAAGTGTTTGAGGCAGGATTCAAACTAAATCTTCATGACTCCAAATTCCACGTTGTAGTCATTATGCCATGTTGCTAACAATACCTGAAAGGGAATGTTGCAATGAAAAGATGTGATCTGGAATTAGATTATCGGACTTTAAAGACTTTCTCTAATACCTACAAGCCAGGGGCCATCAGTAAGTCATCAGCAACTTCCCTGAGCATCAGAGCCTTCAGCCATAAAAATAAATTAGCACTTGTACTTCATACCTCACTACTTCAGCGGACTGTTAGGAGGAAAGCACTTTATTAAACCTAAAAAGCTATACAAATGGAAAATATATGTATATATATATACACATATGTATTTTAAATATTTAGGCTGGAGGGGGTATTGGCAATAACAAATGATTGTTTTAAAATTAGTTTCATTCCAATGAGGAGATAGCTGAAAAAATTTTCTAGAGAAATGGTTTTATATAGAATTATGTATGCTAGACAATTTATTCTTTCAATTTCTAATTATTATATACTGAGAGAGTTCAAATATTATTACTTTGAAGGGATCTTAAGTCCCCCCAAATTTACAAGTTCATTAATACAATGCCTGGGTCAGTTAATTCACCTGTATGCTTCACAGCATTCAGCAGTTGAGGAGGGTCAGGAGTCACAATTTGATCCATTTTGGGAACTCCCAATATTGTAACTCTCTTCACTGATAACTATAAGTAATGTGTCTGTAATTTATGTTATTAGATAATAGCTTGTGATAATGAGGAGTTGTGTCTTTGCATATGGTCACAGTTAATATGTTTCAGAGATAAGCTTTGAACCTGGGTTCTCTTGACTGTAAGATCAACTCTCTATGTCCTATGGCATGGTATCTGTCATAGGCTAGACTCATTCAGTATAAATTCATATTGATTTATTAATCAACAAAATTCCCATGTTGATTAGGGAATGTAATACTGAAAGAAGAATATTTATTTAGAGTCTTGGTACTTGTTGCAAGGAGACCAATCAGTAAATAGAGAAAGAGGAGATCACTTAATTGGGCATGCAACTGAAAAAAAAGAACAAATTGAAAATCTCCAATTAAATACCAAATTAGAAATACTGAAAACCAAAGGAGAGATCAATAAATGTGAAATTAAGAAAACTGTTGAACTAATAAATTAAACTAAGAACTGGTTTTATGAAAAAAACAATAAAACGATAAACTTTTAGTCAATTTGATTTAAAAAAAAGAAAGAACAATACCAAATTACCAGTATCAACAATGAAAAGGGTGAATTCACCTCCAATGAAGAGCAAATTAAAACAACAATTAGAAGCTATATTGCCAACTGTTTGCCAGTAAATTGGACAATCTTAATGAAATAGATGAGTATTTACAAAAATATATACGAACTGCCCAGAATAATAGAGGAAGTAAAATGCTTAAATAACCCCATCTCAGAAAAAGAAATTGAACGAGGCATCAGTGAACTCTGAAAAATCTCCAGGGCCAGATGGATTTACAAGTGAATTCTATCAAACATTTCAAGAACAGTTAATTCCAATACTATATAAATATTTGGGATATTTGGCAAAAAGGAGTCCTACCAAATTCTTTTTATGATAAAAAATGGTGCTAATATCTAAACTGGGAAGAGCCAAAACAGAAAAAGAAAAGAAAATTATAGACCAATTTCCCTAATGAATATAGATGCAAAAATTTTAAATAAGATATTAGCAACAAGATTACAGTCAACTTTTCATGAGAATAATACAATTTGATCAGGGAGAATTTGGAACAGGAATGTAGGGCTGGTTCAATATTGGGAAATCTATCAGCACAATTTATAATATCAACAACAAAACTAAGAGAAACAATATGATTATCTTAATAGATGAAGAAAAAGCTTCTTGACAAAATACAACTGCCATTCCTATTGAAAATACTGTAGAGCATAGTAGTAAATGGAGTCTTCCTTAAAATAATAAGTAGCATCTACCTAAAACCATTAGCAAGCATTATATGTAATGGGGATAAGCTAGATGCATTTATAATAAAATCAGGGATGAAACAAGCACATACATTATCATGACTGTTATTCAATATAGTACTAGAAATGCTAGCATTAGCAATAAGAGAAGAAAAGGAAATTGAAGAAATTAGAATAGGCAAAGAAGAAATGAAATTTTCACTCCTTGCAGATGACATGATTATACAGAATCCTAAAGAATCAAATAACAGAAATATTTGAAATAATAAACAACTTTAGCTAAGTTGCAGGATAAATCATTTGCATTTCTATAAAAGAGATAGAAAGAGAAATTCCATTTAAAGTTATGTGGACACTATAAAATATTTTGGAGTTTACCTGCAAAAATAAACCTATGAACACAATTACAAAACACTTTTCACACAAATAAAGTCAAATCTAAATAATTGGAAAAACATCAGCTGCTCGTGGGTAGGCTGAGATAATATAATAAAAATAACAACTCTCTCTAAATTAACTTATTCAGTGCCATAGAAATCAAACTACCAAAAATTGTTTTGCAGAGCTAGAAAAAATAATATCAAAATTCATCTGGAAGAACCAAATGTCCAGAATGTCAAGGGAATTAATGAAAAGAAATACTAAGGAAAGTGGCCCAGCCATACCAGACCTTAAATTGTATTATAAAGCAGCAATCCTCAAAACTACTTGTTACTGGCTCAGAAATAGAGGGGTAGATCAATGGAATAGGTTAGTACACAAGGCAGAGTGACCATAGCAGTCTGCTGTTTTATAAACCCAAGGACCCCAGCTTCTGGGATAAGAACTCACTGTTTGACAAGAACTGCTAGGAAAAGTGGAAAACAGTGTGTGGAAACTGCCTGATACTCTCTACCAGCATAAAGTCCAAATGGGTGCAAGATCTGGTTATAAAGGCTGGTAGTATAAACAAACTAGTGGAGAAAGGAATGGTTTATTGGTCAGATTTATGTAGAATGGAGGAATTTAAGACAAAACAAGAGAGACAGAACATTATGAATGCAAAATGGATATTTGTTTATTTTACTTGAAAAGTTTTTTTGCACAAACAAAACCAATGCAACCAAGATTATAAAGATTAGGAAGCAGAAAATTGGGAAAGAATTTTTACAACTAGTGTCTCTGATAAAGACCTCATTTTTAAATATACAGAGAACTGAGTCAATTTTACAAAACTACAAGTCATTCCCCAACTGATAAATGATCATATGAAAAGGCAGTTTTTAGAGGAGGAAATTAAAGCTACCTACAGTCGTATGAAAAAAAAATGCTCTAAATTCTTATTAATTGGAGAGATTCAAATCAAAACAACTCTGAGGTACCACATCACACCTCTCAGATTGGCTTACAAGACAAAAATATTAGATGATAAATGCTGGAGAAGATGTGGAAGAGTTGGTACACTAATTCATTTTTGATACATCTGTGAGGTGATACAAACATTCTGGACAGCAATTTGGAACTATGCCCAAAAAGCTACAAAACCGTACATACTCTTTGATCCAACAATACTGCTTCTGGGGCTGTGTCCTGAAGAGAGCATAAAAATGGCAAAATGACCCATACATACAATAATATTTATAGCAGTTCTTTTTTTTGTGGTGGCCAAAAACTGGAAATCGAGGTGATGCCCATCAATTTGTGAATGGCTATACAATGTACATATGAATGTAATGGAATAATATTGTGCTATAAGAAATAGTGAAAAGGAGGACTTCAGAAAAACTTGGAAAGACTAATATGACCTGATGCTGAGTGAAATGAGCAGAAGCAGGAATGCATTATGCATAGTTAGAAGTACGGTGTACAAGGACTGTTTCTAATAGACTTAACTCTTCACAGCAATTCAAGTCCAAAAGACTCGATGGAAAATTCCATCCACATCCAGAGAAAGAACTTTAAAGTAAGAATACAGAATGAAGCAGCCGGTTTTCCCTTTGTTATAGATTTTTTTCTTTTGGTTTCTTCCAGTTGTTTCAATTCTTCTATGAAACATGACTAATATGAAAATATGTTTAATAGGAATGTATATTTTAGAGCCAATATAAGATTGCATACTATCTTGGGCAGGGAGGAGGGGGAATTTGGAGCTTATGGAAGTGAAACTATATTCCAAGGAGTTTTCCTTTGGGAATCTCTTTCATTGTCTATTTTTCCCTCTGTTTCTAGAATATCAGGGCAGTTTTACTCGACAATTCCTTGAAAGATGATATCTGGACTTTTTTTCTTTTCCTGGCTTTTCCAGTAATCCAATAATTTTTAAATTATCATTTCTGGATCTATTTTCCAGGTCAGTGGTTTATTCAATGAGATATTTCGTGTTGTCTTCTATTTTGTTCATCCTTTTGGTTCTGTTTTATAATTTCTTGATTTCTCATAAAATCAATAGCCTCCATTTGTTTCATTCTAATTTTGAAGGAATTATTTCCTTTAGTGATCTTTGGACTTCCTTTTTCATTTAGCCTATTCTGCTTTTTAAGACATTCTTCTCCTCACTGACTTTTTGGACTTCTTTTTCCATTTGTGTTAGTCTATTTTATAAGGTGTTCTTTTCTTCAGTATTTTGGTGATCTCCTGTAGCAAGTTGTGGACTCGTTTTTCATATTTTTCTTATATCTCTCTCATTTCTCTTCCTCTACTTCTCTTACGTAATTTTCCCCATCCTTTATGACCTCTTTGATGTCCTGGAACCAATTCATACTTTTCTTGGAAGTTTTAATACAGCAACTTTGACTTTGTTGTCTTCTTCTGATGGTAAGTTTCTATCAATTTTGTCACCAAACTACGTTTCTACAGTCTGAGTTTTTGTTTGTGTTTTATGTTGTTTGCTATTTCCCCAGCCAAATATTTGACTTCCTAACACTGTTAAGATAGGACTCTACTTCCATTTTGTAGGGTTCCCTGTCCCAAACTTCAGAGCTTTTGTGCAGCTGTTTTCAGAGATATTGCTGCTGCTGCCACTGATACCACCTCTGCCACCCCAAGGCTGGGGCCGAATTGTACTCCTCTCTTATCCAGATCCCATAGAGTTTTCCCAATGACCTTATATGTTGCCTTTGGGGTTTGTGGACTGAAAAATTTCAAAACTGCTACAGTTGCCAGTGATTCAATCCCCTGAGGCCTGCTCTGGCCTCACCTATGCTGATGCAGCCCACACTGCACTGTGCTCCACTCCCAGGCCTGTGCTATAGTCCCTTCCAGTCAACCATCCAAGCTGTCTGGGACTGGAGATTTGTTTCCCTCTGTTATTTTGTGGATTCTGTAGTTCTAGAATTTTCTTACAGATATCTGGAGGGGATTGAGGAGAGCTCTACCAAGTTCATGCTTGTTATCTTTATGATTTCTCACTTTTGGTCCCTAAGCCCACTAGAAAAAAAATGGAAAAACCCAGATTTTGGAAGACTACCAGTCATACATTGATCATTTTTATAATAGATAACTGGCAAAAAAATAAAAGCAAAATAAACAAAACAAACAAAAAAAACTTAATATTTCCATGTTATATTTGGAATAATATCTCTGCTATGGAGTAAGAGAAAAATGCTTCCAGTGCGTCAGAGAGTTAATTTACTAAATTTTTTTGGCCCCACCCCATCCAAAGACTGAGTTAAATTAATTGGTAATTCAGTGAGCTCAAACTCAACTAGCACTTATCAGGTGGGACCATGATTCCAATTCAGCTATTAACCCCAGATTTCCTAGAATCCATCTTATCAAGGCATGAGTATATTCTGGCAGCTCCTTCTTTCAGGGTTCAATTTCTTAATCTGTGTTTGGTAATCTAATCAAGTATACTGCACCAGAACAACATTCTTGGAAAAATTATTTACTTTCTATGCATTAAATCATCACTTCTAAGACACCTAAGACATTCCCTTCCCATGCCATCACTCTCCTTTATCTGTCATTTCCTATTAGAACATATACTCTTTGAGGTCAAGACCTCATTCATGTTTTTATTTTTCTACCCAAAACTTACTATAAAGCAGACACTATATTATAATTCATTTTTTTCTTTCATTTTTTTCCCTTGGTATATCCTGGGGTCATGCCATTGAAAACATGTTCTATTTATGGAACTTGGTCCATTCTTTTCTTTTTTTAGTCAAAAAGAATATTTATTAAAATGAAAAAAGTCTTGATTTATTTTCCAGGTGAGTTGATTTTCCACTGAGGTTCAATTTCTTCTACGTTTTTTGATTTTGTTTGACTGATTTTGATTTGTTTGACTGATTCTTGATATCTCACAAAGTCACTTGCCCAAATCTAATTTTTAAGGCATTATTTTCCTTATTTAGCTTTCATATCTCCATTCCCAACTGGTGAGTTCTACTTTAAAGGAGTTCTTTTCTTCAGTGGATTTTTTTTTTCAAATTGCTCATTTCTATATTTTGAGGATTTTTCTTTTCAGTTCAATTTTTGTGCTTACTTTTATGAGTTGTTCACTAATTTTTTTTCATAATTCTCTTGCATTACTATTTCTTTCCCCAATTTTTCTTCTACTTCTTTTAATTTTTAAAATAACTTTTGAGTTCTTTCAAGAGGACTTTTTGGGTTTGAGACTAATTCATATTCTCCTTTGAGGTTATACATGTAGGCATTTTGACATTGCTGTCCTCTTCTGAGTTTGTGTTTGGATCTTTCCTGCTGCCTAGTAGCTTTCTATGATCAGGAGTCTTTTTTGCTCATTTTTTTTTAATTTGGGCTCTGCTTCTAAAGTACAGGAGACACTGTTCCAAGTTTCTTGCATTGGGGGCCAGGGACCTGGTCTTTTTCTTTCTGCACCATAGTCTCTGGGGCTGGTAGCTTGCCAAATGGGCTTTAGTAGCCTGGCCTAGTAATTCCTGCTGTGTAACTGACCTTCTGAACCAGACCCAGGGTGCCTTGGTTACTGATCTGTGCTGTGACTTAATGTCTCTTGTTGGTTCACCTGGACACCATCTGCACTGAGTTGTGCTCCCCTTTACCCAAGTGAGAAAGACTTTTCCTGAAGTCCTACTGTAGTCTTTTTGTGGATCCTGTTACTCCTGACTTCTTTTAGAGGCTTGGTTTAAAAATAAGCAAAATGATAGATTATTTATCCTTTCCTTGAAATTAATCTTTTTGCAGTGTACCCATTTCACTTCAACAATTTTAAAGTACCTAAAAGTATTTTACCGTATTATGAACTAACATCAACTAAGTGGAGGATGGAGAACTGCCATCCTCTGCCAATTGAGAATACTGGGAGAGAATACATTGTATCCATTTCACAAAGAAATGTTACATGATAAAAACCTAGTTCTTCTACTCATCCTTAGATTTGTTAATTTTTTTATTTTAACTTTCGTAACTTGGTTTAACTATATACTAATTGTTTTAATCACCACAACTATAAGTTATATGGACGGCCTGACCATAATTAAGCAGTAAGAAATGACAAGCAGTGCATTTCAAAATGATTACGGTATATTATAATTTCATAATAAACTCCACTGATGTTGTATCTTAATTATAAACACTAATAGATTCTGTACACATTTAATTATCTGCTACATTGATATTCCCATAACTTTTAAATAGTTCTGCTTGAATATAACTAGTGCTCAAACATGAACCTACATTAATGGAGCATAAAAAATAAGCTCTTGCTATAGTTCAGACTAAAAACCACAAGTTTCTGAATTCTGTTTCTTGCAAAAAATACTTTGTTCCCCTAACTAGTATGTGACTGTTAAGGGGACATGCATAAATATGTATGTGTGCATATATATATATAATTTAGACAATTAGGCTTAGATCTACATCTCACATCATATGCCATGATAACATCAGATTGGGAACATGATATACATGTAAAAGAATATGTAAAGGAAGATATCAGTAAATTAGGAAAACATGGAAATTTTTACTTATCACATCTATGGATATGGGGAAATTTATGACCAAGAAAGAGATAGACTGGATGATAAGAACGTAGAGGATAATTTTGATTGCATAAAATTTAAAAGAAGTGTTTTGCACAAACAAAACTAATGTAGACTAAATGAGAAGAAAAGGATGTAATCGAAATAACTTTTACAGTAAATTCCTCTGACAAAGTCTTTATTTCTCAAATATGTAGGGAACTAAGCCAACTTTATAAAAATAAAAAGCATTCCTCAATTGATAAAAGGTTAAATGATATCAACAGGAAATTTTGAGAAGAAATAAAAATTATTTTAATACAAAAAATTACTCTAAATCACTATTGATTAGGGAAATGGAAATTAAAACAACTCACATCTTTTCAGAATGGCTAACTTAATAGAAAAGGAAAATGATAAATTCTGACGAGGATATGGAAAAATAAACAGACTTTTGCACTGTTGGTGGAATTGTGAAGTGGTCCAAGTATTCTGGAGAACAATTTGTAACTATATCTAAAGGTCTACAAAACTGAGCATACCCTTTGGACCAGTAATACCCATTACTATATCTATAAGCCAAATAATATCAAAGAAAAGGAAGAGAAGATGTATCTGTAAATACATAGATATATACATAGGTGTATACATACACACACATATACATACATACATGTATACACACATATATACATATATGTATACATACACATATATATACACACGCATGTGTGTACACATATCAGCCCTTTCTGTTATTGCAAAGAATTGAAAATTGAGAGGATGATCACTACAGGGAAGTGGATGAACAAGTTATCATATATAATTATGATAAATACAGTTGTAATATAAAAAATGATGAAAAAGATGGTTTCAGAAAATTCTGGGGAATATCTATATGAATTGGTACAGAATGATGGTAGCAGAACCAGGAGATCACTGTATACAGTAAAGGTAATATTATAAGCATGGTCAATTGTGAAATACTTAGCTGGTCTTATCAATATAATGGTCCTAGACAATTCCAGTGGTCTCATGATGAAGAATACTATTTGCCTCCAGAGAAAGGACTGATGAACACTGAGCACAAATTGAAGTATATATACTTATATACATATATATGTATGTATATACAACTTTTTTATTATTCTTGCTTTTTTGTAATATATTTTTCATGATTTCCCAGCACAATTGATATTATATTATTTGATTTCAGTTTGTGGTGGAGGGGCATGTAGGAGGGAGAGAATTAGAAACTCAAATATTTTTTAGAAGAACGTTAAATTTAAAAAAAATATAAAAATATGGACAGAATTAGATTTTATAGGAAATTTTAAGAAAATATATAAACATACTTAGATTTTATAGGATAACAACCAAAATTTTCATCCAATAAGAAGGTTTATATAACAATAATTAATAATTATAATAATAGCATTTATAAAATAGTTTCAGGTTTGTGAGGAACTTTAAAATATTAACTCATTTACCATCTCCCTTTTACAAATGAGGCAGTTGAGGCTCAGCAGGTCACACAGTAAGTAAATGTAATGCCTATGAGATTAATGATCTTCTGAACCCATTAATGGGCCTGCCCATTTAGGGGATTTATAGGAAGGCCCAAAACTTTTGTTAGTAAGGTACTGGTTCTCAAGGGTTGTGATGCCCTATGGCTCTAACAAATATATAAATACTCTGAGGTGAGGTTTTACTTTCAGGCTTACTCCTTGCAAGTGTTTGCTTGGCCAGAAAAGACTCTGTACAGCTGCTAAGGAGCCTCCCAGCTCTGAAAACCAAGATGTTGGTGTTTTTCTCTCTGGTAACTAGATATGTATGGTTAGACAGTTTTCTGTCTGTTGATCTGTAGGATAGTTGGAAACCCTGTCTGTTGATTTTTTTCTCTGTATTTTCTTTGAAGTTCAGTGTGCTATTTTTTTCTCTTGAACTGACTGAATGATATATGTGCTTGATTAAAGTGATTGTTGACCCCCCAAACGTCACCTTACCTTTTAGAAAAGCAGAACTAAGAATCTGTGATAGCAGACCCTCCAGTTTATGTCAAGGTTCTTGCTTTTACAGTAAATTGTTAGAGGTAGTTCTTCCTGACTATCATGGCCAGTACTCTAACTGCAACCTATATGCCTTTTAGTTGCATTTTATTGTATTTCTGACAATATATAATGTAGTACCTTTCACCTTTAATGTCTCAGTGATTTGGTAATTTGTGGCTTTCTAATAGAATTGCCATGAATGTTGGGCTAGCTCCCCAACAAGAAAATAATGAGATTTATTTATATTTCATGAAATACTCTAATAATATTTCCAATAAATCTGTAATCTCATCCAGATGGGTATTAAATTTAACAATGCGGATCTCAATCTCAATCTATCCATATCCCCCTATTTTGTGTGTAACTCTCATCTGAAGAAACTCACAATTCTTTGTGTGACTTTAATCCATAGAAATCAATAACACCCCTCCCCTCACAGCCAAAACCTGGATTATAAAGTTCATTAAGATCTAATGAAGTGCTATAGGATCAGATTCTGAATCTTTAATAACCTATGTTTCTCTCTATGCCCACAAATTCTTGAAGAGAAAAAAAAATTCTTCAAGATTTCCTTCCTCAGTAAAAGGCTACAAATTCTTGTATCAAGTTTTTAAATCCATTGAAAGGCTTATTCTAGGATTATAAATAAAAACATATCCCATAAAATTATAATGTCAACAACTGTCTTAACTAGGTTGTGATCCTAGCTCTCTGGTTATTTGATTGCAAATTATGACAAGTAGGGAATATTATTTTGTAAAACTTCATTCACTCAGCAAAATGTATTCTATTATGGGAAAAGCACAATGTTAACAGTTAAGAGGAAAGCAAAAAATATGAACTAAATATTATCTGTCTTCACGATGCTATTTGTGAACAGTAAACATATGTATATAACCTTTGTCTGAAGTAGGGTATAAAAATTCCACATGAGAGATATGAAATACTATGAGAGTTTAGAGAAAGAGGAGATTAATTTAATTAATTGATTAATTCAAGGTTATTCAGTGGATGAAGTGTTAGACTTGGAATCATGGAGACCTAAGTTCAAATCTAATCTTAGTCACTTACTAGTTGTATAATCCAGTTTAAATTATTGAACTCTCTGCCTCAGTTTCCCTATCTGTAAAACAGTAATAATAAAAGCACCTACCTCCCAAGGTTGTTGTGAAGTTGAAATAAGATAATAGCTCTGAATCACTTTGCAAACCTTCAACTGCAAGGCACATGGTAGCTACTATATTTGAAGACCAGTTATTAATTCAGTCAAATTTTGATTTTTTATCTAATATGCCAATTTATAATTTTTAAAAGCCAATTAGGTATTGCTAGGCCTGGAATCAGTAAGATCTGAGTTTAAATATGACCTTAGACACTTGCTATCTGTGTAAACAGGTCATTTAATCTTAATTTACCTTAGTTTCCTCAGCTATAAAATGGTGATACTAATAGCCCCTATCTCCCAGGGTTGTTCAGAGAATCAAATGAGATAATAAATATAAAGCATCTAGCACAGTGCTTGGCAAAACAGTATGCATTATACAAATGTTAGCTGTATTTACTAATATTATTACTATTACTCAAAGATTGATGTAATTAATTCTGGTGACATTATTTCCTGCTTTATTATACCAAAACAGGGGAAAAACATCCCATACGTACAAAAACATTCATAAAGACATTACTGGGTTAATAAAATCCTAGGGATGTCCATTAATTAAAGAATATCTGAACAAAGTATAGCTCATGAATGCAATGTAATATTAAGATGCCATAAAAATGTCAAATATGAGGTATTCATGAAGACAAAGGAAGAATTATTTGAATTAATGAGTACAGGAAACAGAAAAAGACAATAATGTTCAGAATGACTATAACAATCTAAATAAAAAGAAAAATATGATAAAACTAAACACTATAATTATAAGGGCCAATCTTGATCTCATAGAAAAGTTAAAAATATAGAGCTCTCCCTCTCCACAGAGAGTAAAAGAAGATTTGGGAGCAGAGGGAACTGTACTCTGGGTCTGAAATGTTGCTTATACTATCAAATATAATAGATATTTTTGTGTGTTTTACTGATTTTTTCTCTTTTGTTCTTTTAAAATCCTTATCACAAAGGAAGGCTAATTGGATAGGAGAGAATGTAGCGATATATTTAGAAATGAATGTCATAAAAAAGACACCAATAAAAATGAAATAATGTGATAATTATTTTATATTGAAACAAAAACTACTCTAAACACTTGAACTTTAGCAGTCTATTAATCTGTCCCTAATTCTTTTATTGCTAAGCAATTGAAAACTGTATTTGAAAAGGTTCCAAAACTATGAGTCAAGGAAACTGAGATTGTTTGTTTTCATCTGACTCTTCTAGAAAGAATTTGCAGTTACTCTGTTAATTCATAACTTCCCTGGGTCTTACAAACCTCCACTCTCTCTCCTGAGTTTCAGCACTACTTTTCTTTTCTTTCTGTTTATATAACGTAAAGAGGCATTTACAAAATGGATAGAATGCTCAGTCAAGAGTCTAGAAATCCTCCCTCTAATTCATAACTTCCCTGGGTCTTATAAACCTCCCCTCTGTTTACTGAGTTTCAGCACTACTTTTTCTTTTCTGTTTATATAACCTAAAGAAGCATTTACAAAATGGATAGAATGCTCAGCCAAGAGTCTAGTAATCCTCCCTCTAATAATTCCTAGCTGGGCAGCCTTGAACAAGTTATTTATTCTCTTTCATAGAAGTTAGAAACAATGCCACAGGAAGATTTGTTGAGGGATCTAGAAATTCTTCACTGGAAGAAAAGGTAATTGAAAAGATCATGTTAGCCAATAGTCAGGAAACATAGACTGACAAGTTGCCTTGCAGTATGCTAAGCACTGGGGATACAGATAAGAAAATGATAGCCCCTCCCTTCAAGAAACTTAAAATCTGATGGAAGAAGACAACACTCAAAAGAAGGAATGTCACAAGAAGGTACTCCATGCGAGGCCATGGTTTTTGCAGAGCAGAAACCAAAAAGAGCAACTGATTAAAAATGAGAAGTTAGCTAGAAAGTTCTGAGCCCTCTTAGAAAGAAAGTTTTGGAAGGAGTTTATTGCTCTGTCCTCTTGCTTTCCAAACAGAATGAAGAGGAAACTGAGGGTGCTGAGACTCAAAGCTGAGTTAAGCTTCATGATACTGAGATTTCAGACTATGAGCTTTTCTTAGGGGATGGAAATATGCTGATGGAAAATAGCAATATTAGATAATTATAGAGGTTGTCCTGCAGGACAGGGATTTCAATTATTTAGTTTGTCTTAAAAGACAGAAGAGGGGGGAATCAAGGAAATTTGAGAATCAGATTTTGATTCATTATAATGATAAAAATAGAATAGATTATACCAAAATTTGTAGATCTCCATTATTGGGTATCTTGAAGTGGAGACTTTATGATCAAAAGAGGCATACTAAAGGATAAAATAAAAATTGTTAGTGCTTGGAGGGATCTTAGAGACCATGTAGTCAGGTATTTTGTAGAGGAAGTTCCAGGTTAGACATGTTTTCAAATAAGTGTTTCCTGAGAACATTTCCCATTCTGAGACTGATATTCTTTAAATTGGTGATTTGCATTTGGATATGTCATCATCAATTTAAATTTAACATATATGTAATTAAACATATCTTCTCCATTAAAAAAATTACCACTCTTGATATGCACCTATTTTTTAATAGTGGAATTTTTTATAATACAATCATTTTCAATTCAAGCAAATATGCATTTATTTCTGAGCTTATTACATGCCAGGCAATGTACTAGATGGATGGGTTAAAAAGACAAAAATAAAACAAATCTTTGCCCTCAAAGACCTTATATACTTTATAGGTAGAACAGAATATTTACAGATTAATAAATACAAAATGTATATGAAATAAGTATAAAGTCATTTTAGAGGTAAAGTCATCCCAGTAATAGTGATCAAAAATGGCTTTGTGTGGGGGAAGCCAGTTGAATGAGTCTTGACTGGAGCTAGGTATTTGAAGACAGAGTTGACAAGGAAGAGTATACCAGGCATGAAAGACAATGCAAAATAATGGAGGCAAGAAATGAAATGTTGTGTATAGACAACAATGAAAAACCCCATTTGTCTGGAATGTAGGGTATGGGGAATAATATAAAATCAGTCTGAAATATATAGGTAGCAGACAGATTTTAAATGTCAAATAAATGTCAGTCCAAAGGAAATAGGAAATTTATTGTTTTCTCAATTATTAATTCTGTTCTTCCTTGACTCCCATCAAGTCAGTCATCACATGTCAATAGCTTCCTTTCTCTTCCCATTGTCACTACTAATTGTCTACTTTATACCTCCATGACTTCACCTTCTAATGAGATTGCTGCTTCCTTCTTCACTTTCTCTACTCTATCTTGCACACCACATCAGATTAATGTTTCAAAATCATTCCTTTTGTTTTCTCTTTCCATCACCCAAAACCTTCTACTATCTTCAGGATTAAGTCCAAACTCATACAACTGATATTCAATGGTCTCTATTTTCCAACCCTACCCTACTTTTTCAGCATAATTGCTCACAATTCCATACCTTAATCAAAGTCAGCTCATCATCTCCCAATCATGCCCTGTTTCCCATTTAATTTTGTTCCCATAGTTTTCTTCAGGTCTGGAATGGCCTTTCTATTATTCTTGTTCTGACTCAATTCTACTATTCTTCAAAGCCTAGTTCAGTTAAGATCCTAAACACCCTGACTCTCATTTACATGTCCTGGGTTATTGTAACATTCACTGTCCATACTTATCACTTGATCTTTATCATTTATAGTCACTTATCTCATGTGTATATATGTATATGCATCTAACTATATGTATCTACCTATGTACCTATGTATTTTATCTATGTGTGCATGTATGTATCTATCAGTTATTTATCCACTAATCTATATTTTCCTGCTCTTGGTGTAACATGAGTTCCTTGAGTACAGGGATTGTTTCATTTTGCCTTTGTATCCCTACTACTTACTTAGTAAGTCTCTAATTTATTTATTTTTTGTTATGTAGTCATTTTCAGTTGTATCTGACACTTTGTGCCACCATTGGGGGTTTTCTTGGCAAAGATCCTGGAGTGGCTTCTCATTTCCTTCTCCAGCTCATTTTACAGATGGGGGAACTGAGACAAATAGGGTTAAATAACTTCCTTAGTGTCACACAGCTAAGAAGATGAATCTTTCTAACCCCACGTGTGATGTTCTATTCAATGTGCCACGTAACTGCCCCCATTCAAAATAATTTTAATTAAATTTGTTTCATTGAATTTGTAGAAGGGGTTAACTAGAACACTAGAGAGCTAAAAGTAGAGGCTCAAATGCAGCACTTGGAGTCAAGAGATATAATGCTCAATATGGAATGAGGATATTTTGGTTTAATTCCTTGAGATATTTATAGGCAAGTTATTAAAACTCAAAATCTGAGACTATTGAGTTGTAAAATGGAAACAATAATATTTGTGACATTTTCAGGAAAGACTGATTGTGAGAAAAAAATTTCTGAAAACAAAAGCATTTTATGATGAGTTGTTACTAATGTATTAACAAGACTTTTTTTTTTTTTGCAGAAGTCATATAAATAATAATTATACATGTTGTCATCCTGAAAATGAAAATCAAGCAAATTTATGCCCTTTGACTCTGTGGGAAGTTTCTGTCCTCCCTGATATTACCTTCAAACATCTGTTTTAGGATTGGAAAGGTGTTGCACCTCTCAAATTATCCAATTGACATTGTCCCAGGAGGAATTAAGGACATACGGTGAATAGGTGGTTTTGAAATCAGGAAGACTTGGATTCAAGTCTCATCTGTGACATATACTGACTGCATATAATGACTTCAGTAAGTCATATAGCTTCTCTAAGATGCCAACCTACATTAGTAAAAAGAATTCCCTTATCCCTGAAGAGGTCCCTCTAACAATGAAATTGCAGGTTGAATTCCTATCCTTGTTATTTTAATTCTCATTTATAAAATACCTTTTCTGGCTTAATTATATGAAATAAACCCTATGCAGGGCATGTCTGTAAATGAATACTCCAAAGATAGCAGATTGCACATTCTGTCTCTCAGACTATTAAACATAAAAGATCTATCTGAAAGACACTCCAGTCTTGCTTCATTTTTTATCAATGACTATTGCCAGTGCTAGGAATCCAGTATTCGGAATGAATCCATTTAATGCATGAAACATGATTTTGCTGCCAAAATACTAATTAAAATTTTATGACATATACCACCAGCCTCTTTTAAAATTCACTCTGTTGGTCTAATGGGTTTAAAATGCTCAAGTGTATCAACTGATATTGCATGTGATCCATTCTATAGGATGATTAAACAGGTAAAGTTAAAAAAGAAACATTCAAATTGAGATTTAAAATAAAAAACAAAAAACATTTTTGACAAAATCCTGGTCATTATACTGGGTTTTGTAAAAAGTCAACATTTTTGTCTTAACTGTGACCAGATCAGACTTTAAATATGAAAAACCACTCATATTTTTCCATTGTGAAAATCTGGAGGGCTTTCTAAGTAAAATGATTCATTTTTGGATTCTCATCTACTTTTTTCATTTTTTTCGTATTGGAGGATTTTTTGGCTCTTTTTCCATTAAAGTATCACTTCTTTTGCTGCCTTTCCCTCCCCTCCTCTTTTCTTCTGTTACCCTACCTGGTTTCAATTTTAAGTTTTTAATACAGTTTTTAAATTCAATGAGAAATGGAGAAGTGTAGAAAATGCATGAGAGTGTATTTTTTTAACTTTTTAATCTGAGAAAGGTGAGGTAAAATAGACAGAGAAAGCTTCTTAAATCCAAGAGTCAGTTAAGGACAGCTAAAAACATTTGAGATGAGAATTTTCAATTCTATCTACATCTATTTGCTAGATTATTATGAGAGTCTTGTTGTCATTGTCAGATGAATAGTGTATCAGACTACCAAGTAGAAAGAGGAGAGTTTTAAGCATACATCATGAGGTGGAAGGGATTTCAGAAACCATCTGAAAAAGAAAAGTAAACTGAGTCCCCATATGATATGACTTGCCCAAGGACACTCAGACATTTTCAGTCACACTTGAACTCAAGTCTTGTTACCCAAAAGCCAGTATTCTTTTACTGTGCCAGTCATACTCCATAATTAAGATTCTGTCATTAAGTAAATGCTTCAGAATTATATTTACTCTTCATCACAAATGCATTCACTCATTTATTCACTCATTTATGCATTTTTATATCATCTTTGAGATATCATGTTTATATCATCTTTGATTCGTTATTTTCATTCATTTAGTCATTCAACAAATATTTACTGAGTACAAAAATAATAAACTGTGCTAAGTGTGTTGGCCATATTTCAAGAACCTGTAATTTCACTAATACTGTCTCTGTTGATACTTACAGATAGCCCCATGTTAAGAGATATAGCTCCCTGTGTTTCTATGGTCAGAAAAATTTGTACCTGACAGATGATTTGTATTTTAATGCTTCTCCAAGATTAGCCCGATGCTTCTTAATTCAGCTCAATAAAATACAAGTACTTGCTATGTCTTATGTATCCAAGGGCAGGGTCAAAGCTGTATTTGGAGTCAGGAAGACATAGGGTTAAGTCCCATTTCTGTCTTATACTTGTTGTATGAACCCGAGTAAGTCCTTTCATTTTCCAGTGTCCCTGGTAATAAGATAAATACTAGATGTCAATGTGCCTTGGTAGAGGGAGTGTCTTCATTGGGAGGTCCCTGACTCCTGAAATTAGAAATGCAGTCCAAAACCAAAAGCAAACCAAACTCAAACAAAAATGTACAGAACTTTGCTAGGCTCTGGGATGTAATGACAAAAAATGCTTGAGTTCTTGACGTCAAGGAAATTGGAATCTAATAATGTTCTCAAATCAAAAGTGATCTGGGGACAACTAGGGTGATCCAATGCCCTTTCTTTAGGTGATCAAGGTCAAACTATTTTATGATAACAAGGTATTTTAATTTCTATTATAGCAAATATCAATATGTAGATCCAACAAAAAGCTTCCTGAGATATACTCAATTTTGAAGCGTATGGAGGCACTCTATGACCAAAATATTTTAGAGCCACTGGTATAATGATTGAGGTACCATACATGAGAGTCATTGGTTTAATAGTTGGGGGACTACTTTTCTGTGAATAAAGTACTAGGTAGAATGATAATAATTCAAACTATGGCAACAGATGAATCTGTCTGAAAACCATTAACACATTTTCTTTCAAGTTATGTCTAATTACTGCCTTCTATGCTTTATTCAATCAACATGATACCTTGATTGCTGTTCCCTCACCCCAAATTGCATTGTTTTGGTTTTTTTTTTTTTTTTTAACCTATTGGATTTCCTATTCATCCTTTAAAGCCCTACTGAAATACTTACATTCTGTTCATACCACTAGCTGGCCATGTCTTTCACTAGCAGACCTCACACAGTCATCTCTACTCTCAATTTAGTATGTACTTCTCATATAATATTACTATCTCAGTTAATGTCTTATCTTACTGGATGCCAAGTAAGCACAAACTTAATTTTATCTGAACTTTATATCTCCTTCAGTGAACACAGTGCACTGTACAAAATAGGCATTTAATGAAAGTTTGACCTACTTATGCTTGTTGTGTATTTGATGTCTTTCTAGGCAAGTTCTATTCTAATAGTTTATCATGGAGTGGATTTTCAAATTCTACTCTTGTGGAGCACAAGCTAGCACATGCTAAAAAAGATTTCATGCATAGGCTCGGTGACAGACAGGTTGCTGTCCAAGGGCAAGCCTACTTAAGTTGATATAGGCTCATCAATAGGCTGGCCACAGGGTGATTATGTTTTTGGCAAGGACTTTCACAGATGGTCTGTTAATGCATAGGTTGATTATGAAATGTGTCACTGGTGGAAGTGCGCAGAGATATAAAATCATTGACCTTTGAAACATTAAGTTATTGTGAAGATTAATCAATGTGGATTAGATGTTAATACAGTTAGGTAAGTAAGTATGGAGCTAGTTGACTGACCATATCCAAATGGTGATTAATGGAACAGTTTCAAACTTGAGGAAACTCTCTAGTGAATGAATGAATGAATGAATTAACTACTTTGACAGAATTTGTTAAACAAAGATTACATGTAAAATAATGTGCTAAGCCTAAAATACAAAGTGAAAGCAGAGACAGTCACTAATCTCAAGGAGCTTATATTTTAATAGGCAGAGACAACATTTTTGGGAGAAAGGGGCCAGGGAGGGATACACTGATTTGAAAATTATCGAAGTGGTAAATCGGATCATTGACAATGAACAGTGACACAATAATAGAAGGTCTAAAGATGAAAAAAAAAAATTAAACCTCTAAGACCTGATATCTTGTCCTGAGAGCAAGTCGAAACTATCAAGAAGGTAAGTTGTTGGGAGTCTACCTGAAATATTGGTAAAGTCACTGACAATCACCAATCAGAAGAGCAGGGGTCAAGGTTAGAAATTCTGGAGATGAAAGGGTTAAAATGAATTCTTTCTCTCTCTCTCTCTCTCTCTCTCTCTCTCTCTCTCTCTCTCTCTCTCTCTCTCTCTCTCTCTCTCTCTCTCTCTGTTGGTGTTGTTCTATTCAACATTTTGACCATTAATATGGAACAGAACAGATAGCATACTTGTCATATATGTAGTTGCAATGAAGCTGAGAGAGATAGGTAAGTCTTTGAATGACATATTGGGTACAGAAAAATATATCAGGAGGTACAAAAATGATGATCTATAATAATAATAATTAAAATGTATAAATTGTCCTAAAGTTTGTAAAGTACTTCACATATGTTTTTTGATCTAATAAGAAATTAAATAGGGATACATGTGAAGAGCGATACCTGAGGTCAAAAGAAAATCAGCTGTCCAAGTAGAGAGACATTGCTGGACAGTCATATGAAGCATATAGATAGATAGGTAGATATACATACATACGTACACACACATACATATATTGGGGAAGGTATTAGTCTATTATGAGATCCACATGATTTGGTTCGACAGTGTGACATTATAGCTTTAAAAAAGTCAATGCAACCTTTCATTTTAGTAACAGAGCTAAGGAGATCATCATTCCACTGTAATATAGGATTGATCAGAACATATGCGGAGTATTGTGTCTGCTTCTCAATGATACCATCCAGGAAAAGCATTGATAAGTTGGATGGAGACTATTCAGAAAAGTAAGCTCCACACAACCTCAATTGAGGAACCTGCAGCCTCAAAGCCACATGTGACCCACTAGGTCTTCAAGTGTGGCCCTTTGACTGAATCCAAACTTTGCAGAACAAATCCCCTTAATAAAAGAGTCTGTTCTGTAAAATTTGGACTCAGTCAAAATGCTGCACCCAAGGACCTAGGAGGCCACATGTGGCCTTGAAGTCACAGGTTTCCCATCTCTTATATTTTTCCACTATAGTTTGATCAGTTTCTTAATATGCAAGATTTGAAGGATAGTATGCAATTACTGGGAGACAGTTTTCTAATGATCTCTTCATAACTATAGTGAAGGAGAATTTAACCACAAAAAAACAGGGATACTTGACTGACAGCGGAAATCCTAAATCTCTTGATTAAGGGGAGGGAGAGTTCATATCTAACCCTAGTGAAAGAAGGGAGAAACACTTCAACCAAGGCCTTTAAAATGGAAAAGAGTAGAAAGCGTTCCTTTGATAGCACTCCCAGGGCATGATGAATTTTTAACTGGCAAGAAACACCAAGTGAGTGGTCATAAGGGCATCATCTTGGTATCCACATAGCATGAAGGACAGGTGGATTACAAGAGGTTTAGTACTGCTTAGAAGCTTTCCTACACAATACTCTGACTTTGTAGTTGAACTCTTTGTTTGTCCTTTGTTCTCCAAGGGGATCATGACATCAGGAAGATTATGCCATGGCTTGCAAGTGAATTGGATTTAAGTGAAGCAAGGCTGTGGAAAGTCACCAGCCTCATTCAATCCTCCAGAGTCATCTAAGTTCACTGAATCAGGACAACTGGAGATGCTCCCCCTCTGATCCTATATTAAATGGTGAATGTGATAGAGTTGTTATCATTGATACTGCAGCTCTCCTGTTCCTAGTGCTACTTTTGGCTATCATTGCCCCTTTACTAAGAAGACTTACTGTAAGCCACAAAGATTCAACATCAGCTAATACATGGCCCAGATTATCAACAACTAGGACTTATTCTATCAATGGAATAGTAATCAGACTTGGAATCTTGGGCTCTAGGCCTATAATCCTTTGATTTGGATTATGATCATTTGAACTGGATTCAAAATTTGTTGCTTACTTCCTTTGAGACTTTGGTTAAGCCCTTTAACCTCCTTAGGCACATTTCCACATTTGTAAGATAAGGGGGTTAGATTAGATAACCTGCAGGTATGAATCTATGGGGGTTTAAAGATCCCTCCAAGGACTAAATGCTATGATTATGTAAGTATTTATAGATCGACACATGTTGGAGTCACCTTACAATTAATGCTTCTTTTTTTTAAGTGAATAATGTTATAATCAGGTTCCAGCATACTTTTAATTAATTTTAACTTGATTTCATGACATTCCCAGGGTGTACTATAAAACCATGACTTAGAATTACCACTTTAAACATGACCATATGGCTTCATACAATATTATGGCTCTGATTAAAACAGTTTTAATTATGGGAACATGTTTGTGAAAGTATGTCCAAAGGACATCATGTGCTCTTTCTGTGGGAGAAGAAAAAATATGCTACATTTTTACATATCTGCGTCTATACCTTCCAGGCCATTATTGTCATTAACAGAACACCCTTGAGGGCACTTATAAGGAACTGTGCATCAGCTGTAAATCTGTTATGACTTTATTTTCTTCCCAGAAAAAATAAAAGAGTCTCAATCCATTTCCTTCCTTATAAATTATAAACCTCCACTGCACGTTGCTGGGGCTTTAACTGCTCTGATGTGGATTTCTTGGCTTGTATGGCATTAATAATGGTGCTGCCTGTCTGCCCTTCAGCTGAGACATTAACCTGAGGTCTCCTCAACTTGCCTCTAGTGGCTGCTCAAGTGGAGTTAAAGATCCCATCACGTTGTTCTGAAAGAGGATGGGTTAACCTAAGAGCTCTAACCTTCATTTTCAAAAGATGTAAGCCAAGGTCATGGGTGGGTCATTGCTTCCTGTCTATGAGATGCCAGCATGGTTTCCATAGACTTCTGAGCCCTCAGAATCAAAACAGTCACTTGTTTAAGACACTTGGGAATGTCTAAGATGTTCATCTCAAAATCAACTAGATTCTACTTCACAGGAAAACAGGAGGAGTAGACACCAAGTTTTGAAGAGAATGGAAATGTCAATTACCTCCCACATTTCAAGTACACATTGAAAAAAATATGAGTAATCCATAATTTTATAACATGTTCTTTAGAATTACATGTCTTGCCCTTGTGCAACTTTCTCACATTTGCTTCTCTCTCAGAATGGATCATTGTTTTCTGTTTAAAAAGACACATACACTGAAGGAGAGTTAGCATTAATGACTTGGATCCTTGGTTTATCTATTAGGAAACTTCTGGCAGCACAGGGCTTCACTCCTGTTGAATCTATATTCCTTTATCTTAATGAATTCACTTCTTTTACAGTGATCACTTCTTATTGGATGAAGACCGAGTACTCCATTTCACTCAACACACCCAATAAAAAGTGATAGGACCTTAATATTGCTAAAGCCATAGGATGCTTCCAGTTGAGATATGACTGTCATTGGGCAGTTGAATTCTAATCCCTTTACATGCTATTAGTCTCCCTATTCCCTTGCTAAGCTCAGTTCAAATATCATCTCCTGTTTTAGGAATTTCCTGCTCCTCTGGATGGTAGTACCCTTCCCTTTACTTGACATATGTTTTGTACCTACTTATAGTCACATCTGACTTTTTCCTGGGTTGAATATAAGTTAATCAAGGGGGAGAACAGTTTTAATTTTGTTTTTGTATATCCAGAAATTAGCATAGTATTAAGACACAATTGGCACTTTATATATACTTCATAATGGATTGAGTAATGCTATTTGGAGCATTGATTGATTCTCTCTACATATCTACTCCCAAGTGTAGTTTTGATTAGAAACCTTTGGATCTGATTGTCTCATATGGCAAAGCAAATTAAACTCCCTAGCCTTCAATTTCTTATCTGTAAAATGGAATAATAACACTTGTAATACTTTTGCAGGAAGAACGCTTTGGTGAGGTAGGGTCACGCTCAGAGAGTAATTGGAGGCTACAAAACCATACATAAGGAGCTCTGTGGGTAATGTACTGACTTAGAAAAGCACAGATTAACACTACATATGTTCCATTGTATTATTATTTATTTTTTTAAATGTTTCCCAAGTATATTTTAACATGCTTCATGAGCACTGGGAGTGTTACAGGATATAATGCAGCAAATATGAGTCACATATTTGATATATCTAGTGTGGAGGAGGGAGGGCAAGCTTTATACTCATGTTGATCTGGCTTTAAGTCCTACTGTAGACAGTTAATTACTTTGCTTTCTTGGAGCCATTAGTTATCCTCTCAAATCCCTTGGCCCAGTGTAGGCATGTGTGCAATGGAAGGGATAATTTCCTCTAAATGTGAGATGCCACACAAAAATAAAATCAATGGATGAGAAAGACGTTTAATTCAGAAAATTTAGTGAGAATCAAAGGAGATATCATCACTTAATCACTTTTGCAACACTTCAAGTGGTATATAAATATGTTTATGTATTTATTTTCATAAGTATATCTACATCTGACTTACAGAATTACCAGAGAAATGATGTAGTTCATGAGAATTCTCTTGAGGCACCTCAAAGATAATGCCTTATTAGAGTCATTCCTTAATGACATGGTAGTTTAATTAAATTCAACAAATATTTGTTGAATGCCTGCTCTTTTCAAAGCACCCTGCTATGTGATAAAGCACATCTAAATGTATGATGGCATAGACAATATGCTTTTGCCCAAAGTGCTGACAGAAATAGAAAATAGGCAAGGAGTAGAACCAAGATGACAGAAAAAGGGCAGGGGCACACTTGAGCTCTTCTAAATTCCCATCCAAACAACTTTAAAATAACACCACAAATACTTTCTGTAGCAGCAGAAATGACAAAAGGATGTGATGAAACAATTTTTTAGCCCAAATCAACTTAGAAGGTCACCAGGAATGGTTGATCTCACCAACATGGGAGTGGTGCACAGTCTAGTGCAGGCAATAAACCAGCAAGATAATAGTGAGGACCCAAGCCCTGCACCATCCAGCAGCAAAGACACTGCATCAGGCAATTAGTAGTGGGCCATACCTAGTACAAGCCCAGGAGAAGGCTTGGGGGCAACTGGCAGTAGCAGCTTCCAGAGCTCTCAGCCCACAAAAAGGAAGGGGGTGGGATGAGTGGTCAGAGGGAAATTACTGGGGTCCATTAGTTAGGACAAGACTATGGCATATTGCTTATAGAAGGATCTAGGTCACAGTCCTAGGTCACAGTTCCAGGGTAAGAAGGAGCACTAGCTTACCATAACTTATGGTACCACAGTAATTGGGATCATGGTCACAGTATGAGGGTGGAAAAGAATACTTATCGTCATTTGCAGATAAGAATACATGTCAGAAGAGAAGTGAACCCACCTCTCTTTGGATCATACCACCTAAGAAGGACTAAAAAATTGTAAAATTCCAGAAGTAGCTCTGAAAATGGTAGTACAAAAATCCTGAAGATTGGGAGAATGCTCCCTCCAACCCAAGAGAAGAGCACAACTTTAACATAAACTTAAAAGAAGACATAGGCTAGAAAAATGAGCCAACAACAACCGAAAGGAAACTGATAATAGAAAGTTACTATGGAGGATGAAAAACTGAAAACACAAACCTAGAAGAAGACAACAAAGTCAAAGCCATTACATCCAAAACTTAAAAAAAAAGTGTGCATTGTTCTCAGGTCCCCAAAGAATTCTTGTAAGAGCTCAAAATGGAATATAAAAATCAAATAAGAAGGCCAAAGGAAAAATTGGGGGAAAAAATGAGTGATGCAAGAAAATCATGAAAAATGAATCAACAGCTTGATGAATTCTCACTGAAGAAAATAATTTCTCAAAAATTAAAATTGGAGGGGTAGAGCCAGGATGGTGGAGTGAAAGTAGGGACCCTGCTATGATCATTCACAAGTTCCCTCAGATACCTCTAAGAAGGGAATTTGAATGAATTTTAGATTGGCAGAATTCTCTGGGAGACAGAGTATAGCAGATATCCAGCGCATGACAGCCTGAAAGATTAACAGGAAGAATCTGCCGCACCAGGCTGGGGGAGCACAGAGTGCTTAGAATCAGCAACAGCAGAGCCAGAATGGCCCTAGTGAGCTGAATATCCGGGAGCAGTTCTGATTCCCAAACCATGCAGCACAGGATGGGAGTCCAACAGAAGTGGATAAGAGAGAATCACAGGACCCACACCAGCTCCAACTGCTACTCCTTTGGCTATCAGTGGACAGACAAAATGCTTGAAAGTCACCCACTTGAGTTTTCATGAGCCAAGATGGTGGAGTAACTGTAAGTGCTCTCACTATCCCTTGTTAACTTTGAAAAACCCAGAGAATATTGCCCCAGGAAAATCCTGGAATACTGGAGCCAGCAGAAGAGGTAAATGGTCTTTTAGCTCAGACACTGGGAAGGGTCCCTCATCCTGTGGCTGAAGGGAACCAGTACAGGACCAGAAGTTTCCCAGCAAGTTCCACCTGAGGGGACCAGCAAGAGATACAGAGAACAAGAAGAGTGGAGCTGTTAAGTGCCAACACCAGGACCCCAGGTGTGCCTTGACACAGCCAGGGGAACTGGGCAGACATCAGCACATATGGGATTAGTGCAGAACTAGAAGAGGAGGAGATATCCAGCAGGCAGACTACCCTTTCCCCACCCCCACCCCACACATACACACACACATCATGCCTTGAACTTAAGTGTAATCTTGAAAAAAAGTAGACTTCATCTAGCCTGAGCCTTGGCCCCCAATAGCCAGATCAGCACCAGAAAAGTTGTAGTATTATATAGCTTCTAGTTGAAAGAACCAGAGGGCACCTTACATGAAGCCTGTAAGCACTTCCCTAGCTCCCAGCACAAGAAATTTGTTTCAGAACCTCCTGTGCCCAAAAGTAGAGATCTACTTTAAAAGGCAGGAAAAAGGCAATCACTATAAGCAAGAAGCAAATTAGAAAACCAAAGACAATAAGATCTTATTATGGGGACAGGGAAGAACAAAATATGAATTCAGAAGACAGCATTGACCCTGTACTCACATATGAAACCTCAAAAGGGAATATGAACTCACCTCAAGCAAAGAGCATTCTTGGAAAAACTCAAGAAGGATTTTAAAAGTCAAATTGAAAAAGTAGAAAAAAATTGAGCAATGATTTTAAAAATACATTCAGCTCCTTAAAAAATAAAATTGACCAAATGGATGAGAAGGTACAAAAGCAAACTGCAGAAAATAACTTTTAAAATGTAGGTACAAAATCTGACTAAAGAAAAACAATTCTTTAAAAATTAGAATGAGGCAGCTAATGACTCTATGAGACATCAATAATCCATCAAACAAAATCTAAAGAATGAAAAAATAGAAGATGTAAAATATCTTATTGGAAAAAAAAAAAAAAAAAAACGAAAACAGAAAACTGACCTGGAAAATAGATGCAGGAAAGAAAAGTCTAAGAATTATTGGTCTACCAGAAAGCCATGATGAAAAAAAAGAGCCTGGACAATATCTTCCAGGAAATCATCAAGGAAAACTGCCCTCAGATCCTAGATGCAGAGGGCAAAATCGTTGTCAAAAGAATCCACTGATCACCTACTGAAAGACACCACAAATTTAAAACAGCAAGGAATACTGTTGCCAAGTTCCAGAATTATCAGGGCAATGAAAAATAATGCAATCATCTAGAAAGAAACAATTCAGATATCGAGGAACCACAATCAGGATCACAAAGGACCTTGCAGCTGCCACATTGAAAGATTGGACAGATAGGAATATGACATTCCATAAGGCAAAGAAGCTTGAACTACAACCAAGGATCAACTACCCAGCAAAATTAAGCATAAACTTTCAGGCAAGAAGATGGACATTCAGCAAAATAAGGAATATCTAGACTTTCCTGATGAAAAAGCCAGAGCTCAATAGAAAATATGATCTTCAAAAACAAGACTCAAGAGAGGCATAAAAAAAGTAAACAGGGGAAAAAAAGAAAAGAAAAACCTTGTTTTTCAATATAGGCAAACTGCTTACATCCCTATATGGGAGTATGATACTTGTTAGTCTTGAGAGTTCCATATTTATTACAACATTTAAAAGTGATAGATAGATAGATAGATAGATAGATAGATAGATAGATAAATAGATAGATAGATAGATAGATAGATAGATAGAAGGTGTAGGTATAAATTCACTGATGTGATGATAAAAAACCTAATTAAGGGGTATGGAGGGAGGAGAGGAAAGTAGGAGGCAGGAAAGGATAATTTATATCACAAGAAGAGGCACAAAGACATATTATAGTAGAAGGAAAGAAGGGAGGGAGATGAGCATTATTTGAGCTTTACTCTCATCCAGTTTTGGTTCAAGGAGGGAATAACTCTCTCAATTAAGTATATAAATCTAACTTGCACCACGGGCAGTAGGAGGCAAAAGGGGAAAGGAAAGGGAGGTGGCGGTTAGAAGGGAGAGAAGAAGTAGTAAGGCAAAAGGGAAAGAAAAAGGAGGGGCAGATAGAAGGGAAAGAAGACTGAAGGAGGTGGTTGTTAAAAGTAAAACTCTTGAGGAGGGGAAGGGAGAAGGGAGAAATAAAATCATAAATGGGGGGAAATAGAATGGAAAGACACAGATCCTAATCATAACTGTGAATGTGAATGGGATGAACTCTCCCATAAAACAGAGGCAGATAGGAGAATGAATTAAAAATCATAATCCTATCATATGTAGTTTACAAGAAATACATTTGAAGGAGGGGAATACAGACAGGGTAAAGGCAAAAGACTGTAGCAGAATATATTATGCTTCAACTGAAGTAAAAATAAAAGCAGGATTACCAATCCTAATCTCAGACAAAGCAAAAGCCAAAGTAGATCTAATTAAAGGAGATAAGGAAGGAAACTCCATCCTGCTAAAAGGAACCATAGACAATGCAGCAATACCATTATTAAACAAGTATGCACCAAGTGGTATAGCATCCAAATTCTTAGAGGAGAAATTAAGGGAATTACAAGAGGAAATACACAGCAAAATTATATTAGTGGGGGACCTCAACCTCCCCCTCTCTGAACTTGAAAAATCTAACCCCAAAATAAATAATAAAGAAGTTAAGGAGGTGAACAGAATTCTTGAAAATGTAAATATTTTAGACCTCTAAAGAAAAATGAATATGGATAGATAGAAATACACTTTTTTCTCCGTGGAACATGGCACATACACAAAAATTGACCATGTACTAGGCCATAAAAACCTTACAATCTTCTGCAGAAAGGCAGAAATAGTCAATGCATGCTTTTCAGATTATGATGCAATAAAAATTATATTTAATAAAGGAACATGGAAAGATAGACCTAAAAGTAATTGGAAATTAAATAATCTAATCCTAAAGAATGAGTGAGATAAACAGCAAATCAAAGAAGTAATCAAGAACTTCATTTGAGAGAAGTATAATAATGAGACAACCTAACAAAATATATGGGGTGCAGCAAAGGCAGTTCTTAGGGGAAGTATTCTATTTCTGAATGCTTGCATGAATGAAATAAATAAAGAGGAGATCAATGGATTGGGCATACAACTGAAAAAAGTTAGAAGAGACCAAACTGAAAATTCCTCATTTAATACCAAGTTTGAAATACTAAAAACCAAAGGAGATTAATAAAACCGACATTAAGAAAACTATTGAACTAATAAATCAAACTAAGAGTTGGTTTTATGAAAAAAAATAAAATTGATAAAACTTTGTTCAATATGATTTAAAAAAAGAAAACCCAATAACCAGTATCAAAATGAAAAATGCAAATTCACCTACAATGAAGAGGAAATTAAAACAGTAATTAGAAATTATTTTGCCCAACTGTATGGCCATAAATTTGGCAATTTTAGCGAAGTGGATGAATATTTATAAAAAATATATATTGCCAGAATAACAGAAGAGGAAGTAAAATACTTAAAATTTCCATCTCAGAAAAAGAAATTGAACAAGCTATCAATGAACTCCTTAGGAAAAAATCTCCAGGGTCAGATGGATTTACAAGCAAATTCTATCAAACATTCAAAGAACAATTAGTTCCAATACTATATAGACTATTTAGGAAAATCAGTGAAAAAAGGAGTCCTACCAAATTTTTTTATGATACAAATATGAAGCTGATACCTAAACTGGGAAGAGCAAAAACAGAGGCAATTATAGGCCAATTT
This sequence comes from Bettongia penicillata ogilbyi, assembly GCA_023548195.1. Classification (NCBI taxonomy): domain Eukaryota; kingdom Metazoa; phylum Chordata; class Mammalia; order Diprotodontia; family Potoroidae; genus Bettongia; species Bettongia penicillata. The sequence goes on along the minus strand of JAJHZJ010000047.1, from coordinate 757,233 downwards.
TCCTAATTAATGTATATGCAAATATTTTGGTTAAGATATTAGTAAAAAGATTACAGCATTTTATCACAAAAATAATAATTTTGATCAGGTAGCATTTATACCAGGAATACAATGCTGGTTCAATATTAGGAAAACTATCAGCATAATTGATCTTATCAACAACAAAACTTAAAAAAAAAAACCACCTATATGATTATCTCAATGGATACAGAAAAAGCTTTTGACAAAATATAACACCCATTTCTTCTGAAAACAATGAAAAGCATAGTTATAAAATGGAGACTTCCTTAAAATAAGTAGCACCTACCTAAAATCATAAGCAAGTATTATATGTAACAGGGATAAACTAGATGTATTTCCAATAAAATCAAGGGTGAAACAAGGATCTCCATTATCACCACTGTTATTTAATATGGTACAAGATTGTTAGCTTTAGCTAGAGAGAAGAAAAAGAAATTGAAGCAATTAGAACAGGTAATGAAGAAACTAACTTTTCACTCTTTGCAGACAGTATGATATACTTAGAGAATCCTAAAGAATTAAGTTAAAAAAATACTTGAAATAATAATCAACTTTGGCAAAGTACCAGGATACAAAGTGAACCCATATAAAACATTTGTATTTCTATATATCACTAACAAAGTCCAACAGCAAGAGATGGAGAAATCCCATTTAAAGTTACTGTAGAGACTGTAAAATATTTGGGAGTCTGTCAAAACAAACACAGGGACTATATGAACGCAATTACAAAACACTTTTCACACAAAGTCAGATCTAAATAATTGGAAAAAATTATTTGCTCTTGGGTAGGCTGAGCTAATATAATAAACACAACTAAAATTAATCTATTTATTCAGTGTTATACCAATCAAAGTAACAAAAAAAGTATTTTATAGATCTGGAAAAAATAACATCAAAATTCATCCAGAAGAACATAATATCCAGAATATGAAAGGAATCAATGAAAAAAATTCTAGGGAAGGTGGCTTAGCCATACCAGATCTTAAAATGTATTATAAAGCAGCAATCTTCAAAACCACTTGGTACTGGCTAAGAAATATAAATCTATAGAATATGTTGTATCTATATGACACAGTATTCAATGACTATAACAGTCTACTGTTTGATAAACCCAAGGACCCCAGCTTCTGAAATAAGAACTCTGCTCGACAAAAGTTGCTGAGAAAACTGGAAAATGTGTATTCTATGGGTATGTGGAAAATAGTGTGACAGAAGCTGGACAAGTCCAAATGGGTTCATGAAGCTATAAACAAACTAGGGGAGCATGGAATAATTTATTTGTCAGGTTTAAGAAGAATGGAGGAATTTATGACCAGACAAGAGAGAGAGAGCATCATGAAATTCAAAATGTATAATTTTATTACATTCAATTGAAAAGTTTTTGCATAAACAAAGCCAATGCTACCAAGATTAGGAAGCAGAAAACTGGAAAATAATTTTTACAACTAGTGGCTATGATAAAAGTCTCATTTCTAACATATATAGAGAACTGAGTCAAATTTACAGGGATACAAATCACTCCCAAACTAATAAATGGTCAAAGAATCTGAAAAGGCAGTTTTCAGAGGAAGTAATTAAAACTTTTTATAGTGTTACAAAAAAATGCTCTAAATCACTATTGATTAGAGAGATGCAAATCAAAATAATTCTGAGGTACCACATTGGCTAACATGATAGAGCAGAAAAGGGAAAAATATTAGAGAAGATATGGGAGAGTTCGAAAACTAATTCATTGTCAGTCGAGCTGTGAGCTGATCCAACTATTCTGGAGAGCAATTTGGAAGTATGCACAAAGGGCAATAAAAATGTGCATACCCTTTGAACCAGCAATATTAGGTCTGTATCCCAAAGAGATTAAAAACAGTAGGAAACAGACCTCTATGTACAAAAATATTTGTAGCAGTTCTTTTAGTAGTCATAAAGAATTGGAAATTGAGGGGATGGCAATCAGTTCAGGAATGGCTGAACAAGTCATACTTTCTGATTAAGATAGAATACTGTTATGCTATAAGAAATGATAAGCAGAATGCTTTCAGAGAAACCCGGAAAAACTTACACAAAGTGATGTTAAGTGAAATGTGCAGAAATTCCCCTGTCTGATGCTTGCATTCAGCTGGGTATGATAAGCCAATCCTTAGAATTTCATTCTTCTTACCTTACAAAACTAAAACCAGATACAACTGAAAGAGAATATACCCAACATTATAAAAGTCAGTTCCTCACTCCCAAAACCAACTTGTCCCCTTGTGCAAATGGCAGCACACAAGCCAGATCACACTTTAATTAAGAAAAGCTGGGTCTGCCAAGTAAAATGGCAATTGATCAACGAAACTAGTACTTATGCTGTTCTTTCTCCTGCTATGGCCTGAAGATCGCTGTGTTCGAGATTCAGCATAATCTCTGATGGTATGCTCTCCTTTCTTTCCCTTAACCCTCCTATACATCTCTCATCCATAGATATCTAATGTTAGGCCTTAAGTCTTATGAGAGTTAAACACATGCCTAATAAAAGACTATAGCTTTTCACATCCACTGACACCTCCGTGAAAATCCCTTTAATCTCCATGACAGCTGAAGCTTATCGAGACAAGGTGATTCTTCCTGAGACAGGGAGTTAAACTAGATGACCTCAAAGATCCCTTCTAGACTCAGAATACTACGAATATAAATCTTGAATAAATTAAATAACGACTCCCCTAATGTACAGTCAAAAACAAAAGGCAGCATCAAAGTATAGCAAATTTATAAAGAAATCATTCCCTGGAAAATCATCTTCTCTCCTAGAGCAAATTATTTTCTTGATATTTATAAGTAACATTAAGATTAAAACCAAAGGATATATTCTTATATTGTCCGAGAATCAAAGGTTTTAATGAAACCTTCAGAAGATTGTCCTTAAGCAATAAGAGTAAGACTGTAATGAGAGAGAATTTGAAGCACCTCAAAGGAGTGGGACAACATATACATCACCTCTCTTGAATGTCCATAACATTCAGGAATAGACTCACTCCAATGCCATTCAGACTGAAAATCTGCCTCTTGCTTGTCACATGAAACATCAAAGACCATAAAGCATTGTTTCCAACTCCATGGAGCAGTACATTTCAGCACCATCGGACAGTGATTCCCCAAGAGTTTATTTTTAAATGTTTCTCCATTCTTTATGCTACACTCTTCATCATGACAGTGCATAAAGAAGGTTAAACAGTTGTCAGCTTATAGTTTGTACATGTTAGGCTACTTCACTAATCTCTACCATGTTCCTAGCTCATGAAGACAGATGTCAGTGCATACCTGGTATCAGCAAGTGCATAGAAAAATAAATGAAGTCATAAAAGAAATAGAGACCCAGGAGGCATGAAAAGATGAGTAAACATTTCCATTCTTGCCTCAATCCAGATTAGTGTCTAACGACCTTGAATTATGAATTGACTTGAATTTTCCATATTTCTTACTACGTCAATATCCTGCCATCACATAACTGATAACAGTGTTTGCAGTTTCTAACCACAGACCTGAGTTTGAGGTGGAAAAATGCAGAAGCTGTGATACAAAGAATTTTTATTTACATTTTCCCAAGGGATAGAGGAATTTATGGCTGTGGAAGCACCATCCTTGTAAAGCCTGGGTTTACCATCCTCAGTTGAAGAGATATCTATATGAGTCAAGTTGTTACTCTCAGTTTCTCAAAGCTCTTCATAGAATTCTCCATGCAATTCAAGGTATGAAGGCAACTAAAAACAATAGAAGTAAAGAGGTCAGAGGGAAGAAAAATTCTACAAACACAGTGTAAGTAAATTTCTGGTGATGCAGAATACTGCAAATTACTATTTGCAGTAATAGCATAGTAATTATTACTTACTCCATATCATATGGAAACAAATGCTCCCAACACATAATATAACAGTAATAATAAAAATTCATTTATATTTATATAATGCTTTAAAGGTTACAGGGACCAGTCTGGAATAATTAAAAAACATGAGATTTGACGTCAAAGAAATTGGGTTCAAATAGTGACTCTGGGTCACATAAAACCTCGGGGCCTTGGGCAAACAATTCAACTTCTCTGGGCTTCAGTTTTCTCATCGATAAAAATGGAAGAGCTGAACTAAATACTTTCTCAGATCCTGATGTGAATTGATTGAATAATTACAGAAAACAATTTAGAATTATACAAAAATAATTACTGAAAAGGTCTACACTCTGACATCAATTTCATACTAGGTCAATAACAAAAATTCAGGGATTGTAACACTTCTTGTAGCATTGAGTTGAAAACAAAGGCTATTCCCCAAAGTTTTGGGGAATTCAAGTATAAAGAAATTTTTGGTATACATTTATAATGGAAAACAAATGCTATAAAATGCATAAATAAAAATCTGGAAATATTTATATGAACTGATGCAATAGGAACTCACTAAATAATAATAATACGCAAAATAATTACAATAATCAAAATGGAAAAATCAAATCAAACTATCACTACTGAATATTGCAAAATTCTAATGACCAAGAAAGAGGAACTATAAGGAAACAACTCTACCAGCTTTTTTGAAGAGATGAAGGGCTATGGGTGTGTAATAATGAAAATATTAGACTTGTTTAAAATGCTTGCTAGTCTTGCTGAATATTTTGTATAGCATGCCACTCTGGAATAGAATGGAGTAGAACGATAGAGGTTCTGTGAAAGTTGTTAAAAATAAAATTTATTTTTAAAATAGAAAAAAATCAGATAATTTAAGCAATTGTCTTAACACAAAATGTCCTTCCTCCACATCTCAAAATCTATCTTGTCATGGCACCTAAAGCTCTGTAAGGGATCAATATTTTAGGATAATAAATTGGTGACTATAAGTGGCAGTGAGATAATGTTAAGGTCAGGAAGTCCTAAATTCAAATCCATCCTCGGATACTTATTACCTATAAGATCCTGAGTAAATCACTCAATCTCTCACCTTTCTCATCTGCAAAATGAGGATAACAATAGAACTTACCTCCCAGGACTGTTGTGAGGATTGACTGAGATAATAATTATAAAGTGCCTAAGATATAGCACATAATATTACATAAATGTTAGATATTATTATTAATAACTTCTTTTTCTATTATTCCTCTCATTTATTACTTAAGAGGCCTATGTCATCCACTTAAGAAAGATGAAGTAGATTTCCAGTTCACAGAGGCAGAAGACAACTCTACTGAAACTGGTCATTCACTGAAATTAGTTTGAGAAGGGAAAGCCTGTGACCTTCCTGGGCATAGGGTAAAGCATTCAAGATACTTCCAATGTTAATCTAGAAGATATACAATCTTTCCTTTCAAATTTGAAAAACTCTAAGAATAGATATGGTGTAAAATTGACTTTTGGGAGATAAACTTTTTATATTTCTACTTTCTTTCCTTCTCCTAAAAGAACATATGGAATGATTTGTCACATTTCCAATATAAATCAGAATAATCTCTAAGGTGAATTTTCTATCAATAATATAAAATATTCCACCAGGGAGGATGAATAACTACACATAGAAGAAATCAGGCTTTTAAAAAGACTCTAGTGTCTTTTTTTCTTTTCCTCTGATCAGTTAGAAAAGATTTTGCTGCTCTCTTACAAGAAAGGAAAGACAGATTGCCTCTGACATAGATTTGAGTGGGGCAAAGATAAGAAAAACGTGGCAGCTCAACAAAACGCAGGGGTAATGGAGTTGTGGCACCAAATTTCATTTTTAAAATGAGGATGGAGAAGATTCTTTCAAGTTACTTCCCCCTAGGGTCACAGTAACAGAATACTGTATTCAAATCAGCAGGTCATGCACAAGAAGATGGCTTAACTGCTAATTAACACTCGATGATATACTGAGAATTACATGCTAATTAATTCTCTGTAGAGCTAAATGCCCTTCCTTCTATGTCATTTTCAATGAACATATTAGAATGAGGAGTAGGGTAACATGTTTGTCACATGAATTAGTAATTAGTGATAAGTTGTGTACCAAAAAGCAGGCATTGAGAATATAACAACAAGAAAAGGATAAAGATGATTCAGGTGAAGAGTATTTATTAAAGATAACCTCTTAAATTTCAAGGGGAAAAATAAAGGAGGTAAAGCGTTTTTGAAATTATAAAACCTTTTGTTGTTGTTAAAATAACGGGAAAGAAATTGAAACTGATTTTCATTCAAGAGGAAAATGAAATTCATAATAAAAATAATTCCTTCTTTTAAAGTTCAGTTTCAGTAGAATTAGATGCATCTGGAAGTGGAGGGCATTAGGTCTGAGTGATCTAGAACATCCTAAAGTCCTTTTGGATATTAAACCTAAAAGTGACAGCAATAACTGATGTCTATGTACCATTTTACGCTTGGAAGTATTTCGCTTATATTATTTCACATGATTTTTCACCACCATGCTGTGAGATAAATGTGATAGGGATTTTCTCCATTTAACCAATCAGGGAAATGAGAATCAGAGACTCATAATAGGTTAATGGAAGCATAGATTTATAGATGGAAGGAACCTTAGAGGCCATGTAATCTAACCGTACTATATATTACACATGAGGAAACTGAGATCCAGTAACATTGTGACTTGCCCAAATTCACATATGTAAATATCATCAGAAGTAGGATTGGAACCCAGGTTCACTGATTTCAGAGACAGTGTCCTTTCCAGATAACCATGCTACCTCAAAGCTACTAATATGAAAAATGCAGACCCAGGATCAAATTTCAAAGCTTATGATTCCTAATGTGACAACCCTTCCTTCCACCAAGTACTACAGAGTTCCAGACAGTAACAAGAGAGAACATCCTGGAGGGGAGGAAAGAATTCTGCCTCCCTTGAGGTCTACCACACCCACAGCCAGAAATTGCATCCATTCATTATGAATACCTTCCATGAGGTTCAATATTTATACTTGCGGTTATCATGCCTATTTGACTTGGTCATATGCTGCACCACTATTTCCTCCTTGCTTTTCAGGAGGCAGTGAAGACTACTTGTTTAAGAACCTCTCCTACCACTAATAAAAAACTATCAAACTGACTTTAAAACCTCTGTGGTCGATCTCTTTATAAAAGCTCCACTATCTGTCTGTCTACAAATCCTATTTGTCTGCTTATTTATTTATTGGTTTCATGCATTATTCTATTTGGTCTCCTGCATTAAAAAATTCTAAATATTTTACCATCATTAAAACTGGCCTGAGAGCTTTAAAAGATATTGTTGCAAAGGAGCTTCCAGCAAAACGTTCTCTTTTTGTGATGTCAGCCTGAAATGAAACTGCTGAGAACTCGTGGCATTTTTCACACACATTGAGATGTATCTCTGGAATGAACATTGTTTTTGTATATATCCTATACAATGACAGAGAGAAAATATGGGCCTAGAAACTCAAAAATCATCATGTTGTATTGGTTTTGTTTTTGTTGAAAATTTTTTAAAAAAGAAAATGAAAATCTAATTTGGGAAGCCAAATTAAAATCATCAAATGGAAACATTGCTTAGCTTTGCACAGACCATGCCTAGACTACACCACCACCTTCGCATGCCTCTTAGGATCAAAGTTTAGCACAAGAAGCACTTCTTATATGAAGCCTTTGCTGATTTCTAGAGCTGCTAGTGACTATACTCTGGATTGGATTATTTAACATATATGTATTTGTGGACATGTACATTTCAATATATAATTGTATATATATATATTATTTATTATATATTTGCTCCATTTTATAATATATAATTTACTATATATTACTATATTTATAATAACTATATCTGTGTGTTTATATAAATATGCATATGTATGCATAAACACATATACACATGTGTATATTGTATGTCTATCTAATTATTTATCTATCTATATATTTATACAGAGAGAGAAAGAGAGAGTGAGAAAAGGAGGAGAGGAGAAGACCAGAGAAGAGAGGTAATAGTGTAATTTTGGGAGAAAGAATGAGGAACTTCAGGGATCAGGAAAGACTTCACACTTGAAGTAAATGTTGAATTATAAAAGACACAGGTGAAATGGCAATATCTACCAGGCTTGGGAAGGGTCTAAACATATGTGTATGATTTTTCTCTGGATAGAATATAAACTCTTTGAGATCAAGTACTATTTTTCTTTTGCCATTATACCCTCCACTGTTCACTCTCAGTTACTGAAATAAATATTTGAAATACATTAAATATTCATATTAACAGTGTAAAAATAGTGTAAATATTCAAATATCCAAAGTAGTTCAATATTAGGGGAGCTATAAAAAGAGGCTATTATTAAAAATTATATATGGATCATATGTTCATATCAACAGATACCTAAACAGTTTTTGACATAATGTAGTTCCTTATTTTAAAAATGTTAAACAGGATAGGAATAAATACATTGTTTCTTAACATGGCAAATATCTGCAAATAAGAGCTATTAGTTCCTGTAACTGGGGATCACTAGAGACCTTCTTTCTTAAGAGATTGGAGGTAAAGCAAGGATATCACATATCAATACTGATATTTCATATAAATGTAGGAATACTAGTTTTATTAATGAGAACAACAGAATAAGAATTTGAGAATAAGCATTGGCAAAGATGTAAAACTGTGACTTTTTACAATAATGACATGATCCTTTATTTGGAGAACCCTAAAAGTTCAGCTGAAATTGAAATCATTGTATTCATGATGTAGATGAATACAAAATAAATGTTCCAAAATCCTAGGTCTTTCTATACATTATCAAATGTAGTGCTAATGAGAGTTAAAGATTTTCCCCACTTATTAATGGGCCTGTCCATTAAGGGAAGCTTGATTAGGGGAAGATTTTGTCATTGTTGCTGTTGTTGGAAGGTCCATACCTTTTGTTAATTTCTAATGAGGCATTGGTTTTCCAGGGTTGTGATGCCCTCTGGCTCTGAAAACTGTATATATACTCTGAGGTGAGGTTCTTCTTTGGGGCTTACTACTCATTGGAAGTGTTTGTTTTTCCAGATGAGACTCCGGGGAGCTACTAACACTGGCCAGCTTTGAAAACTCAGTTGGTGCTTCCCTCTCTGGTAACTATGTTTATATGGTCAGACAGCTGGAATTGTCTGTTGATCTGCAATGTATGTATTTCTAATGGTCAGCCAGTTGGAAGCCCTGTCTGTTGATCTTCATTTCTCTGTTTCCATTTTCTCTGAAGGTCAGGGTGCTGACTTCTTCCCCTGAACTAAGTTAATGCTATATGTGCTTGATTAAAGTGATTGTTGACCCCTGGAAAGTTGCTTTCCTTTTGAAAAAGCAGATCAAAAACCCTGTATAGCAGGTCCTCCCGTGTATGTTAGTGTCCTTGCTGTTACATATATGGTGTAGTCCAGTAGAGTTTGTAAAATAAAAAGAAATTATAGAGGCTGGTTTAATTGTCCATCATTTCCCAGTTGTGGTGACTGTGATTCTATGGAGCCCCAGAAGTTCCCTGGGATCGTATTGTATGAGGAGCCCAAGCAGGAATGGTGAGAGCTTGGAATGGAGCCCTGGAGCAAGAACAGAAAATTGTCAGTGTGCTGGTCTTGGTGAGGTGAGAGCAAAAGTGAAAAACTATCAGTGTGCCAATCTTGGAGAAATGAGCTGTGAAATGGGAGCAGAAAGCTGCCTGCACACACACCCAGGTGGGAGCTGGGCCGACTCCTGCTGGAGGAGAAGAAACCCAGGAGCATGGAGTTCAGACCCAGGGCTGTATAGCAAGGTACTGTGTGCTTTTTTGCACCATTCTCTTGGGTTCCCAAGAATTCAGTTTGGGACCCAGGGTGTGAAGTTGCCTATGGCGGGTGGTGGGAAGTTCCCTGTACCCCCTAGGGCCCCATTTTGATGGCTTTGTTGCTCAGTTGCCCCTCAGGACTTGGAAGCAAGGGGTGGAGCATTGTAAAGACTGGGACTTTGCTCACTGGAGCCTGCACCTGAGAGTGCCTGCAAAGGCAGTGTGAGGAGAAGGAAAAAACCTCAAGAGGACCTTAATTGGACATTTTGTATAGAATTGAGGAAGGGGGAGCTGGTTGATCACTCCCCAAAAACTTACTCCCTAAGAATGTTGTTATATTATCTTATGTACTCTTCAAATGTGAAGTTCATGACGTGTTTGTGGGAATTACATTGTATTTACTTAAGAAATGTTAATGCCTGTTCAGATACAAGTTGTCCATGTGATGGAGGTGAAAGATCTTGGGTCCCAGTGTAATGCTAATGAGAGGTAAAGATCTTCCCCACTCATTATTGGGCCTGCCCATTAAGGAAAGCTAGATTAGGGAAGATTTTTTGTTGTTGGAACGGCCAAACCTTTTGTTAATTTCTAATGAGGCACTGGTTCTTGGGGGTTGTGATTTGGCCAGATGAGACTCTGGACAGCCACTAAGGAGCCTCCCAGCTTTGAAAACTCAGATATTGGTGCTCCTCTCTCTCGTAACTGTGTATGTAATGATCAGACAGTTGGATCTGTCTGTTCATCTGTGATGTATGTATTGCTTATGGTCAGACAGTTGAAATTCCTGTCTGTTAATTTTTATTTCTCTACATTTTCTCTGATGTTCAGGGTGCTTTTACCCCTGAACTAAGGGAATGATATATGTGCTTGATTAAAGTAGATTGCTGACCCCTCAAAAGTTGCTTTCCTTTTAGAAAAGCAAATCTAAGAACCTGCACAGCAGGCCCTCCTGTGTATGCCAGGGTCCTTGCTGATACATCAGTGAAACTCAGCAGGAAGAGATACAAAAATGTTTCCATTCAAATAGATACAGAATATATGAAATGTCTACTACTCAGTTCAAAAATAGACACTTCAGAATAATATGAATTACAAAACATTCTTCCCTAAAACAAATAATTGGGCAGATATTGATAACTCACAGTTAGTCCATACCAATATAATAAAAATGACAATTATACACATATTAATTTGTGGATAAATTTCCAAATTAAGAAATTGGTTAAATAGCAGTTTTATAGAACTACTATAAATAATTTGAAAAAAATCATCTGAAAGAACAAAAGGGCAAAGAACATCAAGAGAAATAAAGCAAAAAATGCAGGGCAGAAGAAGGTCTAGCAGTATTTGATAAGCAATATTATCAAATTTATTTAGTATCAGTTAAAAAGTAGTAAGTTGGTCATTAGAATATGACACATAGAAAAAGAAATAATCAAAAAATAGTATATTTTTGATTAACCTAAGGACTCAACTTCTGGTATACGGGCTCAATATTTGACAAAAATTTCTGGGGAAAACTTGAACCAATCTTGGATAAATTAGCTTTACAAAGCATTCTTCCCACCATGTATTAAAATAGATTGCAAATAGATACATGAACCAGATAAAGAAATGCCACGTCATAAACATGTTAGGGGAGCAGGAAAGTAGATATGCATGACAACTAGATAGAGAAGAGCATGACAACTAGATAAACAAGGAATAGAAAAGATGAGGAGAAAAAAATTAACAATTTTAATTACATAAAACTGAATTTTTTTATACACAAGACCAATATACAGTTCAAATTAATTAAAAAGGAATGGATGAATGAAAAACTCATATGCTAGGTATGTACTATCTTCAAAGTGGGCAGCTATGTGTCACAGTGTATAGAGTGATGGGCCTGGATTCAGTAAGACTCATCTTCCTGAGTTCAAATATGGCCTCTGCTATTTATGAGCTCTGTGATCCTAAGGAAGTAAGTCAGTAACCTTATTTGACTCAGTTCCTTGTCTGTAAAATGAAACTGCTCCAGAATCTTTGAAAAGAAAACCCCAAGTGAGGTCATGCAGAGTTGAGCAGGACTGAAAACAAGTGAATGATGATAACAACAGAAGAAACACCTACTATGTACCAGGCACTGCGATAAGTACTAAGAACACAAATTAGAAAAAGAAAGATAGTCCCTGTTCTTCAGTAACTTACAATGTAATGGGGAAAAAAACACACAAAAGGATACTGGAAGGGGAGGAGACACAAGGAGTACCTAGCATGGGGGTTATCTCGTAACCTCCCCCCAAATGTGCTCCCAAAATGTAGGACAGGAGTGAAACACCTGAACAATAACATTTACAAAGCAGTTTGTTAAGCTCTGGAGACACAAATTTCTTTTTTTTAGAGCTGCAGAAAAGCTTTAATAGGGTATAAACCCAGTGGGGTGCCAGGAAATGGGGCAGCAGGAAGTCAATATGGGAAAATATTAGCTCAGAGACCAAGACACTGGCAGAGACTCCCCTGCCACAGTGATGGAGAAAATACCTCCTTTTTCTGTTGCCCAGCAAGGTGCCTGCTACAGGCTTAGTGAGTAGAGCATGGACCTGCTCCCTTGAAGACACTACTTTCCCACCCCGGACCTCCTCCATGATGGTACACACTTGGAGGCTGGTCACTATGGTGTCTTGGCTGGACTGGGAGCTCAGGGCAGAGGAGTATTGGGAAGCCAATAAGCATCCTCTCCCTCCAGCAGGCGATGGTAGGTAGTGATTTCCTGCTCCAGATGAGTCTTCATGTCCAGAAGGATCTTATACTCCTTATTCTGACGCTCTATGTCACAGCAGAGCTCACATTGCTGCTCAATGCTGCTAATCGACCCTTGAAGTTGGGTCAGCTGGGCCCCATAGTGAGCCTCAGTCTCTGCCACGGTGCCCTCCAGGGAAGCTTTCATGTTGAGCTGGGACTGCAGCTCAATCTACGGGTTCTGTACAGTGCGCCTCAGCTCTGCAATCTGTCTTGCTGCTCTCCAGGGCTTCCGTGTTGGTGGCCACTTTGTGGTTCAGCTCCTCTGTCTGGGTGAAAAACCACTCCTCAGCATCCTTGCGATTCTTCTCAGCCATCTTCTCATACTGGGTCTCGCCTCTCAGATAGGATGCGACCCAGGTCCACCCCGGGGGCTGAATCCATCTCCACATTGGCATCCCCACCAACCTGCCCACGAAGGGCATTCATTTCCTCCTCATGGTTCTCTTGAGGTAGGCCAGCTCCTCATTCAAGTTCTCAATCTGCATCTCCGGGTCAGCCCTCGCCAGGGTCAACTCATCCAGTACTTTGTGTAGGCCACTGATGTCAGCCTCCACACATAAGCAGGTTCAGTTCAGTCTGAAGTCATCTGCAGTCAGATGGGCATTGTCGATCTGCAGGACCAAGCTGGCATTGTCAATGGTGGCAGCCAGGATCTTGTTCCTCAGCTCCTCAATGATCTTGAAGTAAGGACTGTAGTCACGGGCAGGCTCAGGGCCCTGCTTCTTGTACCAGTCCTGGATCTTGAGCTCCAGGCCAGTGTTGGCCTTCTACAGTGCACATACCTTGTCCAGGTAGTTGGCAAGGTGGTCACTGAGGTTTTGCATGGTCTCCTTCTCGCTCTCTCCCAGCAGGGCATCCCCTACACCATAGTTGGTGCTAAAACCCCCTCCCAGGCTGCAGCTGTAGCCACCACCATAGCTGCCCTCAAGCTGGAGGTGAAACGGGATGAGGTGACTGACATGTTCCCACAGCTGCTGGCCCCCAGGAGGCTTGGAGCAAGGCAGGCCTCTCCAACCCCGACTGAAGACACCCGGGAGGAACCGCACTCAGTCCACAGAGGCCTTTCATGAACCCAGAAGTGGAGTATTGTCTGAGGGTGGTAGTGGTACCCATGTTGACAACTAAGTGTCCAATTCAACTCAGTCTGACTCTCACAAATTTCTAAATAAATAAATACAAATACAGTGTCTGCTCTCAAGGACCTGCATTCTACCAAAGGATGATGAAATATGTAGGCTATTTTATCTGTAATTCAAAAGTAACAATTTAGTGATTCTTAGAGTACAATGGCAAAACAGATGGCAATGCATATTTAATGATATTTACATTGATTGAAAAAACAATAATTTCTAATTTTGAAATATTCAATAGTACCATGAACTTTGGTCAAGATAATGTTATTTTCTCAGTCTTCAGTACCCATAGCTCCTGAGGAAGATGAAAGTTATAGCATTGACAGAAACGATTGCAGGTTGCATCTCCCCAACAATTCTTTTCCTGAACTATGCCTATAGTGGCCAGGCTGGTAGCAGAATTAGTCATTGAAGACGCAAAGCTGTTCTGGTGGTCCTTAAGCTTACTTGTCTGCTATTAGGAACTAGTATATGATTCATGTTGATGGTGTTGGATAGTTAGTAGTTACATAGTATATTAAAGTTTACAAAATGCTTTCTGTATATTGTCTCATAGGATTTAATTTTGGAACCATTTTTACAATGTTGATCCTATGGGTAATAGATACAGGGACATCGCCTGACTTTTAGCCAGTTGTCTATAATTTTTAGAATTCTTGGGCTTTGTGTCTTGGGACATATCTCCTACAGTAATAGTTAATGGCAATACACACACAAATTCATATATATATATATATGTGTGTGTGTATATATGTGTGTATGTATGCACACATATACTCACATACATAATACATACACATATGTTTATGTATGTATATATATATTTACAGCAAATTATCTATAATAAAAATCTAATAGTCAAACTATATCAGGTATCAATACAAATATATATGAACAGATGTCATTCTCCAAATGTTAAATGGACATAGATATGAATAGGAAGTTCTTAAAAGAAGAAAGCAGGTAACATCAGCCACATGAAAATTGTTATAAATCACAGTCACACCCATCATGGCAGCTAAGGATTGCTGCTGTAAATTATTTTAAGGGTCTAATCACACAGTATAACGAATTCTCTATTTATTCAACAACAAACTAAACACTGTTCAATAAAGTAAATCATAACATTCATAGCAACATCCTTAAGCAGAACACATCATCTAATATATATATATGCATCTCATAACAAACAGTAGGTCATATAGCACATAGCATATCTCATTGCATCCCCAAAATCAGGGGGTCTCAGGTTAGGGTCTTCCCTAGCATGATGCATCCTTAAGAGGTAACAGAAAATACCACACTATCAACCCCTAGATCATAGTAAGAACAATCTCCTTAATCAACACATAGTGTCCAAATAAAGTCCTCTTTCATCTTGACTCAAGGCTGACTTCCAAACCCCATGGCTCCTCCTCTATGGGCCTACTGCTCCCAGCTCTTGCCTGGGTTCAAACTCAGGAAACTCTATGCTCCTGCTCCTTGTCTCAGCTCATGGGGACTGTCCCACTCCAAATTCTTTCTGCTTTTGCCTGACAGCAGGTTACAAAGATGCTAGCCTGCAGCTTCTGTTTCCAGGAAAACAAAGCTTAACAGGGCTAGAAC
This sequence comes from Bettongia penicillata ogilbyi, assembly GCA_023548195.1. Taxonomy (NCBI): domain Eukaryota; kingdom Metazoa; phylum Chordata; class Mammalia; order Diprotodontia; family Potoroidae; genus Bettongia; species Bettongia penicillata. The sequence continues at coordinate 741,958 of JAJHZJ010000047.1, read as the reverse complement.
AATATATACCTTACCAGCACCATCATCTCAATTCACTCGTAAAGACAAATAGACAGGGTATCTGTCTGAGAAATTAACACCACGACCAACATTCTTTCTGTTAGGCCTCTCCACAAGCAAGTTCCCTAGCCTGCTCATGGTCATTTCTCTCTCAGCTATGCTTCTCTCTCAAAGCAATTTCATACACATATGCATATACACATATATATGTATGTGATATGCATGTATATGTGTGTATGTGTGTATATATGCATAGATATGTGCATGTATATGTGTGCATAGCATAGTATGCATATGTGTATGGCCATGTATATGCATACATGTGTACATATATCTATACACACATGCATATATACATAATATATGCCCATATATGCACACATACATATATTAAGTGTATATGTTTTATGTATATATGCATGCACATATGTATATGCACAAATGCTTGTGTATATATATATGCATATATTTATATGTATAGGTATATACATGTATAAATGTATGCATTTATGTGCATATATGTCATATGTATACACATATGCATGTGTATATATGTATATGCATGTATCTGCATACATGTATATATGTATTTGTATGTGTGTATACATATGTATGTGTATCTTTATATGCATGCATATATGCATATGTATGTGTATCTTTATATGCATGCATATGTGCTTGTGTGTGTACATATGTGTACAGATAGATATAGATATATACACATAAGTATATATGCATATACACACATGTGCACATATACATAATGCATATATAATATATGCATACATACACACACAAAAACACACACATGCATACATATATCGTTTCCAATCAAAGATTCTTGATTGATTCAAAGGCAAGATTCAGTCAAAAACTCTTGAGTGGCTAAAACTCAATTCAGAAAAACCGTAAAAAACTTTATTTTGCTTACTTTTACAATCATTAATAAATAGGAAGGTACAAATTAAAAAAGAAGTTTGGCCCCTTCTCAAATTACTCAGATTGGGATGACAAAAAATCAAAATGACCATTCTTGGAGAGGCAATGGGAGGACAGGCACTGTTTGTAGCCTTGTGAGTTGATATGACCATTCTGGGGGGGAAAAATCTACAACTACTGTAAAACCATAAAATCAATAAACTACATATCCTTTTGACCCAGAAGTACCACTACTTGTCTTATACCTCAAAAAAAAAAATAAAATGGGAAAGGACTTATAGGTACAAAAGTAGTCATGGCACAACATTTCTTTGTTCCAAAGAACTATAACGAAAATCAGTAACCATCAATGAAAGTTTTTTTTTTTTTTAAGTATTATCAACAAAATGAGAAATCATGGCTCCAAAAGACTAATGATAAATCTTTTTGTTTTTTACCAGCTCTTAGTAGATTGATTTTGCTCTAGGGCTGCCAAATGAGACTTAATTTTCATATAGAGCCAATCTATGGACTTGTTTTTATATTTTACATGTTGAAAAGCAAAATTTTGTTACAGAGAATGATGGGGAAGTGATAGTCTTATTAAAAGTGAAGAAATGAAGGAAAAGATTGACCATAAATCATTTAAAAAGAATAAAGAGAGCAGAAAGAAGTTCTGAAATAGTTACAAACAAGTATGGCAATTTCAGAACTACCACAAGAAATTTGAAATATGAAAAAAAGGCAACAAAAGCAGTGCGTTGTGAAGATTTGTAGTTTCCAAAACAGGACTCTTTTGCTTTTTTTGTATAGATCAATGTTCTTGGGTTAAAATTGATCAAATTCATGATAATAAAAATAGAGTTTTAAAAAAATGTAAAGAAATATACATAGATAAGAAAGAACTAGTAGGAGGTAAGGAGGATAAATACACCTCATATCATGTTTCTTCAAGACAGTTATAGTATTAAAAAAAAGAATTTTTTATTAAATAATTGAGTTATAAAGAGGATCAAGGAAGGCCAGTATTTATGCTCCCAGAATGGGATGACCAACAACTAATGAAGAGAAGGTAGAACCACTCAACTCATTATCCCCCTTTCTCTGTAAAGAAGAATAATATTTCATTTGTAAAGAACATAATGGAAATGTCTAATAACGAGTTGATATATGAGATAAGAAGGAAGATAATAGACTCCCTAAGATGTGCTTGATGACTCCAAGTTATGTAGGACTGATGAATTCCATCTCTGGGTACTTAAGAACCACAAATATGATTGCTGAGTCGAAGAGCTGGATCAGAGAGTACTGAACTGGACCCAAAGTCAGGAAAGACCTGAGCTGAAATGGAACTTTCTTTGTGTCTCCTTTGGAAATTCTTTATTGTCTATGTTGGTTTTCGTATAAAATTAGGGTAACAGCACCTACCTCCTAGGGTTGATATTAGAATAAAATAAGATAATGTTTGTAAAGCATTTTTCTAACTTTAAACATTTTTATAAATTCTAACTGCCATTATCATAATTAATATACTTTGCCATCCTGACTCTGCCCCATAATGATAAATATAGTAGAAAATAAGAGAAGTTTCACAACTTTAAGGAATAATAAACAATATCCATTTTTAAAGGAGGGTGGGATTTAATAATCAAGTAACTCTAAAACAGAGAACTTGACTTTCACTCCTGGAAAAACTTCAATTCAATAAACATATAGTAAACATCCACTATGGGCAACTAGTTAGTACAGTGGATAGAGTGCTTGGCCTGGAGTCAGGAAGACTCATTTTTCTGAATTCAAATCTGGCCTCAGAGACTGTGTGATCCTGGGCAAGTCATAATATCCTGTTTGTCTAGACTGGTTTCCTCATCTGTAAAATAAGCTGGAGAAGGAAATAGCAAACTATTCTAGTATCTTTGCCAATGAAACCCCATGTTGAAGAAGAAGGAGCAGGAGGAGGAAGAGGAGGAGGAGTGGTGGAGGAAAAAGAGTAGGAGAAGGAGCAACATTTAAAATATTATTAAAGGTATGTCTAGTGAACATCCAGTAAAGGAATATTGTAAAAAGCCAACATAGACTCACTGTAATCTGACAAAGTCAAGCGACTTTACTTTTTAAATAGAATTAATAAAGTTGTAAGTCAGGATAATGTTATAAAAAGCACTAGAATTTAGCAACATCTTTGTCAAAATCTGTCATTCTATTCTTGTGGGAAAAAAAGACATGTACAGGATTTGTACAATTAGAGGGAATCAAAAATGACTGAATTGATAGATGCAGAGAAACAATTCTTTTGTTTTACACCAACTGAAGAAGAAATCTCCAGCTCAGGCCTCAGAATTTTGTTCCCATTTAACATTTTTATCAATGACATGTTGATATGGCAAATAAATCCAAAGAAAGCATTCTCGTCAAATTTGTAAATGTCATAGGATAGCTAATATACGGGATTCGAAAGTCAGTCTCCAAAAAAGATCTTACCAGGGTAGAACACTGAGCCATATCTAGTGAAATGGAATACTATAGGAATAAATGTTAAGTCTCATCCAGGTTCAGCAATCTATTTTACAAAAATAAGCAACAGGAGGCTTGACAGGAGAACAGCTTGAAAACATCTTCAGTTTTAGTGGACAGCATGATAAACAGTAGCCAAAATGGCAGGCAAAATATGTAAACCATTAAACGTGGTAGCTGAGAAACCTAATGAATCTTAGGCTAATTTAGAATTGGCTTGGTGTACAGGGTTAGAGAGGTGATGACAGCTCTTTACTCTTTATGGTCACATCACAATTTATGAAATACTGTAACTGGAGAGTATCCAGAGGATAATCAGAATGATAAAGTGTCTCAAGGAAATGCCATATGGTTCAAGAAACTAAGGGTGTTTAGCGCAGCATAGTGAGGCCTAAGAAGAATGGGGATGAATGTTTTTAGAGGTATCATTACATTGAGAAGCAATCTGATTTATTGTGATTGGCCTCAGGGGACAGAATTTTGAGATATGAATAGAGGTGACACAGAGGCAAATTTAGTTTTGATATTAGGGGAAACAAAAGAAAACAAAAAACAACATAACTAGTGGAACTGTACAGAAGTGAAAATTGATGGCCTTTAGAGATGATGAATTTCTCTAGCATTTGATCTTTTTAAGCAAAGTGATCACTTGTAGCATATTTGTAGAGGAAATTGTTGTTCATGTATAGGTTTAGATGAGCTAGCTTCAGATGTTCCTTTATACCCTAAAGTTTTGTAATTCTCTGAATATTTTTGAGTACCACTTCTCTTGGAGGTAAGCCACCAATGTGCTTGGGACCTCTTTCACTACAAGGGAGTACTCACTCTACTGGGATCATAAACCCTGTGTAGTATTGTGTGTGTGTGTGTGTATGTGTGTGTGTGTGTGCTCTTTCAAAAGGAATATTAAAAAAGTTTACACAATGTCATATCTATAGTTTTGTCTGGCAGCAGAAATGAAACATTGAGAATCACAGAATATTTGAGTCAGAAGTGACCTAAGAGTCTAATTAATCCAATCCAAGTATCTCATTCATCACAAGAATGTTACCTATTTTAAAGAATTATTGAAGAGTTCAGGTAAAAGGTATCCCCTACTACCCAATGCAGCTGACTGAGCAAAGCTAACTGTTTATATTCATTTCTTTCTTTACATTAAAACAAAGTTTATCTTTCTATAACTATCATGAATTGTCCTGTATTTTGCCTGCCATTGTATCCTCAGCTCTTAGCACAATGTCTGGCACACAGTAGGAACTTTCTGCATATTGATTGATTGTTCCAATTACATAACCTGAAGTCAAACAGAATAATTTTCATCCCTCTTTCATATGACAACCCTTCAATGACTTAAAGATGGTTATCTTCCCTTTCCACAACCAGTTTTCTTTTCTTGATATAAACACCTCCAGTACCTTCATTTAATCCTGATATGGCATAGTCTCTAGTCATCTCCATTCTTATTGTCCTCTTCTAGATGTATTCCAGCTTATCTTTATCTTCCCTAAACCATGGCAAGAAAAACTTGGTTATGTACACAAGTTTATGCCACTTAGGTATTAGATTTATGCAGTCTGTATATCCTGTATCTGTCATCACCTTGTCTCAAGTGATCATAAAATCCTGTTGTCAGGAATACCTCCTATTTGTCTCTCTCAGCTTATGTTCTGGAACCTTCACTGGATCCACAGATTGAATCAACTCATCATGGCTAAGCAGCTTGAATCTCAAATTCACCAACTCTTTCCTGGCCTGCATCCTATTATTCTGTGCTCCCTCCCCACATTTCAGGCACTGCCAAAGGCTCTGTGGGGCATAGCAGCAGGTCATAGCCATTAGTGCTCCTGGCAGAGCTGCCCAAACCATGTCTGATTGATTGAAGCCTAGGTTTCTAGTCCCTCCCATTCAGGAACACTAAATTCCTTTGCAAATTAGAAACAAACACAGTTGAACTCTCTTATGTCTAATTTACCCTAGCCCAGATTAATGGAGTGTCAAGCAGTATAGAATATTCTCGAAATTTTCTTCAGTTGTTTAAGAGCTATTCCCAATCAGCATCTAATGATTTAAAATGTTTTCTTCATTTTCAATATAATTTTTATGGTGACATAAGATATTGTGTACATATTCTTAAAGCATGTTTTTTTTTTTTTTAATGTGGATTTTTTTGTCCCTAGAACCCTACTAGATTTACTTGTGGACTTGCCACCATGTTTGCTTTGTGTATTTCAGTTCTTTGTATCCAGAAACAGTAATCAAGCTGTGTGGTCAGGTGTGAATTCAAAGATGGATTTGTTTTGCTTTTGTACTACCTATACAAAATAAACTGACTAGCCTGTGGTTTTGTATCTGCAGCTGTGACCTGAAGTTCATTTACTGTTACTGGCAAAGATGGTGGTTTTAGCTGTTGTGAGCTCCATCACCTGCCCAATTCCTTTGCAAAATAAAGTGCCCCATCCAATCATGCTCATGCTATGATTGGATTAAATCTGTTGCTGTTTTTCTCCAGAAATCCAGGGCTATATCAAATGCATTGACATTGAACAATATGTCCTTATAGTGTTATATTTGTTCACTGTTTGCTATGGTCATATCACACCTGGAATAGCAATTTTGAAGTGACTTGATATCCATTCAGGATCCCTGTAAATCTCTACCAGAAATCTAGAGAATTTAATTCCATGACTTTATTCCCTTAATCACCTGGGGGAAATATCTCCTATGGTCAAGCCATTGTTTTTGAATTTCCTTTCCAACATTTCAGCAGCCTCCTATACCTAGATCCAATTTCCTCAAAGAGCTTCAAGAGTAGAGAAACATGAAAAAGTCATATGCCACATACAATACATTAAATTTCTGAATTTTATTTTCATTTGTGTGGAAGATTTAACTCGACCAATCTACTTTTAGCATACTATAGTACTCCACTTCCTGTTGTTCTGGCTCCCCAATCTCAGTGATTCATTGTCATCACCTCAGTGGCAAGTGACAGGTATAGACTACTTTTTTTCTGAACTCCTGTGTCTATCTAATCATCCCACTGATCTTCACAAGTCTCATTAGAATTTTGTTTGCCCAGTGCCTGGGCCATTTCAGTTTAACCTTTGGAATGACCATTTCAGTCAAAGGTCAATTTGGCTGACATGTCATTCATTGTCACTCATTTTTCACTTGATAATGTCACTCAATTTCTGCAGAACTTCCAAGTCTCAGAATGACAAAAGATAAAAGTCTTTCCAGCCCTGAAATTCTTTATGTTGGTGGAATCCTAAAACCTCACTGGCATGACATCTTCAGTTGTTTGCCCATTAGATGGTATGCTTCTCGATTAACTTAATTCAGCAAGAGTTGTATAAAGATAACTCTGCAGGACATCTTGTGTGTTATCTGCTCTATAGTTTCCTTCTGGGAGGAGCCAAGATGGCGGAGTAGAAAGATTCACATATGCTAGCACCGAACCCACAGCCCATAAAATACCTGTAAAGAAGAACTCCCAACAAATTCTGGAGCAGCGGAAGCCACACAACAACAGAGTAGAGGAGATTTCTGTTCCAGAGAGCCCTGAAAAGCTGACACCAAAGGTCCATCGTGCACCGGACCCGAAGCAGAGCCCAGCCCTGCCTTGGCTATGCAGCACTGAGAGGAGCAGATTTGAGCAGGCTTCAGGGACAGAATCTCCAGCAGCCATGCAGTTCCCTCCACCCACAGGTGCAAAGTTCAGTGAGAGATTTTGGGCTGGCCAAGAAGGGAGCAGGGTGTCTCCATAGCTCAGGCCCCCTCAGGAGGCAGCAGTGGAGGCAGCAGGAGACAGGAGCTCCCAAAGCAGACAGGAGCTCAGATCCATTATTGAAGATCTCCACATAAACCCCGCCTAAGGGAGCTGAGTCCCAACCGGCAACCCTGCCCCCACGTGAGCAGCTGAACTTAATCTTACACTGAATAGCAGCCCTGCCCCTGCTGAAAGCCCTGAGGTTGGGAAGCAGCATTTGAATCTCAGACCCCAAGCACTAGCTGGACGGATCTGGAGGCAAGACAGGGGTGGAAAGGAATCTCAGAAGTCAAGTAACTGACTGGGAAAATGCCCAGAAAAGGGAAAAAAAAATAAGACTATAGAAGGTTACTTTCTTGATAAACAGATATCTCTCCCCATCCTTTCAGATGAGGAAGAACAATGTTTAACATCAGGGAAAGACATAGAAGCCAAGGCTTCTGTATCCCAAACATCTATAGTTCCCTTCTTCAAAACTACATCTCAATAGCCTACAAACTACAAAATTCTCCCAAACCTTTCAAGTTAAAGGCAGATTTTATTTGAAAAACACAGGTATTTACCATCAGCAGTTCCTAGATCCCCAGTGAACTTGAAATCCATTTAAATATGGACTCATTATAGATGTTATCTGACTCAGTTCATCTTGTTTGCAAACTTCAGATAACTGTGATGACATTCACTTTGATACTCTATGTCACTGCCCAAAAGATCATTTTATTAAGCACCTCACCTCCTAGAAAGGTTAACCTTTTTTGCAGCTCCTCTATCTCCTCTTTCTGTCCACTCTATGGAAATCTCAGACCTCACACTCATCAGTTGTGCCTGAGGTACGTTACTACCCACTAAACTTCATCTGTAAAGTCATACTCCTTACCGTATCGCATAGTGCTGTGATAAGGGACCAGAGAGAGAGAATGAACTGGGAAAGCATGTTGAAAATTGTTATGTCCTCTAAATGAAATATATGAGGTCATTATTGCTGGTTCAGCCCAAGTCACTTTCTCTCAGACCTCTTTATTTCATTCTGCTACCTGTGAACTCTTTCCCCTGCTATCTATTATTAACATGGGAACAGACAAGTTCAAATCATACTTCTAAAAGCAATAGCCCTCATTTTACATCCACAAATATATGCCTCATCCATCACTTCAACATCATCACCTGAAGGGAATGTACCCTGATTAAGACAAACCAAGAGACTTGGGCTCTTTTGATCAATACCATCTTTGTGGTGACACAGTGATCACAATGTATGATCCAAATTCCACATGCAAGATTTATTGTGACTGGACCAGTTCTATTTAAGTGTTTCCAGATCTTTAGACTAGAGAGCTAAATGCCTGAATTCACTCATGAGCCAGCCAGCCTCACTGCCCTACTCTCAAATTCTATCTAAAAAGTAGAAGGAGGGTTTAAGGTTTATCTCTGAAAATGATAGTTCAAAGCACGAAGTCCTACTGAGTTCAAAACTTTTGAAATGAACTTTTTAAAGCCTTATGTCTACTCTTACTAGATGTATGAATTTAAAAGCTCCCTGTGTTTCCTCCTGAATATTCATTCCTATTTCTCCTTTAAAAGACTCCTATGTTGTATTTGTTTTGGTAAAAGAAAAATGCTCAGAACTCTTTACACCTAGTGATATAAAGCCCCAGAAATACCTTTAAAGATGTTTCCTTAGCCTAATGTTTTAAAAAAAATAACAATGGTACTTCAAGGGGGGAGGAGAGGGACAACCTCAGTAGGATTAGGATTTGGGTTTTAATTTGCAAACTGGGTTTGTGTTTGGATTAGGATTTGACTCCAATTTCCCTTTATGGATTTAGGTAAAGCTTTTATTAATCACTCATCCTAAAGGGTAGATTGAGCCTCTGTGTGATGGAACCATAGACATCATTTCATTTAATATCCTCAAATGAAGAGAGACACTTTGAGTGTTTCTGCTCCTTACATTTGCACTCATTGATTCTTAGAAGAGCTATCAATAGGAATAGAATGGAATAGAATGAGCATGGACACATTTGGGGGAGAGGTGCAGGAGAATGAGGACAGAGAGGGATAGGATGATTGGAGCAGCCTGCAGTACTTAGTTATTAAAATTCATTCAGAGTTGCAAATTGACAAATAATAATGCTTGGGTTAAGAAAAAATATTTAATGATTCTTTTAATTATAGAAACAAAATGTCTTAAATATAAATCTATGTACCTATACTATAAAAATTCTGCATATTTCTATAATTAAGATAAATCCCAAGTTAGCATTGAGGGTGTGGACTAAATGTATTAGTAAGTTCTGTAGAGTTTCACTTCTTAGTTATGAATTAACTGTATGACATGAATTAATTCTTTAAATAATAGTTTGCTTCTTTCTGTTAAGTGTTTATTTAAAAAAAAATAACAACAAAAGAATACATCCTTTATCTTCATAATGCAAAAGTAAAAGCTTTGACAGAAGATGTGTCATATTTCCTTTCTATATGCCACAGCATCTTGCTTATTGTAAGTTCACAATAAAAAAATTAATAAATATGGTTTACCTATGAATTAATTAATCAAACCCTGCCACTAAGCCAGTCGACACAAACCATGGGTTAGAGCCTTCAGAATCAAGCTAATCTCAAAATCTCAAAACCTTGGAAATATAGACTGTTCACTTAGGGTAACTCCCTGAACTGTAAAGGCCAACTCTCAAACAAGAAGTCAGAATCAAATAGATTAGTCAAACTACATCTGAATTATTAAATTTACTTTAAGGAGGACACTTTTTAAAAGAAAAGGAGAGAATCACATGATGAAAAGGAGCATATTTGTAACAATTGGATGAATATCTATACTATGGAAAATTTATCTTGTTTGTCCTTGCAGTGTTGTTATCAAGGGCCATTTGATGTTCTTCTATTCATAAGAGACATATCAATCAGCTACTTAGATAAGTTAATTGGGGAAGTTGAGGGGACTGCAGCTGTCAAAGAATCACAGTACCCAAGAGTTGGAAGGGACCACAGAGACAATCTAGTCTAACCTGTGCTTGAAGAAGAACTTATTACATAATACCTCCCATGAGTGATCATCCAGCTTTTTTCTCTCTTAGCTGTCAGACTGTCTTAGCTGTTTTTTTACCTTGATAGTTGCTTCATTGTTTGTGTGCTTTGCACCTTGGAACATCCTTCCATCTTTAAGGTCCTCTTGTTCTATTGGTGATTTCCCCTTTGAAGCTCAATTTTGAGGCAAGACCAAGATAACTACCCTTCCCTCTTCTGGGTCTGATTCTGAAACTCTAGACATTATCATCATTCCCCTGAGCAGAGACATTCCATCTCACTCCTGGCTTCCGCATTCCTTTTATGTGTTACCTTTCCCCATTAGAATGTCCACTGCTTATTTTTAAATCCTCAGAGCTTGGTGTATCATGAACACTTGATATTGCTTTCATGCTTTGCTTAACACTTGCTAACCTCCATGGACAACTCCCTCTTTCATCAAAAATCTGGTAGCTTGACTTTATACTGATAGGGGAAAATGATAGAATCATTGAATATTAACATTAGCAGTTACCACTGTTACCAGTGTTACCAGAGACCCATCACCTTATTATGGAGTAAAGAAAATGAAGGCTTTAACAGCATTAGGAAATTCTGTTCCTAAAATAACGTAAAGAGTTAGCAGTAGAGCTTTACGTATTGTTGTAGACATGTTCCCTGCATTTGGAATTAAAGAAGAAAGGTTTGACTCCTGAAATTGCTATTTTTTTCACATGCATGATGGACCAGGCATTTTCCTTCTTTATACTGAGTATTCTTACCAAACATATACAATGTTGGACTAGAAAATGTCTATGGTCACAGTCTATTCTAAATATGTGATCCCTTCTCTCTGTAACCTATACATCCAAGCTCCTGGTCCTTGGCCCCTTCTAGTATAATCTACTATTTCCAATCTAGAGTTCTGAAATAGCAGTATAGTTTGAAAGACCAGTATATATAAGTAGTCTTCAGTTTATTTTTTGCATGTATATATATATATATATATATATACACACACACATGCTTATATATATGTGTGTATACACACACATATATATACATATATATGTATATATGTATTTTGAAAGGAGCTTAATGTTAGCAGAAGGGATGGGAAAAAGCTTGTTTAGGAATAAAGATAACAGGAAAAAAGATATTGTCACACTGACATATTACTCATACTATGCCAGAAGAAAATCCAAAGATATTAAAACCTATTAAATAGCTTTTCTTTTTTGGTGTGTGTATGTGTAGTGGCAAAGTAAATAGAAATCTGGACTGAGAGACAGGAAGACCTAGGTTTCAAGTCTTGCCTTTAATACATAATGACTATATGACCCTGAGAGCATTATATAACTTTTCAGTGTCTTCAGGTGCATCTCTAAAATAAGATACAATGTGGGTGCCAATCTGTACTGATACAGAGTCAGGGAAATTTCTCATCAGGTGTTCCCTCTACCAAATCATATGTGTGTGTATGTAAAAGTTTATATGTATAAGTATTATACATGTGTATATATTCATATACATACAGACATATAAATGGCATTTTATCAATGTAAGACTTTTCAATGATACAGAAGTATATATAAATTTAAGCCCATGTTTATATGGTCAATATATAAAAACATACACATATATACATAAAAACAAAGTGAAAGGCAAAAAATTTGTTTCCTATTTTAAATATATATATATATATATATAGGGCTTTCTATATCATATATGTATATATGTCTATGTGTATATAAGCAAGTGTGAGTTTATGTATACACAAGATCTCTGCACATATGTATGCATGCATATATCTATGTACCTATCAATATGTATATGTGTGCATTTATATGCATGTACACACCACACAAAATACATACAGTACATACTTTACAGGTAGGCCAGATGTTATCAATAAATGAGATGGGGGAAAAGAGAGAGAAAACAGATGTGACAGTATTTGTTCAAAAGACACACATTCAATAGACTGATGAACAAAGGATTTAAAGCAATTATGGTACGTGGCAGGGGGAGGGTACAACTCAAAAAATATCAAAGAGCTTTGAAGCTAGATCTTTCAAATGTGTAATTATAATTTCTGCACAGCTGGGTAAGTTGACAGGTAGGTTGGATAAATCAACATAAATCTTTTACATTAGTTAGAGCAATTGCATTCAGGTGGGACCTGCCATTACTGAAGCACTCTTGCCACAATCCGCCAACAGTGACGTGCCTTAGCAATTTTATCAGCACTCAAATGCTTAGTGCTTTTTGGAGATGAAATATGGGTTAGTGCTATCAAAGTCATTCTCAGAAGAATACCTTCAAAGTGGATGAATGAAAAACTCTGGGAATCAAGGTTCATGGTGTCTTGGTTGCTGCTATCACATCTTGGTTCTCTAAGTCTATAGGGCAATTTACTCCATCTCACTTCCATTTTAATGTCCTTTTAAAGCAATTGAATCTTATTCATGAGCCTTTTGGGGGATCATCACAAATGGATTCTTCTTCATAATTGTTCAGTCTCCGAAAAATGGAATGACTAGAAAGAAAAAGATGAAGAATGAGGGAATAGGGATCATTTAGTTCCCTGGGAAATTGGCAAGAATTTATGTCAGGCATAAATGTGTGTGGAAATATCTGAAGTATTTGGGATTTCTCTCCACCATAAAACATATCAATTCATTTGTGACATAAGGATAATTCCTAATACATCTAGAACTGGAAGAAGTCTTGAATATCTTCTAATTCATCTCCTTCATTTTACTAATGTGATATCTGTGGACCAGAGAAATAAAATAAATTCCTCGAGGTCGCAGAGATTGTAAGTGGAAGAATTGAGATTTGAATTCAGGTCTTCTGACTTGAATATCTACCCTCTTTCAGTGCCTCATGTAGCTTTTCCCCTTTATTGCAAGCTGTCTACCTGAATAAATCCCTGGGAGTTGTCTGGGCCAGAGAAGAATCAAATGGCTGAGTTGGCATCGAACAGTTCAAAAGTATCAATGGCATGATTCAAACCCAGGTCTTCCTGATTCTTGGCCTAGAACTCTGCCTACTACGTGTAATTACAGCTACATACTTTATCTATCAAGATCTCTTTAAAATGAATTTTAACTTAATTTAAGGTGCATTAGCACCATTTTTTCCTTTTGAAGAAAAAAAAGGGGGGTGTAAACTTCTTAACCTCCTTAAGAATTTTTTAAAGAATATTACTCTGGCACTGGAAATCATCATGTTGAACTTAGAGTCAGGGAAACCTGAGTTCAAATTTTGCCTCAGAAACGCTCTACCTCTGTCACCTTGGGAAAGTCATTGAACACCTCTGGACTCCAATTCTCCTCAAATATACAAAGGGGATAATAGTGTTCTTGTGGGGACCAAGTGAGATAATGTATATAAAATACTTTGCAAACCTTAAAACACTATATAAATCCTAGTAGTAATAACAGCAGCAGCAGCAGCAGTAGTAGTAGCAATAGTAGTAATAGCAGTAGTAATGCAATCCCTTAGTTTCTAAGTGTGCCTGTATATTCTGCATAGTCACAGTGTCCTTTGCATATATTCCCCATTTCTGAACAATAAATTTAGGAATGGGAGCTGATTACTAATTCAGAAATAGATTTCTCTGCTTCATCAATTTTAATTATTCATTGTATGAAATGAGCTCTCCATCTCTCTTCCTCAGTTTCTTACTGACACCATTTGGGGGAAGGGGTCTTAATCAAAATGGAAAGTGATCCTAGGGAATATTGAAACAACTCCATGGTGTGAGGCTTTTCATAGTGCTTCCTTGGATTTTGTTCAAAGAAGGATGATCACAATATAAATATATTTATCAAATAATTTTTCAGTAGTATATATGAATATTTGCCATTACCAAAAATGATGAAAACTCCAGCACAAACATTTTGTTGGTTATCAAATGGTATTTGAAAGTATTATTATTTTTCTACTATTGCCTCAGTCACCTTTTTAAACTTTGGCTGGTATTAGACTCAAAATAGCAATCAGCTAAAATGTGTAACTGTCTCCTTAGAATCTCTGAAATGAACATATATATTCATCTTATTCCAAGACTTACTTTGATACTTATGTTACTGGAGTTCTGTCATTTGGGGAAAATTTAATTGGCTGGGTGGCTAGGGATCATGGTTCCACACAAGGGGACTGTTTAATTTCTTTACTGCCATTTCTCCTCTTACTGAATGTGGTTTTGGAAAATCACATCTCTTGCTGGAGGAAGAGGGAGCCAGAGAGAGAGGGGGAGTGGGGCAGGAGAGAGAGACAGACACAGAGAAAGACAGAGACAGAAGAGACAGAGAAAAAGATATACACAGAAAGAGACAGCTTACTAAGCACTATGTGCCAGTCATTGTACTTACTAATTCCTAAAGACACAAAAACAAAAGCAAAAGCCCAGAAAAAATATTGGTTAATATTCTTCATGAGCGTACATTCTAATGGAGCTTGATAACACATAAAGAAAGGTGTGAAGACTAGAGAGTAGGTAGTATGGGACTGTGGGCAATATGGTGGCTCCAGGCAAGGACTCCACAAGCACCAAATAAGCATGAAGGTGTAGTTATCTTCAAGGCCACAATGTAGCCAAAATGGAGCTCATAAAGACCAGAAAGTGATCAAGGAAGGAAGTGAGCAGGCCAGCTGAATGCCTTTGACTAATAAAAACCTTACCCCTCTGGGATCAACCTAGTCTTTGTCTCTAGAGGGTTTAAAGATACGTTTTTTTCCTGGCAGATCAGAGATTTTGGATCTTATTGACAACCTGGTGCTTGTCACTATGTGTCATGGAAGTTGCATGTTCCTCTGCACCAAACCTACTTCAAGTCCCCTGAAATTCTCACTTTCCAGGGCCAGAAAGTAAGTAATATCGGGGATGGCAACTTCATCTGTCTTTCATCCTGGACTTCTTATGAACTGTACTGTCACTCTGTCTGGAGTTATCTCTCATCTACTGGAGTCACATTTCTCTAACCCTAACCCTTTTCCCTTTAATCTGGCTTCTTATCCTAGACTGATCCACCAGGGATCTAGAATCTCCCACTCATCACTTCCTCTGGGCTTCACATTCCCATGAGGAAGTCCCACTCCTCTGTGTTCGTTCTCTCGGAATAAGGTCTTAGTTGCCAATGCTACTTATGGTTCTAATCTTGCAAACTACCTCCCCCCCCCCAGTATAGATTATGTGTTAACTGTTAAAACTCTTGTTCGTATCTTCCTATACATCCTTCATAATAGATCTGCCAAAAGTGTATGGATTTTTCCTGCAGAGTCAATGACATTGTGTATGGAATAGGTGGATTCTCAAATGATTATATTTTGTTCTTGCTGTATAATCAGCCAAATGCTGCTAAACCATTCTCCCTGGACAATTCACCGATAACAGATTGGAGACTACTCATACACACCGTGCACCTCTCCACTATTCTTTCAATGCCATGAAGCTTTCAGTCTTCAGTCTCTGATATGCTATGTCTTATAAGTAGACAGTGTTACTTACTGCAAGACAAGTGAGGCTAAAAAGGTGAGCCTTTTTTTCAGGAGGAAATTTAGGGTCATTAAAGGTGCCACGCAATTTCCCAAATGTAATTCATCCTATTCTTGTATTGATTTGGGGTCCAATTTGGTGTCTTTCCAAGATATATGAAGCTGGGTGATGTGTATAGAGTGCTGTATTTCTAGTTAGGAAAAACTGGGTTCAAATCCAGTTTCAAAGACTGAGTATATGACCCTGAATTAACCTCTGTCTGTTTCAGTTTTCTTATCTGTAAATAATAATACCCCTTATCCTGAAGAGTTGTTGTGAAGATAAAATAAGATAATATTTGTAAAGAAGTCTGTAAATTTTAAAGAGATTTACTAAATGTTTGCTCTTATCAGTGTTAAAATTATTGCTGCTGCCACTACTAATGATAGATTGGTATTGTAGGTTATCCATTCAATTACCTATTCTGATTCAATCAGGATTCTTATCTAATTTTTATATGTGGATGATTAACTTGAATTATTTTAAGTGATTATGGATCACATTTGGAAGCTCTGTCCTAAGGCTTGATGCAAATATAACAATGTTATTCACAAAGAGGAGCATCTGAAAGACTTCACTATCTATGGGACATCCAGCCAAATTCACCATTGTGTTACATTTCTCTATCTGGATTTTCTGTCGAATTCATTTTTTTTTTTTTCCTGTTTGGAATACTACTGCTTAAGTCAAATATTGATAACTCATTAGAGGCTGTAATTAATGTCACAATTAATGCAATGAACAAAGTGTAAAAAGCCATGGGAAAAGAAAAATATCATGAAAAAATCATGAAGGAAAACAAAGAAGAAAAAAGGAGAGAACAGAAAAAAAAGCTAAACATAACAGGAGTTTAAAGGAAAACATTATCTTAAAGTACTAAGTGCCTCAGAATGGGAATGGGAACTAAATACCAGCATCCAAAGCAGGGAGTCTTGTCTCTGTTCAGAAGACTAGTTCAGCAGAATAAAAATAACCATGTTATCTTGTTTGGCCGTCACAAGTGCCCTGGGATGTAGTGGCCATTATGATCTGTGCTTTACAGATGAGGAAACTGAGGTTGAACAAGCTTAAGTGATTTGCCTGTAGCCACCCAACTAGGAAGTGTTTGAGGAAGGATGTGAAATCAGGTCTTCCCAACTCCAAGTCCAACACTCTCTCCACTGTACCAGCTGCCTGCCTCTGAACTGGAGTTATCATTAAACGTATGATACCCTGGATAAGTAGCACTGAGAAGGCAGGCATAGAAGACAAGCATTCAGCTTGGTTGTGAGCAAATTTAGTAGTTACCTCAGTTTCCTATGTGAGTTCAGCATGCATTTATTGTTACTGATGTTCCTTCATTCTGTTGTGTCTGACTCTTTGTGATCCCAGAGATCATAGCATACCAATTCTATCCATGGGCTTTTCTTGGCAAAGATATTGAAGTGGTTTTCCATTTGCTTGTTCAGTGGACTAAGGCAAACAGAGGTTAAATGACTTGCCCAGGGCCACACAGATAGTAAGTGCGTGAGGCCAGATTTGAATTTAGGTCTCTCTGATGCCAAGTTCAATACTCTATCCACTGAGGCATCTAGCTGTCTACAGTATACATTATGGATAAAGTTAATCATTGACAGAAATAGAAGAATTAGGAATATAGTTAGCAGGAAAACATTGTGAGAAGAAGCAAGATGTGCTTTGGGTATACCACCATATTGCCAGTCACTCAGACTTGAAACCTAAGTGTCATCCTCAACTATCCTCCCTATTCCCATTCATACCCAATACTGTTATTTCTGTTCCTGTTTTTCAGTCATTTGCAGTTGTATTTGATTTTTGTGATCCCTTTAGGGTTTTTTTTTTTTTGGCAAAAGTACTAGAGGGGTTTGGCATTTTCTTCTGCAGATCATTTTACAAATGACAAAATCAAGACACACAAGATTAAGTGACTTGCCCAGGGTCACTGTAATGGCAAGCAAAGTAATCTCTTGCCTCTGATTGAATCTCGCCTTTATCAACCAAGAGTCTTTACTCTTGTAAAGTATAGAAATAAGCGTTTCTTTAATTAGAAATAGCATATGTAGTTGCATTGTTAATTATTTTAAAGTAATTAAAGATCTTCTCCACCTATTAATGGGCCTACCCATTAAGGGAAACTTGATTAGGTGAGTTGTTTAGTAGGAAGGTCCCAAATACCTTTGTGGTTTTTCTTTTTCTTTTTTTTTGTTTTTGTTTTTGTTTCTTTCTATTGAGGCACTGGATCAGAGGGTCATGCCCTCTGGCTCTAAAAAAATGTATAAATACTATGAGATTGATGTTCTGCTTTGGCGTTTACCAGGTGGAAGAGTTTGGCCAGACAAAACTCTGGGCAGCCACTAAGGACCTCCCATGTCCTTTGAAAACCCAGATGTTGGTGCATGTCTCTGGTAACTATGTATGTAAGGGTCAGGCAGCTGGATCTGTCTGTTGATCTATGGTATAGGTATTGCTTATGTCATGTACCTGGAAGTATACTCTGTTGATCTGGATTTCTCTGTATTTTCTCTGAAGTTCAAGGTGCTGACTTTTTCCCCTGAAGTAAGTGAATGATGTATGTCCTTGATTAAAGTGATTGCTGACCCCTCAGAAATTGCCTTTTCTTTTAAAAAAGTAGATCAAAGAATCTGAAATAGCACTACCCCCCAACCTCCACATCCAGCTTATTGTTACAGTCACCCAAGTTTTCCTGACTCCAGCCAAGGCACCCGATCTACTGTGCCACCTAGCTGACCCATTCTACATTTATATATTTAATCATATAGACCTGATTCTTTCCCCTGACACTTTTACCACCTAATGAAGGACCTCATCACCTTATGTATGGAGTATCACCATAGTCTACTTATTGGTCTCCCTCTCTCAAATTTTTCCCTATCTTTAGCCCATTCCCCACTCAGCTGTCAAACTGATCTTCCAAAGTACACATCTCACTATGCCCTCTCTTCTTTCCACACACTCTCTATTACTTCTAGGATTAATTATCAAATATTCTAGCTTTTAAAGACTTTCATAGTCTGACCTCTTCCTACTTTTCCAGTCTTACATCATAATACTCTCCTAGTATTATGATTATGAAAAGTCACAGGCCTTTTCACTATTCTTCACATGTGATATTCCCCCTCCTGACTCCTAGTATTTTCTCTGGCAATCCCCTGATGCCTTGAACTTTCTCATTCCCTATATCCACTTCCTGGATCCTTCAAGTCTCTGTTAAAGACCAGTCTTTTGCAACATCTGAGATTATCTCCAATTTACCCTGTATATATTTTATTTCTACATAGCTGTTCGCATGTTTTCTCCCATATTAGACTGTGAGCTTCTTGAGATCAGAGATTTTTTTCTTTTCTTTGAATCCCCAGTGGTAAGTTTTGGGCACAAACTAGGTGTTTTATAAATGCTTGTTCACCAAATGATCAGCTGTTTTGTTTTATCCTCCTCTTAGTAACATTTCTCCCCCTGTTTTCATATCATTCCCCACCTGAAGACTTCTTGGGATTTGAGAGTCATTGATAAGTAAAACCCACCTTGTTTTGTCCTACCACTCTTAAGAGAATTAACTTAACTTGAACGTTAACTCCTTAGCATTTGCCTCTTACCAACTTAGAGCAGGGAGTGTAACTCAAAGAATAGTAATCTTTGGTATCTTTGGTAATCTTTGGTAAAGTGGTAATCTTTGCTCATCTGACTGGAGAACATGTCCCTATGGTCCCTTCAGCTACCAAATTCTATGATTCTCATGTTGGTAAGTTTAGTCTTAGGAGGGCAGAAAAACAATGAAATGTGTGACAAGTAAATAAAGGAATGAACAAATAAATAAACAATTTATTAAATTGTACTATATGCTAGAAATATATAAATATATATATACATATATATACACATATACATATATACATATATACACACACACACACACACACACACACATATATATATATATATATATATATATATATATATATATATATATATATATATCCAGCCCTAGCCTGTTCTTGGACTTTAGGTTATACTGCCAACTGGATGTACCATAGGCCTCTTTAAAGACTAGACCTCATTACCTTTACTCCAACACCTCCTCTTCTGGACTTCCTTCCTTTTGCTCAAAACACCACTATCTTTCCAGTCACCTAGATTTTCTCTTTTGTGTCATCCTCACCTTATCATTCTCCTTTACCTTAAATAGATAGAATTATAATAGCTAACACTTAGAATATTGTTTTTGTGAAGTCTTTTACAAATATTATTTGAACAAAGTCTCAGACATACATATACATGCATACATATGCACACATATATACACTATAAAAAAGTGTGTGCATGTGTATACATGAATAATGTATATAGTGAATTTATGTGTGTATATGCGTGCATGTATGCATTTATACATATAGATATATATGCAATATAGCAATATACAGTAATATCATGTATGTACTATATACTAATATATGTACTGCTTTCCCCAGAAAGCAATAATGCCTTCAAAATGTATCTCTAAATTCCTGCAAATGATCTCTAGATATTTCCACTGAATTCTTCCAAAATAGAAAAGGAAAAGTCTGCCTTTCATTTTAATTTTTTTGAACATTGGGCTTCTGGAAACCCACAGGAGGGGTGGTTTAAGAATGAGAACGATTACAAAACCATGTCTCACCTGCACTGTTGCCTTTGCTCTCCCTCCAGCATTATCCTCTATACTGAAAAGTTCTGGGGTCAAGTGAAAGAGATTAAGCCATCATGGATTTGAAGCTGCTTTAAAAGGATAGAAATAGCTGCCTTGTTATTTGAGTGAAAAGGGCTCAGCTATTTTTTCTTTTACTCTATCAAACATTAATTCATAAAGTTGCAGAGAATTTTGTTAGTTTAACTCAAGTTAAAACTGATGTCCCTTACTTGATACAGACTAAAAATTAACACAAATATTTTTAATCAGAGAAATAAGACCTACTTTTGTCATAATTTGTAAATCAAACTGATTTTATACAGTGGGTATATGGAATTATTTTTCTGCCACCATTTCTTTTTTTAACCCATTTTTATTTATTTCAATAATATTTCCTGATTGAATTTAAAAAAAATTAACTCCCTTATTTTAGAATTTTAACTAACAAATTATCTCCCTCCCTTCACACCCATTCCTTACCCCTTGTGAAGGCAATCAATAGGATATAAATTATATATTCTTCCACCATTTCTTATTGAATAAGCTTCCTCTTAATTTTGCCAATTCATTCAGGGCTATCTCAAGGAATTTCTATTTTTAAAACTAAGAATGAAGAGAGAGAAAAATGGTTGTAGAACTAAAACAACACGTATGTATGCATTATATATCTTTTTGTACATGTGTCTATATATTTATATGTAAAATGCATACTTAGATACAATTTTGAGATATGTATATTTGTAATAAATACATGCAGTTACTTTATTGCTGCAGCACCGTATGTACAGCTTTGTAAATGTGTGTATACAAATGTAAACACACGAATGGATACAATTTTATGGGCATTAACCAGGAAAACGTTCAGTGCACATTATTTATTGCGGAATATATTTTGCTCGGATGAGTTGAGACAGCTTGTATAATAAAATGAACATAGCAAAAGTAGATTTTAAGTCAGGAAACAGAACAGTAAAGCAATTTCCTGAGTTATTTAAATGCTTTCAATGGAGAAATGTCATTACATCCTTGAGTTACACTGGCATATAATTATATAAGCATCACGAATAACAATGTTTTACTAGGAGAAACAGGAGTTAATATAGAAAAGTGATTTCCTGTCATAACTCTTAATTTTAAATTCAGGTAAATATACATAAAATATATTTACATTTTATCTAAATTAATTCACGTTATTAAATAATCATTTATAAGGTTTACTTTAAGAAAGCTATATACATAATTTGAAAATGACTCTGAAACAGATTCAGTAGTATTGTTTAAAATATAATGTAATATATTAATAGTAATAGTGATAATTATATATGAATTTATACAATATTTATATATTAATATGCATATAATTTCCCATATATACATATGTATGCATACATATATGCATACATATATATACATATATACATATATATATATAAATATATATATATATATATATATATATATATATATATACATATATGGAAAGGAATTAGACCTGTTGATTCAATGGTTTTGGTGAATCAGTGATAAAATCTACATCTTCTTTGCTGTAGACTGGAGACTTTTCTCAATTTATATTCCAATAAATTCACCAGGGATAATGAAAGATTAATTGATTTATCAGTATGTTTCAAAGACAGGATCAGAATTCAGATCTTCCTAACACTATCTTGGCCTAAAAGTCCAAGATCTCCCATTGTATCCTGAGCCATCTTCAGTCATTCTGATGAATATATGGTCACTGGCTCCAGATGGCTCAGAAGGAGAAAGTGAGACTGGTGACCTTGCACAGCCCTCCCTCATTCAAAACAAAGTCAAGTGCAAATCATGTCATCATTTCTGTGATGTCATAGTTGTCTTCCAAAACAAAGGACGATTACAACACTATCTACCTGACAAGACTGCTGCTATGCCATTTTGTCTAATTGTAACAATAATAATAGAAATAACTTGTTGACAATAATAGACATTTGTAAAATTATCCAAGTTTTCAAAACACTTTAAATGAATAATCTCACTTGAGTCAAATAATGAATCTAAAGATAAATGCCACAATATTTTAAATATATATTTTATCTTCATTTTATACATGAGATAAGTGAGATTAGCTAATTGAGATTTATTAATTTATTTACAGTTACACAACTAAACAAGTGACTTAGTCAGAAATTGAACCTAGTTTCTCCTTATTTCTTAATCCAGTACTCTGGTCCATATTATCTTGCTTTCAGAAGTTTCTTGATGCCCAGATCTTTCCAAATTTTTATTTACCTCAATTATATGTCAAATCATTTGGTTCCACTTTAAGAGTAATTTTCATATAAAGTATTCAGCTTCACCCTTTCCATATATATATATGTATATATAACATATATACATATATATATAATATATACCCATATATGTAGGTTTACAAATATCAACACTGATACCTGTTGTTATTTAGAACATATATGTGTGTACAATATATATGTGTGGTTGTGTGTGTGTATGTGTGTGTTTCCCATTATCCTCCACTCTCTACTATCAGCTATTAGAAATGAAGGAGGGGGAGGAGTAATATTTGGGGTCAAACCAGAGGAAAGATTTAGTAATTCAATTAAACCCAAACTTCTATGTCATACTACTTTACCAAATCTTTAAGTGGGTCTAAAGTATTCTGAGTACAACTATGAGAAACAACCTAGTCCTTCTACTAAAGTGGATTATGGTCCAGGAGAAAGATGTGACATTTATACATGTACTTTACATGTAGTTTACAAGGCATGGTTCACAATGTGGAAACTATATCTTCTTTATCTTTTCACTCATCCCTACTTAAAGTCATGATGGGAATTTGGAATGGGGGTAGATGAGTGGAGGGAATATTCCTATATGTAGAACAGTCACAGCCATCACACAACATCATCTGATTCTTTGAGTCCTGCAGGTAACCAGAGTGCAGTGAAATTTCATATTTATACTCATATCTGTGGCATCTATTAATATACTTCCTATTTAAACAAATTATCCATAGTGACTCTATGAACTTTTATTTAAACAAATTATCCATAGTGACTCTATGAACTCTTAAACATGAAATTTTTACTAAAGGAAAACAGAAAGCAAAAATATGCTTAAAAATAATCACTAAATGGAAGGTAAAAGTGGGATCAATCCAAAGTATAACAATTCACTGATAAACATAAGTCATACTCTCCCACCAATGCATGTAGATTCCATGGGAGTGAGTGGACACCCACACTTAGGAAAACTTAGAAATAAGGAACATTAGTGGGGTAATATTCCGGAGAGAGCTGTCAACTCTGGAGTCAAGGTTTGGATGTCTGTGCTCTCTTTAGGGAGTAGTCCACTCCACATATCACTGGCTCCTTTAATCACTTAGCAAACATTTAACAAATACGTGTTGACTGACTGAATGAGTCTCTCTTGTTTCCTGCTGGTTGAAGTTAATTATCCATTTCTTTTAGCTACAGAAGCAGTGTTAAATTCTTAGCTAATCTTGAACTTTTCTCCTTTGGACACCTGACATTCTAATTTGGATTCTAATACCTTAAATCAGGGCATCATCATAATTTGTTCCCTTTTCCTAACTTAGTTTGAGAAACTCCAAATCCATATTTCTGGCATAAGTAACACAATGAGTTATTATGCAGTGTATCATCTGCCCCTAATCCCAAAGCATTTCTTTGATTCAAAGTTGTAAAGAATAAATTGAAAAATCCTGAAAACAGTTGCATTCAAATTGGTTTCTGGTAAGCAACGCATCACACTCATCTCTAACATTTGTCAGCATCTTTCTTTCTGAGGAGTTGTTGCTCAAATCCTCTTAGAATTTTTATATTTTTGATGAGCTACTTTTCTAACAGGTGTATTATAATCTGTGTTTGTACTCAACCTGCTTTTCTTGGTGTTTAACGCAAAATGAATTTTCTCACTCCTTTCAGAAACTAAAATGTGCCTATAAGAAAGGGGCAGTACCTTGCATATGACCAGTAATTACATGAACTATATCATTACAAAGAATAGGCCCAATAGAGATTTCTGAGAGATTCAGGTGAAAAGTATTAGCTTCACAGTAGGTAGATGGTAAAAAGATTAATGGAGGAAGACCAATTGCAGCTTGTCCTTAAAGAAATGGATGAACTTCAGTAGGAATAGATGTGGAAGGAATCCTTTAAACACTTTATTGACAGAATGATACTACAGAGTAGCTTGATTAGAATATAAAGTTCTTATTGGGGAATACTGTGACATAGGACTGAAAAGATTTGGAAGAATTAAGTAATGATGATCTCAGGGTGATGAAAACAATCTTCAGTTAAATAACATGAAAGAGAAGGGAATAAACATTTATATAATTTCCACTGTGTATCAGGCACTATGCTAATCATTATTACATATCTAATTTGATCCTCACAAAAACCCTGAGAGATAGGTAGTTATTTGCCTCCTCTCCTCAGTGGTGAACTGACTTGACCTACCTGATTACCTTTAAGTCCCAAATAAAATCCTATCCTTTACTGGACCTTTTCCTCATTCCCTCCTAATTCAGAGGCTTCCCTTCATTAATGATTTCCTATTTATCCTATATATAAATTGCTCTGGATTTATTTGTTTGCTGGAGCAAAAGCAGAGACTTGCTTGAACTCTCCCTCAAACTCCACCAAATACCTGTAAAAAATGAATCTAAACAAATTTTGGAGCTGCAGAACTCATGAAATGAGGGAGTAAAACAAATCCCCAGCCCAAGACTTCCTGGAAGGTCGACAGGAAGCACCTATCACACTAGGCTGGGAGCAGAGCTCAGTCTACTGGGGGCTGCACCAGTAAAAATGGGGTCTGAGCAAGCCTGAGGATGGGGGCACTGAATCACTTGCAGCTATGGCAGTTTTCAGACTTCTCCACCCCAAAATCCCAAGGACAATTTGGAAGGTCAATGGAAAAAGTCTGTCATATTTGTGTGAGAGAGCAGCAGGTCTGGTCTCAGCATCTAGGTGGTGAATGGATAGCCGTGGTAGCAGGGGCAGCAGCTGAAGTGGTAGAGGCTGTTTCTGGAGCTCTAGGCCCACAGACTATGGGGGCATCGAGTAGCTGACAGTACATCTTCTAACTCCCACTGGAAACAGAAAAATGTCTTTACAAAGAGCTCAAAAGCCAAGTAGTTGGCTGGGGAAATAAAAACTGGAAAAAAAAATTTGATTATGGAATCTTACTTTGGGCTCAAGAAAGAGCAAAATATACACAACAAGAAGCCAACAAAGTCAAAGTTCCTGTATCTAAAGCCTCCAAGAAAAACAGAAATTGGTCCTAGGTTGTGAAAGA
Organism: Bettongia penicillata ogilbyi; assembly: GCA_023548195.1. Lineage (NCBI taxonomy): Eukaryota > Metazoa > Chordata > Mammalia > Diprotodontia > Potoroidae > Bettongia > Bettongia penicillata. The sequence goes on along the minus strand of JAJHZJ010000047.1, from coordinate 716,185 downwards.
GCTCAAAAAGGATTCTGAAAATCAAGTAAGAGACGTAGAGAAAAAATGGGAAAAGAAATGGGAATTATGCAAGAAAAGCTGAAAAACAAGTCAACTGCTTGTTAAAGGGGAAATCAAAATGCTTTAGAAAATAACACCTTAAAAATAGACTAATTCAAATTGCAAAAGAGATCTAAAAGGCCAATGAGGACAAGAATGTCTTAAAAAACAGAATTGGCCAAACGGAAAAGGAGGCCTAAAAGTTCACTGAAAAAAATAATTCTTTAAAAATTAGAATAGAGAAGATAGAAGTTAATGACTTTATGAAAAATGAAGAAATTATAAAACAAAACAAAATGGAAAAAATATTAAAATGGGAAATATCTCATTGGAAAAACAATTGACCTGGAAAATAGATCTAGGAGAGATAATTTAAAAATTATCAGACTACCTGAAAACCATGATCAAAAACAGAACCTAGACATTATCTTTCAAAAGACTGTCATGGAAAGCTGCCCTGATATTGTAGAACCAGAGGGTAAAATTAATATTGAAAGAATCCATCAATCACTTCCTGAAAGAGATCCCCAAAGGAAAACTTAGGAATACTGTATCAAATTCCAGAGTTCCCAGGTCAAGGAGAAAATATTGCAAGCAACTAAAAAGAAACTATCTGAATATTAAGTAAACACAATCAGGATAACACAATATCTGGGAGCTTCTGAATGAATGGATTAGAGAGCTTGGGATATGATATTTCAGAGGTCAAAAAAGCTAGGATTAAAACCAAGAATCACCCACTCCGCAAAACTGAGTATAATACTTCAGGGGAAAAAAAAGTCATTCAATGAAATAGAGGATTTGCAAGCATTCTTGATGAGAAGACCAGAACCTAATAGAAAATTTGACTTTCAAATACGAGTCAAGAAACACATGAAAAGACAAAAAGGAAAGATAAATCATAAGGGACTTACTAAATTTGAACAGTTCAATTTGGAGAGATATTTGGAACTCAGGAGTCCTTTCTCAGTATTATGGTAGTTGGAGTGATTATATATATATGAAAGGATGATATCTAAAACAATAAAATTGAAGAGAAAGAAAGGAATATATTGGGAGAAGGAGAAAGGGATAAATAAAATGGAGTAAATTATCTCTCACATAAAAGAGGTAAGAAAAAGCTTTTACAACAGAGGGGAAGAGGGAGGAGGATAGAGAGAAAGAGTGAATCTTACTTTCATCAGATTTGGCTTAAGGAGGGAATAACATGCACACTCAATTGGGTATGATAATCTATCTTATACTACAGAAATGTAGGGAGAATGGGATTAGTGGGGAGCAGTGATGATGGAAGGGAGGGCAAATGGGAGAAGGGGGTAATTAGAAGTAAACACTTTTGAGGAGGGACAGGGTCAAAAGAGAGAACAGAATAAGTGAGGGAAAGGATAGGATGGAGGGAAATATAATCTTTCACAACATGACTGATATGGAAATGTTTTGCCTGACTACACATGTATAACCTATATCAAATTGCTTGCCTTTTCAGTGGGGGTAGGTGGGGAGGAAGGAAAGGAGAGAAGTGGAAGCTCAAAGTTTTAAAAATGAGTGTTAAAAATTGTTTTTACATGCAACTGGGAAATAAGACACACAGATATAGAAATTTATCTTGCCCCACAAAAACATAGAGGGAAAAAGAATAAGACAAGGTTGGGATTATGATCGAAGGGAGGGTATATTGGAGGAAGGAGTAAACAGAATGCATGCCATCTTAGGGTGGAGGGAGAGGATAGATGGGGAGAAAATGTGAGACTCAAAATCTTGTGGAAATGAATGTTGAAAACTAAAAATCAAATAATTAGAAAAAAATAAATTGTGAGCTCCTACAGGAATTTTTTGCTTCTTTTCCAATCAATCAATAAATATCTAGAGCTCAGCTCGTGTTATTTGCTTGATACCTGTTTACTGATTAATTGCCTAGTCACATAGCTACTAAGTGTCTGTGACCATATGTGAACTCACATCTACCTGACTTTAGGTCTGGTATTCTACCCACTTGACTACCATGCATATCAAGGGTGACACAACTAGTTAGTTGCAGAGCTGGACTATAAACCAGAAAGTATGCTGAGTCTCAGGAAAGGACTCTCTTCAATAAACAAACAATCTTATCACCATGAGCAGCTAAGTAGTGCAGTGGATAAAGCACCAGTGCAGGAGTCAGGAGGACCTGAGTTCAAATCTCACTTCAGACACTTGACACTCACTAGCTGTATGACCTTGGACAAGTCACTTAACCCCAATTGCCTCATCCTGGGTCATCTCCAGTCATACTGATGAATATGTGGTCATTGGATTCAGATGGTTCTGGAGGTGAAGTGAGGCTGGTGATCCATACAGCCCTCCCTCACTCAAAACAAAATCAAGTACAAGTCATGTCATTATTTCTCTGTTGGCATGGTCTTCTTCAGCAACAAAGCACAAGTATACCTTATTACCATGAAGGCATACCTTGTTTTTTTAAAAAGAAATTTTAAAAAGTCCTTGCACTAGTAATACAGCTTATTTTTGGAAGACATTTTCTTTAAATGCCAAAATTAATTGCACAGGCCATGTTTATGTTGAATAAATGTAAGGTTTAGCATTATTCTATAAGTTTTCAACTCTATAAAAATAAGAAAATTATAAGTAAATGGGTGTGATCACAAACTCCCTCAATCTGTTCTGGAAAGGTTTCTCCCTGGGAGAATTTGCTGAACTCCCAGGAAGTAGAAGAATCTCAACTCATGCTTCATGGGATGAACTACAGAGGTGGCATATGAGTTGTTACATATGTTGGAAAGAATGGAGAATGGAAAATTTTAAACACCACCACTTATAAAAATATCCATAGCAGCAGTCAGTCATTTTAGGTTCAGTAAATCTAAATTTAAATGAAATTTATGATCCCTCCAAGTAAAATTGGTGTGATCTACCAAAGATATGTCTAATTTGACTCTTTCCTACCATTATAAAATCATAACATTAATTTCAGAATTTGAAAAATATTGGTGATTTAAAAAAATAAAATGTTGACAAGAATGTCCACTTTAAGTTCAACAATTCATTACCAAACATAATTGATTTTTTATTTATGAAATTTGTAAGTGTGAAATCCTATATAGGAAATTTGCTTAAGACAAGGGATACTTCTGAGAGGTAGAGCAGTACAACTGGGAAAGCACCTTCATTGAAACTGGAATCAAGAGAGATTTGCGTTCATAATTATGCTTCTGATTTTTATTAGCAGTGTAAACATGTCAAGTGATGACCACTTTGACCCTGTTCCCTTATCGGTAAAACGTAAATGTTAATGTTCATTTTATCTACCTCCCAAAATCATATGAAAGAATTCCCTTGAAACTCATTGCTAACATCAGAGTGAAAGACAAATGGAAGTTATTTAAATGGGTTAATTTTCAAAGAAACATTTCTGGGTGGTTTCAGTGTTTTAAATTCTCTTGCAGCTGTTTCAGAGTAATGAATTTTCAGTAGCTCCACCATGGCTTTAGGACCTTTCTTTGCCTCTAGTGATTTACTACATACAACAACAACAACAAATTAATTACCAGTGGAATGTACATAATTAAGATTCTAATTCTATCTTGGTGTTCTAGAAACCTTAGGATATTTGTCATGGTCATGCTGCCAGTATGTTAGAACCCATGGAAAAAGTGGCTAGATACCAATAACACAAGCTTCTATTAATAATAAAACTAAATCAAAGCTGCAACTGTCTCACTAGCAATTTCTACTATGATCTTTCAGAGTTGATGGCCAACTTAGTATACTGTCTTACCAAGGCTTCATGCATTCATTAAAGATTAACTTATTAAGTACCTACTCTGCTTTACACCTTGATAGGTTCTGGTATATATATATATATAAAGGAAGTTGCTCCATATAGCATGACATTATCACCTGAGAGGATCAGATTAGGATTTGTGTAAGAGATGGAACTAGAACTGAGCCTTATGGAAGCTAGGGATTCTATAAAGTCAAAATGAAGAGACATTTTAGGCAGAGTTAATAATATATGCAAAGATAACTAGATGAGTGATGAAACATCCTAGATAGTGCACAGTCAGTAGATGAATTTGTTAGACTGTAATCTTAGTGAAGTAGAGTAATATACAATCAACCCTGGCTAAGTAGGCTAGAGACACCAGAGCCAAATTATGAAAATCTTTAAAGAAGACTTCTTGTTAGGCATGGAATTTGCCCCAATTATGTGGCCCATTATTATACTTATTAGTAACTATTAAACTCTGCTTAACTTGGAGAAGAAAAACAAACAAACTACCTTTTAGCTGCCCTATTAGCACTCAATAGAATATAAAGTCTTTGAGGGAAATTTTTATTTATTTTTCTTTTTGTATTGTTAGAAGAAAGTATAATGCCAAGCACATAATAAGCACTTTAAAAATAATTTGTGATTGAATGATTGACTAATAAGATATGACCAACAAGGAATAAATTTTGTTGTTTTTCAATTGTGCCTGACTCTCTGTGACTGCATTTGGGGTTTTCTTGGCAAAGATATTGGGATGGTTTGCCCTTTCCTTCTCCATACGACTTTATAGATGAAGAAGCAAAGGTTAACAGGGTTAAGTAACTTGCCCAGAGTCACATAGGTAGTAAATGTCTGAGACTTGATTTGAATTCAGGTCTTACTCACTCTAGACCCAGTGCTCTATTCACTGGGCCATCTAGATGTCCAAGTATTGAACAGATGTTTGAATTCTACCTTCATTATGGCATGTTCATAGAATGCAAATTGAAGTCAATTTTTGTTCCAAGTATGGATCTAGGAACAGTAATTGAGTTGGGAAAATATAGTTTTTGTGAAGATAATTATAGTTAACTATAGAGGAGGCAAGAGGGTTGGAGAGGAGAAGTAACACCAAATTTCATACAAGCAGTAAAATTAGAGAGAACCCATAAATAGAAGATACAGAGCTAGATCTGGATGTAGATAACCAGGGTTCAAATTCTCATTTACTAGCTATGTAACTCAAGGTAAATTTTTTTCTGAGCATCATTTTCCTCATCAATAATTCTGTGGCAGTTGGAGTAGATGTCTTCTGTGTCCATTTTTTACCTGTAAAACTGTGATCTTATAACATGTTAGGGCTGGGTTTCAAAGATATGTTTCCTCATTTCAAGTGTACAGAAGAAACATAGTCTTCAAGTGTACAGAAGAAACATAGTGTAATGGAAAGATTCCCTAAATTTGGAGTCAGATGAACCAAATTTCAATCCTGATTTTGCTACTTACCATCTGTATTGCCTTGAGCAAGTTACTTTACCTCTTGGCTTTATTTTATCTTCATTTGCAGTTTATTCATCATCTAGCTACTGTACAAGAACTGGATACCTAAATGGTGAATCCTATGGAAAAAATGTGGGAGGCAAGATTTCTCCAAAACACAACTGATCTCATTCAAAATGACTCTAAGACTTGGTGGACCATAGGTCTGATTGAAGGAAGTATGAAATATTATTTAAAAAAAGAACAAATTCTATCCCTCCTCAATCTTAGCCTGTTTAAATTGGAAACATTTTATAGGAAAAAAAAGTAAGGAAATTTTACATAAATGGTCAGATAAAGGGGACATGATAATAAAAAAGGAGCTGAAGTAATAGACAAGTAATAAACAATCTATTTTTTCCTTCTACTTTACTTCTCTCCTCCATTTTTGATATCATCATGAGATAGAGGTACGATATTTGGTTGATGAGAAATGTCTTGGTCTGAAAGCTGGCAGGAAGACTAAGACTTTGATGGAAGGAATAAGGGCAGAGGGTGATGGAAGAGAATGAAAACAGGGGCAATATTTTCTTTTTATGTTTCTGAAGCTATTGCATTTGGAGACTGGTATACATTCAATCTCTGGTCATTATGCATGGGGATTCTTTTCCTGAATCTGTTTTGAAGCCTATATCCAAGTCTTGGAAAATATAATATTAATTTAAGAAACACTACTCAATTACATAGAATACTCTGTAATATAATGACTGTATATCAAGAATATTTTATTTCAGAAGAGAGAAAATGCTGCATATGATTAACACTGAACAGTATAAAAAAATAAAATGGATTCTATCTTAATGTTAGTTGATCAAAAAACATTTATTATGTGCTTACTTATTGTAGGCCAGACATTGTACTAAGTGCTTATGCTAGAAAGGCAAAAATCAATCACTTCTCTATAAAAACATTGTACATTCTCTATAAAACATTCTCTATAAAAACACATTATAGTGAATAAGAAAAACAAGAGAATATCTGGTAATATACAAGATAAATCTATCTCTATAGATACATATATAGAGATAGATATAGATATGTGTCTATAGAGATACAGCCACGGATAAAAATATCGACATAGATATGGATATAATAGAGTAACTTAGCAACAAGATAAAGTCAGAAGGAAGGTAAAATATTTCAAAAATGTTCTGGAGAGAGTACCAGACCAAATAGTAATGGAGAAATCCAAGGAGAAACTACAATGAATCCACTTTTTCTACCCTAGATCAACAAAAGGTACAGACAGAGACCTGTGGGTACTTAAGATGGCATTCAGACAGAAACATCTTTATGAAGAGCTTGCCAATAGGTGCATTGACCAAACTTCCATGATTTTGAACAGCAGAAAGGGACACTGACAATTTTTTTGGCGATTAAACCTAATTGAGTACCTTTTAAGAAGCAACAACAGAAGCCAATAGGCATCTATTAGTTTTTGATCTCCATGTCATGATTCAGATAGAAGTAACAGAAGGAACCTGCAGATAGTTACAGATAGTTTACAGTAAACCTAAAGCAGTTCACCAGATTGAATAGTAATGTTTAAAATGAGATCTTTTTATAAAATTAATATTTTATTTTACCTAATTCCATATAAAACCATTTTAAGATTCTTTTTTTTTGAATTTTGATTTCCAAATTCTCTCCTTCTCTGACCATCTGTCCTCATTGAGAAGGTAAGCAATTTACTGTACATGATACATGTATAGTCATGCAAAACACCTTTCCATGTAATTCATGAACAAACAAAAAAACACAAGAAAAATTTATAAAAGTAAAGAGAAAGTATCCTCAATCTGCATTCAGGCTCCACCAGTGCTTTATATGGAGACAAACAGTACTTTTCATCCTAAGTACTTCAGAACTGTCTACAATCATTATATTGCTGAGAATAGCTAAACTATTCACAGTAGATCATCATCCAATATTGCTATTAGAGTGTACAATGTCCTCCTCATTTCACTTTGCATCCGTTCATGTAAGCCTTTCCAGGTTTTTCAGAGAACATCTTGCTCATAATTTCTTATAACACAATAGCATTCCATCACAATCTTATTCAACACTTGTTTAGCCATTCTGTAATCAATGCACATTCTCTTAATTTCCAGTTTTTTGACAACACTGAAAAGCTGCTACATGAGTCCTTTTTTTTTTAAACTCTTTGAGATACATATATAATAGTGGTATTGCTGGATTCTTTTAGTTCCTATTTTACTTTCTGATTATAGTTTATCAGTGAAATTTTCCTAGATAATTTCTTCAAAGATGATGACTGGGCTCATTTTTTTTTAATCTTACCTTTCAGGTAGTACAATAATTCTTAAATTATCCACCTTGGATCTACTCTCCACATCAGTTGTTTTTTGTTTATGTTTTGTTTTGTTTTTCCCTGTGAGGATATTTCTCATTTGCTTCTGTGTTTTTTCATTCTGTTGATTTTGCTTTATTCTTTCCTGATGTATCATACTGTCATTAGCTTCTACTTAACAATTATAATTGTTAAGGAATTATTTTCTCCAGCATGTTTTTGTTCCTCCTTTTTATTTGGCCAATTCTGCTTTTTAGAAGTATTTTTCTTCAGTGAATTTTCTTTTCCATCTCTGTCTCTATTTGGCCAATTTTTCTTTTTAAGGACTTCTTTTCCGTGAATTTTTGTATATTGTTTTTCCATTTTGCCAGTTCTACTTCTCAAAACATTCTTCCCTTCATTGGATTTTTGCTTTACCATTTGGACTATTCTATTTTTTAAGGTGTTATTTTCTTTAGAATCTTTTTCTGTGCATCCTTTACCAAGTTTTTTCTTGTATAACTCTCATTTCTCTTCCAAATTTTTCCTGTAGCTCTCATTTCATTTTTAAAAATCATTTTTTTACCTCTTCCATGGCATTGGGCTAATCCATATTTTTCTTTGAGACATTGGATGCAGGAGTTTTTATTTTATTGTCTTCTGAGTTTGTGTTTTGATCTTCCTTGTTACCATAATAACTTTCTATAGTCACAGTCTTTTTCTGCTGTTTTCTTATTTTCCAGTCATTTTTTTTTTACTTTTAACTCTCTGCTAAGCTAAAGGTCTGCTTCTGGAGTGATAGGAGCACTGTCCCAAGGCTCAGGCTTTCTTGTGTAGCTCTCTTCAGAGGTAATTCTAGGAACCTGTAAGTTTTTGGTTTTTCCAAGGTAGTATGATTTGGGGAGAGGTGTGTTTAGTAATCTCCTGTACTGGGCAGTGGTCTCTAAGTGACCATAAATACTCTTTTCCACTTTGGAAAAGTGACCAGTTGAAAGATCTGCCTATGGGAAAACAGGAAAATTAACTCCCTGTTAATTGAAATGGAAATTGGTCCAGCCTTTCAGGAAAGGCAATTTGAAAGTGTCCCAAAAGTTACCAAAAATTATACACCTTTTGGTCCAGCAATATTATCACTGGACTGTTATCCCAAAGAGATAAAAGATGGTTGGGGAAAAAAGATTACCTGTGCAGCAGCATTTTTGTACCAGTTCTTTTTTGTATTGGAAGATGTGAAAACTAATAGGGGAAGTGCCCTTCTATTATGGAATAGCTGATTAAATTATGGTACATGACTATAATGGAATGTTATTGTGCTACTAGAAACTTAGAAAGTAAGTGAAGCTCATACAGAATTGCCCAGGAAGTGCAGAGCACAGCCTCATATGGCAGGGACAGGACCCTGAACAGATTTCCTGGAAGCCATTGGAAGCAGCAATTCTCAGACTCCTCAACCTACAAATGCCATAGATAACTTCAAAGGTCAATGGGAGGGCTCCTTTACCCAGGAGAGGGGAGTATGGTCTGGACCTCTGGTAGCAATCACTTCAGCGACAGCTTCCATTTGTAGAGCCCTCCCTAATGACAACAGGGGCAATAAGCAGTTGATATGAATCTCAGCCCTGAGCTAAGCCCTGACAAAGAACTCAAAAGTCAAGTAACTGGCTGGAAAAATGCCTAATAAAGGGGAAAAAAAGGATAAGACAATAGAAGGTTACTTTCTTGGTGAGCAGGTATTTTCTTCCATTCTTTCAGATGAAGCGGAGCAATTTAGGTCTTCAGAGGAAAACCTAAAAGTCAAGACTTCTGCATGCAAAAACTCTAAAATAAATATGCAATAATCTTAGACCACGAAAGAGCTCAAAAAGGATTTTAAAAATCAAGTAAGAGAGTTGTAGGAAAAATTGGGAAGAAAAATGAAAACAGTGCAAGAAAACCATGAAAAGCGAGTCAACAGTTTGCTAAAGGAGACTAAAAAATGGTGAAGAAATTAACACCTTTAAAAACAGAGTAACTCAAATGGCAAAAGAGGCCCAAACAGCCAAGGAGAAGAATAATGTTTTAAAGAGAAGAATTGGCCAAATAGAAAAGGAGGTTCAAAAGATCACTGGACAAAATTGTTCTTTAAAAATTCCAATAGAGAAGATGGAAGTTAATGACTTTATGAGAAACCACAAAATTATAAAACAAAACCATAAGAATGAAAAAAATAGAAGACAATGTGAAATATCTCATTGGAAAAACAACTGACCTGGAAAATAGATCCAGGAGAGACAATTTAAAATCATGGGACTACCTGAAAGCCATGATCAAAAAAAAAAGAGCCTAGACATCATCTTTCATGAAATTATCAAGGAAAATTGTCCTGATATTCTAGAACCAGAGGGTAAAATAAATTTTGAAAGAATCCACTGATCACCTCCTGAAAGAGATCCGAAAAGAAAATCTCCTACGAACGTTGTAGCCAAACTCCAGAGTTCTCAGGTCAAGGACAAAATATTGCAAGCAGTTAGAAAGAAACAATTTGAGTATTGTGGAAATGCAATCAGGATAACACAGGAAGTGGCAGCTTCTATGTTAAGGGATCAAAGAGTTTGGAATATGATATTCCAGAAGTCAAAGGGACTAGGATTAAAACCAAGAATCACCTACTCAAAAAAAACTGAGTATAATATTTCAGGGAAAAATATGGAGATTTAATGATATAGAAGATTTTCAAGCATGCTTGATGAAAAGACCAAACTGGAAAAGAGAATTTCACTTTCAAATACAAGAATCAAAAGAGGTATGAAATAGTAAGCAGGAAAGAGAAATCATAAAGAACTTTCTAAGGTTGAACTGTTTACATTCTGACATAAAAAGATAATATTTGTAACTCTTGAGCCTTTTCTCAGTTTTTGGGTAGATGGAGGGAGTATACACACACACACACACACAAACACACACGCGTATATACATACATACAAATATATATATGTACATACATATATATGTGTGTGCATATATAAATATATGCAATATAAGTGTGTGTGTGTGTGTGCGTGTATATATATATATATATGTATATATATATATATATATATATATATATATATATATATATGGGGCTAAGAGGAACATATTGGGAGGAGAAAGGGAAAAATGGAATGGGGCAAATTATCACTCATAAAAGAGGCAAGAATAAACTTATTCAATGGAGGAGAAAAGGGGGGAAGTGAGAGGGAAAAAGTGAAGCTTGCTCTCTTCACATTTGATTTAAGGAGGGAATAGCATATTCACTCAATTTGGTATGAAAATCTATCTTACACTACAGGAAAGTAAGGGAGAAGGGGACAAGTAGGGTGAGGGGGATGATAGAAGGGAGGGAAAATGGGAGAACAGAGTAATTAGAGGTAAACACTTATGGAGAGGGACAAGATCAAAAGAGAGCATAGAATAAATAGAGGGCAGGATAGCATGGAGGGAATACATATATAACCTATATTGAATTGCTTGCCTTCTTAGTTGGGATGGGTAAGGAGAAAGGGAGAGAAGTTGGAATTTAAAGCTTTAGGAATGATTGTTGAGAAATGTTTTTGCATCCAACTGAGGGTATAGAAATCTATCTTGGCCCACAAGAAAAGAGAGAAGATAGGGATAAGGGAAGGGAGGGGTGTGATAGAAAGGAGGGCATATTGAGGGAAAGGGTAATCAGAATGCAAGACATTATGGGGTGGGGGAGGGGAGAGATGGAGAGAAAATTTGGAACTCAAGATTTTGTGGAAATGAATGTTGAAAACTAAAAATAGATAAATAGACATTTAAAGAAAGAAATTTGGATAGTAAAGATAAAAATATGGAAAGACTTGATAATTAATCATGATTGAATGGGACAGATGACTTAAGAATACTATGTACTTCCAGAAAGGGAGGTAATGGACTCAAGAGGCAGAAAGAGACAAACATTTTTGGATATGGACATTTGGAGAATTTATTTTGTTTAATATGTTTATTTGTTACAAAACTTTTCCTATTCTTTTTCAATGGGCATATTCGTTGGAGGGAAAATTTAGTGTATGTTTATTGAAAGTAAAATAAATAGAAATCATATCAAAAATCTGTTGCAACAATTCATGGAAGAGGTTCTTAAAAGCTCTGAAATATAGTGTTATTTATGTTCACAGAGAGAAAAATATATGAGATAGTAGTGAGAGTAAGAAGTCAAGGAAGAAACTAAATTTGTGAGCCTGAGTAAATGGGAGAATTTTGTGGTGCCCTCATTAGTAATAGAGAAGTTCATAAGAGGGAAATGTTTATCAAGAACGAAAATGAGTAATTTCTTAAGTATGTTGAGCTTTAGACATCATCCAATCAAAAGCTTAAAATATCGATCTGGGAATCATCTATATTAAAACAAAAAAAAGTGAACCATTGGAACATGATAAGTTCAGGATGTTGGGTCATATAGAGGGAAAAGAGAAGAGGGCTTAAGACAGAGCCTTAGAGGACAGTAATAAGAAGGAAAACAATGGCAAACATGGACAGCATACTAAAAATAGGGAAATCCCCTTTATAGCAATGGTAAGTATAGCTAAAGCTATTTTTTTTCAGAGGCAATATATGACTATGAGATTGCACTAGGAGGAAAACTGAGCACTGCAGAATTCATGATTCCAAGTTACGGTAACTGGAGATTTTTGAAGTCCCTTGGGCAAAATGGTCAGTGAATATCTAAGGAAATTAATTCAAATTATTCATTTGAAGGACAAATACTAAAGTTAAAGTTTAAATACTTTCATTGCTTAATGAGAAGACAAGTCTCACTGGAAAATATCCTGATGGTGGGGAAAAAAAATTGTAGGCAAAAAGAGAAAGGGACAGCAGAGGATAGTATAGACACTGTCATAGAAGTGATAAACATGAACAGAGACACACTTCAGGAGATAGTAGAGGATTGAAAGACCTGGCATTTTATGGTTCATGGGGTCCCAAAGAGTTTGACATAGCTGAACAATGGAATAATAACAATAACAAAGATATGAGAGTAGTTTATAAATCAGTACTTTATGAACATACTATCAACTTGTTGGAGAAAAGGTTGAAATTAACATAAAACTTAAAGACAGAAAAAAATGAAAATAAGATCTTGCAGGTAAAACCCCGACCCTATTCAAACCAGTCATTGATGATGAAAAATGGTAAATGGAAAACAGGAAATGACATTGACATAAGCTATCACTAGGAGCAATTTCCACAACAACATGTCCAAACTCACCTCAGTCAAAAACATTTTGTCTTTTTGCCAAGCAGAGTGACATGGCAACCAATGGGAGTACAAGCTTAGGACACAGACTTATTCAAAAATCATTACAAAAAAGAAAGAATAGAAATAGCATTGCCTCACCCTAAATAGTTTTAAGAAAAGGAGTGAAGAGAAAAACAAAACAAATCTGCATCCTCGAAGTATTTGTAAAAGTAACTGAAATAAAAGCAATAAATGGGTGAAAATTGGGACAAATTTACAAGATTTTTTTTTTTTAATCTTAAAATACTGTGGAACTTTATTAGTGCATATAAATCAACTGTTTAATGATTTAATTTAATTTTATTTATTTATTTTTTTAATTAATTAATTTATTTATTTAGCTTTTTACATTCATTTTCACAAATTTTTGGGTTCCAAATTTTCTCCCCTTTTCTCCCCTCCCCCCACCCCAATACCCCAAGCAATCTAATTTTCCCTATCTCCAATCTGTCCTCTCTTCTGTCATCCCTCCCTTCCCTTGTCTCTATCTTCTGTTTTCTCCTGTAGGGCCAGATGATTTTCTATTCCTCATTAACTGTATGTCTTCTTTCCTAGTTGCAACAACAATACTAAACAATTGTTCCTAAAACTTTGAGTTCCAAATTCTCCCCATCCCCCCTCCCCACCCATTCCCTTTGGTACGGCAGGCAATCATTATAGGCCATATCTGTGTAGCTTTGCAAATGACCTTCCTGATAGTCGTGTTGTGTAAGACTAACTGAATTGCCATCCCTCTTAACCTGCCCCTCATTGTTTCTCTTCTGTCCTTTGATCCTGTCCCTCCCCAAGTGTTGACTTTCAATTACTCCCTCCTCCCTTTGCCCTCCCTTCCATCATCCCCCCCCCCAATATCTCCTTCTCCCCCGCTTTCTTATACTGTAAGATAGGTTTTCATACCAAAATGAGTGTGCATTACACTCCTTCGTTTAGTCAAATGTGATGAGGGTAAACTTTTGTTTGTTTGTTTGTTTGTTTTTTTCCTCAGCTCTCCTCTTTTTCCCTCCACTAAAAACATCTCCTACTTGCCTCTTATATGACATATAGTTACCCCCTTCCATTTCCCCCTCTTTCCTCTCACTACATTTCTCTCTCACCATTTACCTTAATTTCTTTTAAGGTATGGTCCCATCCTATTCAGTTCAATCTCTGCTCTCTGTCTCTGCATGTGAATGCATGTGTGTATGTGTGTGCATGCATGTACATGTGTATGTGTGGTCCCACCAACCACCCAGATACTGAAAAGTTTTAAGAGTTAGAAATATTGTCCTTCCCTGTATGAATGCAAACAGTTCATTTCTGGTAAGTCCCTTAATACTTCTCCTTGCTGTTTACTTTTGCATGCTTCTTCTCAATCTTGTGTTTGAAAGTCAAATTTTCTTTTCAGCTCTGGTCTTTTCCTCAAGAATGATTGAAAGTCCTCTGTTTCATTGAAAGACCATATTTTCCCTTGAAGTATTATACTCAGTTTAGCTGGGTAGGTGATTCTTGGTTTCAGTCCTAGTTCCTTTGCCTTCTGGAATATCCTATTCCACGCCCTTCGATCCCTTAATGTAGAAGCTGCTAGATCTTGGGTTATCCTGATTGTATTTCCACAGTACTGGAATTGTTTCTTTCTGGCTGCTTGCAAGATTTTTTCCTTGAGCTGGGAGTTCTGGAATTTGGCCACAATGTTCCTAGGAGTTTCTCTTTTTGGATCTCTTTCAGGTGGTGATCGATGAATTCTTTCAATACTTATTTTGCCCTCTGGTCCTAGAATGTCAGGGCAGTTTTCCTTGATAATTTCATGCAAGACGATGTCTAGGCTCTTTTTTTGATCATGGCTTTCAGGTAGTCCCATAATTTTTAAGTTGTCTCTCCTTGATCTATTTTCCAGGTCAGTTGTTTTTCCCATGAGATATTTCACATTCTCTTCCATTTTATCGTTCTTTTGGTTTTGTTTGGTGATTTCTTGGTTTCTCATAAAGTCATTAGACTCCATCTGTTCCATTCTAATTTTGAGAGAACTATTAAATTCCATGAGCTTTTGAGCCTCTTTTTCCATTTAGCTCATTCTGCTTTTGAATGCATTCTTCTCCTCATTGGCTTTTTGAACCTCTTTTGCCAATTGAGTGAGCCTATTTTTCAAGGTGTTAATTTCCTCAGCATTTTTTTGGGTCTCCTTTACCAAGACATTGACCTTTTTTTCATGCTCTTCTTGTATCTTTGTCATTTCTCTTCCCAGTCTTTCCTCCACCTGTCTAACTTGCTTTTCAAAATCCTTTTTAAGCTCTTCCAAGGCCTGAGCCCACCCAACACCCCCCTGGGGTGTCTGGGGTACTGAGGCCCCGCCCTCCACATCTTTCCCTGATGGGAGAAATACGTTCTCGTCCTCCCCATCAGATCCGAAGGTCGGGATCATTTGCATTTGTTGGAAAAAATTCTCTAAAGTCTTATTTTTCTTCCCCTTTCTAGGCATTTTCCCAGCCAGTTACTTGACTTCTGAGATTCCTTTCCACCCCCGCCTGGATCCGCCCAGCTAGTGCTTGGCCTCTGAGATTCAAATGCGCTTTCCCGCGGCAAGCTTTAGTTCTGGCTCAGGGGTGGGGGCAGGGCCGTCTCCTAGGCTTGGGCCCTCAGGGGCTTTCCGCAGAGACTTTCAGGAACAGAGCGGGTGGGGGCGGGGTGGGGGGCCCCGCCTGCTGTGCTCAGCTCCCTTGGGGGTTTTATTCAGAGGCGTTCAGCAGTAGAGCAGGGTGGTGGCAGGGCCGTCTCCCCTGCTCGGCTCCCTCAGGTTGGAAAGACCTTCAGTATTGAAGATCCTACCTGCTGCTGGGGGATTCCTGAGTCCCGGGCCGCTGCCGCCTCAGCCGCCCGCCCACGCCTCTGCCTCCGCTGCTTCCTGCCCCCGTCTCTGCCGCCGCCGCTTCCTCCCGAGGGGGCCCGAGTCACGGAGACGCCCCGCTTCCCCTCTCCTTCAGCCCGGCTTTCTTTTTCACTGACCTGTAGCTTCTGTGAGAGGAGGGACTTTCCCGGCTGCCGGAGCTTCCCCCGGAGCTTTCCTCTCTGAAGTCTGCTCGGGTCAGCTTCTCTGGGTCGCGGCCTGGGGTGGGGGTGGGGTCCGCTTTCCGGAGTGCGATGGACCCCGGGGACGGCTTTCCAGGGTTCAGTGGAACGGAAATCTCTTCCCCTATGTTTATGCACCCCCTGCAGAGATTCAGAATTTATGGGGATCTCCTTTTACCTCAATTCCATGGGTTGTGGGCTCGGAGCTCGTAAATGTGCGTCCTTCTACTCCGCCATCTTGGCTCTGCCCCTACAAGATTTTTTATAGCAACTTATCTTTTTTTCTGTAGAAGTGAAATTACCCTCGTTTGGAATTGGGTACTTCAGTCCCTGATGTGCTTTTTTGGGGAAGGGAAAATAATGCTAAGAAAATTATTACAGTAAGAATGATTAGATCAGATCACCTCCACACAGGAAAGAATTATGCTCAGGGTGACATTTTTTTTAAAGTACTGGAAAAATTTTCTAAAAAGGGCAAATTATTATATGGAGTAAAAAAATATTGGATATTTTGCATATTATTACCTTCCAGAAGCTGATCAAAAGGACATCAACAGTAATCAATTTAACTATTCATGTTTTATCTCAATAAAGTCTTCATGAGCATAAGCTACAAGTTCATACTACTTATCCTTGATGAAAACTTGAGAGGCAAACCAATATTTTTGAAAATTGTTTTCATGGATAACCACAAATTCAAAGTCATATAGGTGAGGTATACGAGATACAAGACTAGGCTATGAGTTCAGAGATTGCAGTTCAAATAAAGCTTTAAACACTTTGCTAATTGTTTGCCTCTAGACTAATTATTTTAATCGCAATGAACTCACTATTCCTCAATTGCTAAGTTGGAACAATAAAAGCACCTACCTTACAGAGATGTAAGGGTCAAGTGAAATACTGTGCAAGCCTTAAACTGCCTTACTAATGCCATTTATTATTATAATGATTTGTTGACGTATGCCCCAAAACCCTACAGCCTTAATTTTCAAACAAGAATTCTCCTGTCATGAATTTCATATAAAATGAAAAAAGTCTCCATAATAAATACAACTAGAGATAGTCTTGTTCAACAATCCCTAAAATCAAGTAAGGTATAAAATAAAGTGATGCAAACTTGGAAAATGCATTTCCCTCTCTCATGGATTATATCTAGAATTGAATTTATATGTAAGCTACATCTATTTTTAAATAATCAATACTGAAGTTAATTCACAGTGTGGAGATAAACATGGTTGAGATAAGTAGGTGGCATCACATTGTCAAAGAATTATTTGGAATAAAAGACTAAGAAATGGAATAAAATATTTAATCCAGGAGGACTCAGAAATGGAAACTATGGCCCTTAAAATTTTTCCCTTGGAGGAGGAGCCAAGATGGTAGAGTAGAAAGACCCACATATGCTAGCTCTGAACCCACAGTCCATAAATTTCCTGTAAAAAGAACTCCCCACAAATTCTGGAGCAGTGCAAGCCATGCAGCAACACAGTGGAGGAGATTTCCGTTCCAGAGAGCCCTGAAAAACCAACCCCAAAGGTCTGTTGTGCACCAGACAGTGGAGCCCACCCCTGCACTGCCCTCCCCATGTGGCCCCAGAGGAGCAGATCCGAGCAGGCTTCAGGGAGGAACCTCTGGTGGTCGGGAAGGTCCCTCCACCCACAGGTGCTACAGGTCAGTGAGAGAGACTTCTGGGCTGGTCAAGAGGGGAGGGGGGGGTGTCTCCATAACTCAGGCCCCCTCAGGAGGCAGCGGCAGAGGTAGCTGTGGCTTGGGACTCCGAGAGCAGGCAGGAGCTCCGCGATCCATTACTGAAGGTCTCTGAATAAAGCCCCTGATGAAACTGAGCCTGGGAGATGGCCCTACCCCTACCTGAGCACCAGAACTTATGCTCACATTGAATAGCAGCCACACCCACTGCTGAAGCCCTGAGGCTGGGAAGCAGCATTTGAATCTCAGACCCCAAGCCCTACTTGGGCAGATCTAGGCAGGGGTGGAGAAGAATCTCAGAAGTCAAGTAACTGGCTGGGAAAATGCCCAGGAAAGGGAAAAAATATAAGACCATAGAAGGTTACTTTCTTGGGGAACAGATGTTTCTTCCTTCTTTCATTTCTGATGAGGAGGATCAATGCTTACCATCAGGGAAAGACATAGAAGCCAAGGCCTCTGTACCCCAAACACCCTAAATAGATATCCAATGGGCTCAGGCCATGGAAGAGCTCAGAAAGGATTTTGGAAATCAAGTTAGACAGGTGGAGGAAAAACTGGGAAGAGAAATGAGAGAGATGCAAGAAAAGCATGAAAAACGGGTCAATACCCTGCTAAAGGAGACCCAAAAAATGCTGAAGAAAATAACACCTTGAAAAATAGGCTCACTTAATTGGCAAAAGAGGTTCAAAAAGCCAATGAGGAGAAGAATGCTTTCAAAAGCAGAATTAGCCAAATGGAAAAAGAGGTCCAAAAGCTCACTGAAGAGAATAGTTCTCTCAAAATTAGAATGGAACAGATGGAGTCTAATGACTTTCTGAGAAACCAAGAAATCACAAAACAAAACCAAAAGAATGAAAAAATGGGAGAGAATGTGAAATATCTCATTGGAAAAACAACTGACCTGGAAAATAGATCCAGGAGAGACAATTTAAAAATTATGGGACTACCTGAAAGCCATGATCAAAAAAGAGAGCCTAGACATCATCTTTCATGAAATTATCCAGGAAAACTGCCCTGAGATTCTAGAACCAGAGGGCAAAATACGTATTGAAGGAATCCATCAATCACCACCTGAAAGAGATCCAAAAAGAGAAACTACTAGGAGTATTGTGGCCAAATTCCAGGATTCCCAGGTCAAGGAGAAAATATTGCAAGCAGCTAGAAAGAACCAATTTCAGTATTGTGGAAATAAAATCAGGATAACACAAGATCTAGCAGCTTCTACATTAAGGGATCAAAGGGCGTGGAATAGGATATTCCAGAAGTCAAAGGAACTAAGACTCAAACCAAGAATCATCTACCCAGCAAAACTGAGTATAATACTTCAGGGGAAAATATGGTCTTTCAATGAAATAGAGGACTTCCAAGCATTCTTGATGAAAAGACCAGAGCTGAAAAGAAAATTTCACTTTCAAACACAAGAATGAGAAGAAGCATGAAAAAGCAAACAGCAAAGAGAAGTCACAAGGGACTTACCAAAAGTGAACTGTTTACATTCCTACATGGAAAGAAAATCTTTGTAACTCTTAAAACTTTTCAGTATCTGGGTAGTTGGTGGGACCACACACACACAGACACACACACATTCACACAAATATGTACACACGTGCATGCGCACACATACAGAGACAGAGAGCACAAAGTGAATTGAATAGGATGGGACCATATCTTAAAAGAAATTAAGGTAAATGGTGAGAGAAATGTAGTGGGAGAAGAGAGGGTGGAATGGAATGGGGTAAATTATCTCTCATTCAAGAGGCAAGCAGGAGATATTTTAGTGGAGGGAAAAAGAGGAGAGCTGAGAAAAAAAACAAGAAGTTTACCCTCATCACATTCAATTAAAGGAAGGAATAAAATGGACACTCATTTTGGTATGAAAACCTATCTTACAGTACAGGAAAGTGAGGGAGAAGGAGATGAGCAGGGTGGGGGGGATGATGGAAGGGAGGGCAATGGGAGGAGGGAGCAATTTGAAATCAACACTCTTGGGGAGGGATAGGATCAAAAGACAGAATAGAAACAATGAGGGGCAGGATAGGATGGAGGGAAATATAGTTTGTCTTACACAACACAACTATTATCAAAGTCATTTGCAAAACTACACAGAAATGGCCTATATTGAATTTCCTGCCTTCCCAAAGGGAATGGTTGGGGAGGGAAGGATGGGGAGAATTTGGCACTCAAAGTTTTAGGAACAACTGTTTAGTATTGTTCTTGCTACTAGGAAATAAGAAATACAGTTAATGGGGAATAGAAAGTCATCTGACCCTACAGGACAAAAGAGAAGATGGGAACAAGAGAAGGGAGGGATGATAGAAGAGAGGGCAGATTGGTGATAGGGAAAATTAGAATGCTCGGTGTATTGGGGTTGGGGGAGGAGATAAATGGGGAGAAAATTTGGAACCCAAAATTTCGTGAAAATGAATGTAAAAAGTTAAATAAATATATTTTTTTTAAAAAAGGAATGGAAACTACGTAATAAGAATAAGTTCTAACATTAGACTGCCCCAGGGCTTTACTTGTACCTACAAAAAGTTCAAGACCTAAATGAGTGCCTCCAAAGATTTAGACCTTAAAGCACCTTAAAATTAATTAGTTACTTTAACTGAAATACATAAACACTCAAAAGAATTCATTTTAATTATCCACAAAGGAAAACATGGTTTAAGAATTCCTATTGTCTCACTGTAATAGACATACTACACAATAGTTGTAGTTAGTCAAAACAAGCAAATGTCAACTGAAGGGATTACTGCTATATACTTGGAGGAAATAAGTAATTAGTGATACAATATTCCCATAAATTTCTTTGGTAGAGTTCCTGACAAATAAAATATATAAATATATATAAAATATATATATATTTAAGAGATAAAGTATACATGTATATACAATACATTAAACATTTATATGCATATAAGTGATGATATGTCTACATGTAAATATTATGTCAGTTAATATTTCATAATTTGTTAAATACAATGACTGATTTTAATTAAATAGATTTCAAATTAAGGTCATTGCATTATTAATGTAGTTGTTTATAAGCCAAAAAAGTGTCGTTTATAAACACTAGTTTGTTATAAATACAAAAATAGAAACTTT
Source organism: Bettongia penicillata ogilbyi (assembly GCA_023548195.1). NCBI lineage: Eukaryota > Metazoa > Chordata > Mammalia > Diprotodontia > Potoroidae > Bettongia > Bettongia penicillata. The sequence continues at coordinate 695,434 of JAJHZJ010000047.1, read as the reverse complement.
CAACATATAAAAGATTTTCTAATACTCAGTGATTATTACTCAATAAAATAAATTTATAAACTTTTATGCTTCATACTTGGAGTTGTTGGCCTGTTTTTTATCCTGCTTTTCAGATTGAGTAAGAACCTTTATTGTTATCACTATCATCATTTTCCATGGATATTTAATTTGTGAAATGAGAATTAGACCAAAACAGTCCCTAAGATTTGCACTAAAATGAGAGACTGCAAAAAGACAAGAAAAATGCAATTTTAGATTTTTTTTATGGAAGGAGGCTAATTCGGACTGCTGTATTCAAAATGAATTTAATTTATTAACCTACCTAGGCCTTTATGTCACCTCACCATGTCCTGAAATTTCTGATAATAAAATATACCCTTATGAATCCAGAGGGAGATAGCCACTATCATCTAGGATGCTTAGAATTATGGTTGAAGATAATTTCAGTATAGGGAGAACATATATTTTTTAAATTTCATTTAATTTAATTTTTAACAATCTTTTTTTTAAATTTATTTTTAGATTTGACATTCACTTCCACAAAATTTTGAGTTACATTTTTTCTCCCTATCTCTCCCTTCTCCCCTCCCCATAACACCTTGCATTCTGATTACCATATGCTTCAATGTACCTTCCCTTCTGTCACATCTCACCCTTCCCTTATCCCTATCTTCTCTCTTTTCTTGTGGGGCAAGATAAATTTCTATGCCCCATTACCTGTGTTTCCATTTTCCCTGTTATGTGCAATAATAATTCTTAACATTCATTTCCAATACTTTGAATTCCAACTTCTCTCCCTCCCTCCCTCCCTCCCTCCCTCCCTACCCATCCTCATTGAGAAGGCCAGTAATTCAACATCAGCTATATATGTAGAGTTTTGCCAAAGACTTTCATAATAATAATATTGCCCTCTATCCTACCCTGTCCCTTACTTTTTTATTCTCTCATTGATCTTGTCCCTTCCCAAAAGTGATTACTTCTAGTTACTCCCTTCTCCCATTTACCCTCCCTTCTATCATCCCCCTCACCCCACTTGTCCCCTCCTCCCCTACTTTCCTGTAGTGTAAGATTGCTTTTGATACCAAATTTAGGGAGCATTTTATTCCCTCCCTAAGCCATATGTGAAAAGAGTTAAGTTTCACTTTTCCCCTCTCATCTTTTCCCTTTTCTCCTCTATTGAATAGGATTTTTCTTATCTCTCTTGTGAGTTATAGCCTGGCCCATTCCATTTCCCCCTTTCTCCTCCCAGTATTTTCCTCCCTCACCCCTTAATTTTTATTTTATATTTTTACGGATATCATTTCTTCTGATTCAACTCAACCTGCACTCTCTGTCTATATATATATGCATGTGGGTGTGTATGTATGTGTGCGTGTGTGTGTGTGTGTGTGTGTGTGTGTGTGTATAATCCCTCCAACTACCCAAATACTGAGAAAAATCTCAAGAGTTATAAATATTCTCTTTCCATGCAGGAATGTAAACAGTTCAGCTTTAGAAAGTCTTTTATGATTTCTCTTTCCTGTTTACCTTTTCATGCTTCTCTTCATTCTTGTATTTGAAAGTCAAATTTTCTGTTCAGTTCTGGTCTTTTCATCATGAATGCTTGAAAATCCTCTATATCATTGAATGACCATTATTCCCTTGAAGTATTATACTCAGTTTTGCTGGGTAGATGATTCTTGGTTTTAGTCCTAGTTCCTTTGACTTCTGGAATATCATATTCTATCCCTTTGATCCTTTAATATAGAAACTGCAGATCCTGTGTTGTCCTCATTGTATTTCCACAACACTTGAATTGTTTCTTTCTAGCTACTTGCAATACTTTCTCCTTGACCTGGGAATTCTGAAATTTGGCCACAATATTCCTAGGAGTTTCTCTTTTCAGGTCTCTTTCAGGAAGTGATCACTGGATTCTTTCAATATTTATTTTGCTCTCTGGTTCTAGAATATCAGGGCAGTTTCCCTTGATAATTTCATGAAAGATGATGTCTAGGCTCATTTTTTGATCATGGCTTTCAGGTAGTCCCATAATTTTTAAATTGTCTCTCCTGGATCTATTTTCCAAGTCAGTTTCATATTATGTTCTATTTTTTTCAATTTTTTGGTTTTGTTTTCTGATTGGTTTATGTCATAGTCATTAGCTTCCCTGAACTCCATTCTCTTTTTTAAAGAACTATTTTGTTCAGTGAACTTTTGAACCTCCTTTTCCATTTGGTTAATTCTGGTTCCTAAAGCATTCTTCTCCTCATTGACTTTCTGGACCCTCTTTTTCCAATTGAGTTAGCCTCTTTTTAAAGGTGTTACTTTCCTCAGCATGTTTTTGATGTTCCTTTAGCAGGCTGTTGACTCTCTTTTCAAGCTCTTCTATGACCTAAGGGTATTTCATATTCATTTTGGGGGTGCTGGAGACCAAGGCCTTGGCCTCCTCTGACAGTATGCCTTGTTCTTCTTCATCTGAAAGGATGGAACGAGACACCTGTTCACCAAGAAAGTAACCTTCTATGGTCTTTTTTCCCCCTTTTTTGGGCATTTTCCCAGCCAGTTACTTGACTTCTGTATCCTTTGTCAAGAGGAGGCTACTAGTTCTTCTCCTCTTCCAGGTACAAGGCTGAGATTCAGATCAGCTGCTTAATTCTGCCAGAAGCTTTAAGCTGAGCTGCTGGACGGTGGACCCAGGCTACTTCCTTAGCCACTGTAGCTGCCCACCTCCTGCTGTTGCTGCCACCTCTGCCACCACCTGGGCCAGTGCTATAGGAAGCCAGTTCTCTCACTCAGCTGGGAAAGCCCTCCCAAATTGACCTTTGGACTTTTCTTTGTCACTTGTGGGTTGAGGGATCTGGAACTCTCCCTGCTGGGAATTCTTCCTCAAGAAGTCCGTTCAGGTCCTGTTCCTCCCAGTGCCATATGGCCAGGGCTTGGCTCTACTTCACTCAGTGTTCCGTGTGATAGACCCTTCCTGTCAGCTTTCCAGGTTACCTTTGGATGGAAACCTCTTCCACTGTCATTCTGTGGCTTCTGCTGCTCTAGAATTTGTTGAGAGTCATGTTTTACAGGTATTTTGTGGGCTGTGGAGGAAGTTCTAGAGTATATGCATTTTTCTACTTTACCATCTTGGCTCCACCCCGCAGGGAGAACATATGCAAAGCAAAAGAAATGGCATCTTCCTTTGTCTCATTGGAAAAAAAAAAGATGGAGAAAATTTATAAACAGGAACATAGTTCTTGAGGACTACAATTGCCACATGTGACCCATGCATTTCTTTTAGGAATGCCTAGGAAAAATATCTCTTATTAGTCTGGGGAATTCTTCCTTTTATCATTGAAGTCAAGTACCAACATCAGAAAGAAAAAATGTTACATAAATGCATCAACTGCTACTTTGTGCATTCTATAATTGGCATCTGGGAAAAGGAGAAACATTTCTAGCTTCCTTCATCAAGTCACTGCTGTTTTGCAAAAGCCTGAGAATACCAAGGTCAAAGGTTTTCTAGGAAGGATGGACATCATGCTATGCTTTGAAAATTATCTTTTAAAATGAGAGAAAAAAAAAGCAGCTTCCATGTGAATGTTGTTGCTGGGTGTCAAAGTCTGTGTTACTGAAAATACCACATAATTCAACTAAAAAATTAAAGCTATTATTCTTGGCCTCACTATCATTCATGTTATGCCCCAAGGCAATTTTTTTATTATTTTTTTCTTGAATGGATCGCATAATTCAGACCACCCTACTGAAATCTAATTAGAATGAAATCTTATTTTATTCAGGGAAATATATGTTCAAAGCTAATGAGGCATTGCAGAGAAAATACACCCAGCCATAAGCAATTGCTGTAAGAAGGGGTATTTGGCAGCTTAATCTAAATGCTGTATTGTTTGTTTACAAAGAGAGGGAAGAAGGCTTGTGTCTTTTTTTTTTTTTACCACAAATCAAATTTCAACTGGAAGAAGTAGTAATGCTAAGAAGATATTTTATAGCTGCTTTAACAGAAAAGGATAGGGAAATTCACTTCATCTCCTCTTGGAAAGTGGTAGGATAAAACAATCTCTTCAAAACACAAGAAATCAAAAGGTACAATTCTAACCTTCTAAATTCCTTTTTCATAACATTTAATAACAGAAGTCTGTGATATGGTAGATGAATTTAAAATTTTTTCATGTTTAGCCAAAGGGCAATGACATCCTACTTAGTGGGAAAAAAATGAGATACTTGGTAGCTTACTCAATTCTTTCAGGTCATAATAGTTCCCATTTTCCTGATGTTTGGCACTTAATGCTTCTCAAAACCTTGAGGGTCTTTTCAGTCCTATTATTTATTAGTCCCCTCCTAATACCCTATGGTCCAGACATACCAACTTTCTTTTTCTTGGTCTTAGCTTTTGATATGTCATCCTAGATCTCCCTGTTTTTTTACTGGTTGAACCCATGTAGTCCTACAATACCTTTACTTCTTGGCATCCCTCATTTTCTTCAAAATTTACTTCAAACATGAACAGCTACATAAGACTTTTTTTGGATGCTTTAACTGTTAGTTTATTTTTCTTCATATTTATTATGTATGTGTTTTACATATGTCCATATATAAATCTCTCCCTTCACTCCTTTAGTTCCAGAGTCTTCTTTCTATTAATTAGTTATCTCCTATTTATCCTGTATACAGCTTGTTTTGTATATACATTATTTGCATATTGCCTACCTTATTAGGTTGATTTCAAGCTCCTTAGCTCCTTAAGGGCAAGGACTGTCTTTTCTCTCTTTTTGTATCTCCAGAGGTTTAGCCCAGCGGCAAGTATAACAGGCACTTAATAAATGTTTGTTGATTATATATGTTTCTGTGTTGATTATCCTCTTAGAATAGCTTCTTAAAGGCAACAACTCTTTCGCTTTTTCATTATATTCCAAGTACCTGACATATAGTAGGCACTTACTAAGTATCAATTTTTAATTGGTTGTCAAGGCAAACTTCATTTCTACCTTGAAAAAATTATCTTAAACATATTATTTTCATTTTTCCAGTATCAGTTATACGATCTTTCATGGAATAGCTATGAATCTTCTCAGAAAAGTATTGTTTGACCACTCCTGGGGGAACTGAATCAAGATGGAAGAGAAACAGCATACACTTTCGAGAGAGGTGCCCCCAAGTGCAGCCAGATACCTGTGAAAAATGGTTCTAAAAAAGTTCTGGAGCTGCAGAACCAAGAGAATGACAGAGTAAAGTAATCCTACAGTCCGAGATAGCCTGAAAGGTTACCAGGAAGTGTCTATTCCACCAAGGTGGGGGCAGGGCACAGTCTAGCTTTGACCAAGTCAACACAAAGGAGAACTCAGTAGGCCTCAGAGGGATGGAATCTCTTGCATCTGTGACAGTTTCCAAACTTCAGGACCTCAAATGCTGAGGACACATTGGAAAGTCAGTGGAAAAACCTTGTGGAATCAGTGTGGGAGAGTGGAGTGCCCTTGCCCCAGCCCCAGGACAGCAGAAGGAAAAGGGGGCAAAGGAACCCACAGCAGCCACAGCAGTAGCAAGGGTGGAGAGAGCCACTGTTTCTGGATCTCTATACCTTCAGATTGTGGGGGAATCAAGCAGCTGATAGAACATCCCTCCACCCCCACTGGAAGCAGAGATTCACCTTGACAAAGAAGAGCTCAAAAATCAAGTAAATGGCTGGGAAAGGGAATAAAAGGGAAAAAAGAATCAGACTACAGAAATCAAGTAAGAGAAGTAGAACAAAAATTGAGAAGAGAAATGAAGAGTGATGTAAAAAATTGTGAAAAATAAGTCGACTGCTTGCTACAAAACTCAAAAAGATGCTGAAGAAAATAACACTGTAAAAATAGACTAACCTAAATGCAAAAGAGATCCAGAAAGCCAATGAAGAGAAGAATGACCTAACAAGCAAAATTGGCTAGATGGAAAAGGAGCTCTAAAAATTCACTGAAGAAAATAATTCCTTAAAGATGGCAGAATAGAAAGATGCATATACTCTAGAGCTTCCCACACAGGCCACAAAACACCTGTAAAAAATGACTATTTACATTCTTACATGAAAAGATAATATTTATAACTCGAGATTTTTTTCAATACTAGGGTAGTTGGAGGGGCTATACATATATAGACAGAGGGCACAGGGTGACTTGAATAGGAAGGGATGATACCTAAAGAAAATATAATTAAGGGGTGAGAGAGGAATATATTGGGAGGAAAAAGGGAAAAACAGAATGGGGAAAATTATTGCTTACATAAAAGAGGCAAGGAAAACCTTTTTTTTATTTTCTTCATTTCTTTTTTTATTTCTTTTCAGTCCAATTCTCTTGCTTTATTTTATTTTTTATTTAGTTTTATTTATTATTAAATTTTATTTTTTAGATATCATATCTTCCTATTCAACTCTCCCTGTGCCCTCTGTCTACATATATGTAAGTGTGTGTGTGTGTGTGTCTATGTGTGTGATCCCTCCAACTACCCAAATATTGAGAAAACTCTCAAGATTTACAAATATTATCTTTCCACGTAGGAATGCAAATAGTTCAACTTTAGTAAACCCCTTATGATTTCTCTTTCCCGTTTACCTTTTCATGCTTCTCTTCATTCTTGTGTTTGAAAGTCAAATTTCCTATTCAGCTCTGGTCTTTTCATCAAGAGTGCTTGAAATTTCTCTATTTCACTGAATGACAATTTTTCCCCTGAAATATTATACTCAGTTTTTCTGGGTAGGTGATTCTTGGTTTTAATCCTAGTTCCTTTGATTTCTGGAATATCATATTCCAAGCCCTTTGATCCCTTAATGTAGAAACTGCTAGATCTCATGTTATTCTGATTCTATTTCCACAACACTCAAATTGTTTCTTTCTGGTTACTTGCAATGTTTTCCCCTTGACCTGGGAACTCTGGAATTTGGCTACTATATTCCTAGGAGTTTTTTTGGGGGGGATATCTTTCAGAAGGTGATCAGTGCATTCTTTCAATGTGTATTTTAACCTCTGATTCAAGAATATTAGGGCATTTTTCCTTGATAATTTCATGAAAGATGATGTCTAAGCTCTTTTTTGATCATGACTTTCAAGTAGTCCTACAATTTTTAAATTGTCTCTTCTGCATCTATTTTCCAGGTCACTTGTTTTTCCAATGCAATATTTTACATTATCTTCAATTTTTCATTCTTTTGATTTTGTTTTATAATTTCTTTATTTCTCATAAAATCATTAGCTTCTATCTGCTCCATTCTAATTTTTAAAGATTTGTTGTCTTCAGTGAGCTTTTGAACTTCCTTTTCCATTTGGCTAATTCTCCTTTTTAAAGAATTCTTCTCCTCATTGGTTTTTTGTACAGCTTTTGCCATTTTGGTTAGTCTATTTTTAAAGGCGTTATCTTCTTCAGCATTTTTTGTGTCTGCCTTAGCATGCTGTTGACTTGATTTTCATGATTTTCTTGCATCACTCCCATTTTTGGACCCAATTTTTCCTCCACTTCTCTTACTTTTTATTCAAAATTCCTCTTGAGTTCTTCAAGGACTTGAGACTATTGCATATTTAATTTTGCGGTTTTTGATGTAGAAGCCTTGACTTTTATGTGTTTCTCTGATAGTATGCATTGTTCTTCCTCACCTGAAAGGATTGAAGAAAATACCTGTTCACCAAGAAAGTAACCTTCTATAGTCATGTATTTTTTTTTCATTTTTCTGGGCATTGTCCCAGCCAGTTACTTGACTTTTGAGTCCTTTGCTAAGTAGAGGGTATAATCTAGGGACCTGTGTGGTCTCAGTTTCTCCAAGCTGGCACAATCAATGGGGAGAAATTTACTCCTCTAATGGTTTGCACTATGATCAGAAATCAACCACAAGCTTTTCTGCCCAGGATCTGCATGCAGATTTCCCTCTCCAGAGCCTCCACCAGTTCCCCCAGGCCAATCAGAGCTCCTCCTTACCCCAGGGCCACCACTCAGGGTTGAAATCCAGATCACTCAATTTCCCCAGGGTCTTTAGGCAGAGGGCTCTAAAAATGGATGATACTACTGCCTAGGCCTGAGGTCAGACTGTGTTCCTTTCTCACCCAAATGGAAAATCTTTTTCACTGACCTTTGAAGCTGTCTTTGGCATTTGTGGGTTGAGGAATATGAGAACTGCAGCTGCTGCCAGGAATTCTGCTCCCTGAGGCTGGCTCCAGTCCTGTCTGCCACACTACTCTGCTCCACAGGTTATACTCTGTGGGTTGCTCTCTGCTCCATGCCAGGTGTGACATACTTTTCCTGTTTGTCTTCTAGACTGTCTTGGACTGGAAATCTCTTTGACTCTGTTGTTTTGTGGTTTCTACTGAATTTGTTTGGAGCAATTTTCACAGTTATTTTATGGGCTGAGGGGGGAAGTTTCCCCAGGTCCCTCCTTCTACTCTGCCATCTTGGCTTCACCTCCAGAAAAGCTTTGTCAATGGAAGAGAAGAGAGGGACAGTAAGAAGGAAAAAGTGAACCTTTCTGTCCTCACATTTGGCTTAAGGAGCAAATAACATGCACACTCAATTTGCTATGAAACTCTATCTTACACTTCAGGAAAGTAAGGAGATCAGAATAAGTGGGGGGTGAGGGATGATAGAAGGGAAGGCTAATGGGAGGAGGGAATAATTAGAAGCAAATACTTTTCAAGATAGATTTGTTCAAAATAGAGAATAGAATAAATAGGGGCAGGATAGGATGGAAGGAAATATAATTAGTCTTCCAAAACATAATTTTTATGAAAGTCTTTTGCATACCCACACATGTGTAACATATATCTGGTAGCTTGCCTTCTCAGTGGGGGTGGGTGGGAAGGGAAGAAAAGAGAAAGTTGAAACTCAAAGTTTTAAAAATGAATGTTTAAAGTTCTTTTTACATGCAACTGGGAAATAAGATATATAGGCAATGAGATATAGAAATCTATCTTGTCTTCCAAGAAAATAGAGTGAATGGGTATAAGAGAAAGGGCAGGTGTGATTGAAGGGAGGGAAGACTGGGTGAACGGGTAATCACAGTGCATGCTGTCTTGGGTTGGGAAGAGGGGAGAGATGCGGAGAAACTTTGGAACTCAAAATCTTGTGGAAATGAATGTGGAAAACTAAAAATAAATAAACAAATTAGAATTTAAAAAAGAAAAGCATTGTTCTATATGTTTTTAATAAGAAGCAACGGACAAAATATATGAAAATAATGTTGGAACAGTTGAAAAAAGATGGAGACAGCAATATAACCTACCGGTCAATCTGTAAACCAAATCCAACCATTCTTGAAAATATTTGGATTTATTTTTCTAAAAAGCAACTATGCCATTCATATCCTACAATTTTGCTGAAGTTGTTTCAATTAATATTTAATTGATTCTCTGTGATTTTCTCATTGTAACATCATTTCATTTGCAAAGAGTTATAGTTTTGTTTCCTTATTCCCAATTTTCATGTCTTGAATTTCTTTTTCTTGTCTTATCCTTAAAACAAACAATTCTGGTACAACACTGACTAATAGTTATAATGGTTATCCTTGCTTCACTTCTGATCCTGTGGGGAGGCTTCAACTTTATCTACATTACAATAAAAGATTGCTCTTGATTTTAGAAACTATATATCATTTTTCAAAAGGCCCTATTCCTGTGTTTTCTGCTGTTATTAATAATATGTGTTATATTTTGTCAAAGGATTTTTCTTAATCTGTTTATATATTCATTTGAATTTTGTATTTTTTGTTATCACTATTGTCAATGTTGCTGATAGGTTTCCCAATATTGAACCAGTTCTGCATTCCTACTATAAATAGTATTTTATTTAAAATTTTTTCAAATTCATTAAGGAAATTGGTCTATAGTTTCTCCATTTGTACTTTCCCTAGTTTAGGCACAAAACCATATTTGTGTCACAAAAGGAATTTGGTGTGTATATACATATATATATATGTATATGTATATATACATATATATACACATATACATTTACATATACATGCACATATATATATGTATGTATTAGAGGGATTCATAGTTCCTTAAATGTTTGGGAGAATTCACTTGTAAATCCATTTGGTCCTAAAGACTTATTTTTCTTAGGGAATTCACTGATGGGTGGTTTAATTTCTTTTTCTAATATAGGGTTATTAAAATATTCTACTTACTTTTCCTTTATATTCCTTCTCCCTTAGTATTTTTATAGGTAGTCATCCATTGCAGTCAGATTGTCAACTTTGCAGGCATATAACTGGACAGAATCACTCCTAGTAACCGATTTACTCTCATCTTTATTGGTAATAGATTCATTCTTTTCATTTTTAATATTAGTAATTTGCTATTTTTTCATCAAATTAACCAAAGACATAGCTATGTTGTTTTTTACAACATCAATCTTTAGTTCTATTTGTTATTTAAATATTTTTTCTTACTTTGAATTTTATTGATCTCTCCTTTTATTTTCAGGATTTCTATTTTGCTTTTCAATTGAGGATTTTTAGTTTGTTATTACTCTAGTATTTTTAATTGCATGTCTAATTCATTGATCTGTTTTATTCTCCTCTTTTGTTATAATTTTCCAGGAGTATGATGGAGGCCAATTTATTCTGATTTATATTTTTTTCTTGTTATTATTGATTAAACACTTAGTTCATAGAACTTTAGTTTATTTCAGGACTGGTCAATCAGTTCCAATGAGGATCAAATGATAATATGTCTGTGTGCATAAATATGACTGAAAACTTAAAGATATATACATATTATCTAGTATTTGGAAATATCTCTTGGTCTTAAATATTTCTGGTTGTTTCTAATATATTTTGGATCAATGACTTATAATGAGCTCTTTCATACCTTTTTGCAATTGAGAGTTTCCTTTTTATCTATCTATATGTATATATACTGATCAATACATCAATATTGATATATATTATCCATGAAAAGCTTTTCAATTTCATGCCATGAAACTGATGAAACTGATGATGATGATTATATACTCTCTCCCTTGCTTGAATAAAAAGCAGTTTATCAGAGAGTATGGCTAGAATGCTGTCCTAAGACTGAATATAGGAATACTACTACAGTAGCAATTTGAAATTGAACATGCTACCTGATGGATGAGGAACTCTTCTATTATTCATTATTGTGAAAGATATTTTCTTCCTTGATAATTTAATTTGTTTGTGATATACCCTTTAATTTGTAGATAATATATTAATTAATTATAAATGATGGTGTAAAATCTTGTTCAAAACCTTACTTCTGCAAAACTACTTTCCATTTTATTCAGGGAATACTATTAAGAGAAACTGGGAAAGTCTTCTTATAAAGGTTAGATTTTAGGTGAGACCTAAAGAAAGTAAAGGGAGTCAGCAAGAAGCAAAGAGAAGAAACAGAATTCCAGCCATTGGATAGGAAATAGCCTATGAAAATTCATAGTCAAGACTGAGTACCTTATGGTAGAAATAGAAACTAGTCCAATATTGCAGGATTGTAGAATGTGTGGAAAGACATATAGTGTTAGTTGACTGTAAAGTTGGGAGATAGGTTATTAAGAGCTTTGAATGCCAAACTGATGATTTTATATTTGAAACCAGCAATATTACACATTCAATCAAATTTTTGATGCAGAGGACGGTCATGGTCAGACCCACATTTTAGGATGATAACTTTGATAGCTGAGTGGAGGATGGGTAATTGGCGAGAAACTTGAGTCAGGGAGATTAACCAGCAATCTATTATAATAGTACAGAAATGAGATGTGAAGACCTATACCAGTCTGGTAGCAATGTCAGAGGAAAGAAGGGTGAATAAACTGGAGATGTTGCAAAGACAAAACTGAAAGGAATCGATAATAGATTTGATATTGGTAGGAGGAGTGATAGAATGAGGAGTCAAAGGTGATACCTATGTTGTGATCCTGGTATCTAAGAATATGCTGGTATCTTCAGCAAAAATAATGTTTGGAAGAGGGGAAGGTTTTGAAGGGAAAGCCATAGATTCAGTTTTAGACATTAGTTTAATAGGATGTTTATAGAAAGCACAGTGTGGGCAGTGGGAAATGTGAACCTGCTGGTCAGGAGGTTCATTTGTAAAGAGTTAATAATTGAATCTATAGATGATGACAAGATCATCAAGATAAATATCATGGATGTGAAAGAGAAGAAAGTACAGAATATAATGCTAAGACACCAATTTTAAGGTTTGCGTCTTTGATAGTCATCCATAAAATGAGTCTCAGGAGAAGTAACATGGGTAGGAAAGAAAACAAAGATTAATATTACAAAAATCTGGAGAGAAGAGAATATCAAGAAAAAGGATAATCAAGAACTGTGAAAGGGTTTAGAGAGATCAGGAAGGAAAAGGTCACGAGATGTAAGAATTAAGTTATCACTGGAATCTTCAGAGAGAAAAGTTTCAGCTGAACAATGAGATCAGAAGGCAGATTACTGAGGATTTAGAAGAAGAGAAAGAGAAGTGGGGAGCAAAAATTATAGTCTTCACAAGGAGTTTAACCACAAAAGGAAAAAGAGATTAATAACATAATGCATTGTTGGGGTGGATTGAGCAAGTTAGGTCCCTTAAGGTTCGGGAAGATAAAATCGAATGTGGGAATCAGGGAAGTAGCCAGTTTGACTGAGAGATTATGGATTAATGAGAAAATGGGGATGATATAGCGGGTAATATGCTGGAGAAAACAAGAAATATTTAGATTGCATACGCTTATAGATACATTTGCTTTCTCAAGGAAAAAGGTCATCTCTTTATGTGAGATAGATGAAGGATGACATAATGAGGGAAGGCATCTGATTGATGTGAAATGAGGAGAAGAATATGAGTGAACCTCTCAGAAACTGGAATATGAAAAATACATCTTTGAAATAATGGGAGGAGAGAAAGCCATCGGAGGTACAAGGAGAAATGTAAAGGTATGAAAGGTCACTGGGGAGAATGGGTCAATTAGGGAAGTATAAAAGCATTTGTTTTGGTAATGACCCAGTTGATATTATGTAATCTAAATTATGTTTGACTCAGTTACTCTGGTTTTGTGATTTTATCCATCTCTTTTTAGTGGCATGAAAGTTGAAGTGAAGGTGGTAGTAACTCATTGTGGATGTTAGAAGGGCATGATGGGAAGGCATGTAAAAGGAAAAAAGTTATGAGTAGAGGATAATGTAGAATGGAACTGGTTCATTCAGTGGTGAAAAGGGAACATGGAGAAGGTGTAGTCAGTTCAGTGGTCATGACCTAGAAAAGAACAGAGAGGAAGAAAGGTTGGAGGTCACAGTGAAGGAAAACATGGTTAAGGGTCATAAGGCTGAGGGGAACATGGGAAAATAACTGTGATCAGGCAAAGTAATTTTAGAGTTCATGAACAAGAAAATGGAACATTTGAGGGTGATGGTAAGATGAAGCCTGTTATCATATATGTGTGTAGATGAAATTGGGTGATGCATTGTCATGAGAAATAAGTAAATCAAGGAACTGGGAGACTAGAGTGTTTGAGAGGATATCAGTATGTATGTTGAAGCTCCAAAGTATGAAAGCAGGAGTGGGGAAGGAGAAAACCAGCCACTGAACTCACTGAGAAAGAAAGGAGAGTGTCACAGAGGTTTCAGAAAATAACCAGAATCTTAATTGGCTGTTAAATATGTTTTAAAATGAACAATAAGGAAGGGAAGTCTGTCAATAGCACTTATAAAGTTATTACTGTGTATCAGACACTATGCTAAGCACTAGGGATCCAAAGAAAGGCAAAGATCTTAGCAGGATGTAAAATACTGTTCTGAATCAAATAAGGTGAAAATTAACATGAGAGCTTACTGAGTGGTGATGGTAGAGGAAAAATCTGGAAGTGGCAATGTTGAATAAGGTGTATTACTCCCCATGTCAAGTTAGGATATTTAAGTGAATGTCCAGTCAATGTTATAAAGGTGGATTATGGGCCCTGTGTCACCAACAATGAACCAGGCATCAATGAGAACAAGAAGATGGAGGGAATGAAGAAAGAAAAGTTTTATGATGAAAGCAAGTTTTTTTTTTTTGTTTTTTTTTTTTAAACCATGGAGCAGGCATTCCAGAGAGCATAACGGAAGGGGAAGGTAGATCTGGAATGAAATTCTGTGAAGGTGTAGGGTTGATAATGGGGATAAAGGAGCTGGCACTAAGGTATAGGAATGAAGTTGTCCAATGATAGTTGGGTGTTGATAATCACTAGAATGTAGAGAATATGATGATATAGTAGAAGATAATCATTGAAGAATAAATTTAGAGAGATTATCAGTGATTACTAAGATGTTCATTGAAGAAAGGGGGTAATTAAACTGTACAGAACTGTCCCTTATATGTGTCATAGATATTCATGTTGAGACCAGGAGACCCACCTCACCAAATTAAAAGCTACAGATGAAGGATTCCAGCTGGCAGTTTAAGGGGGACATGATCTACAGTATGGCCTTCTGAATATTGGAGAAGGCCATCAGGTGAAGTCAGAAGACTGAGAGGCCTAAATTTGAGGTTTATATAGGGCACACTACAAAGGTTTAGAAATGAGGAAGCCATAGGAAGGGAGGCTGGATTAAAACTTATACAGGGACAAAGGCGTAGAGATCAAGTGGATAGACTGAATTCAGGCTCCCTAGAATATGCCAGAGATTAAGACAGAGGTCACAGATAGCTCATAAATGAGTCTAAACAAAACAGCAATCCTTAGGAAGTCACAGAGACAAAGAAGAAATCCAATATCAATTGTGTCCTGGATTGATTCTTACATCCCACCTATACCATATGCTCTTATCAAATATTAATCCACATGAAATTATTCTGATTTTTTCAAAAATCAAATTATCAAGAAAATAGAATTTAGAATATTCACTTGAGATGGGCTAAAGATATCCAGGAACTGGATTGGCATAGGAGATATGGGAAGACACAGTGACAAAACTATTTTCCCTCTCTCTCTCTCTTTCTCCATACACACAGAATATGTATATATGTGTGGTTGTATAAACATGTATTATGTGTATATATGTAGGTATATATGTATATATACCCATGTATATTGTGTTTATATGTATGTATATATAGCCATATGCATACACATATATTAGTCATTCATATAAGTGTATTGTCTACATATATATGGTGCTAAATATGGATTAAATCATTTTAGATTAGATTGTATCATCTATATCTGTGTCTTAGTAAATTTTAAAGGCTAATTTTATCTATACACAAATATATATACATTTATCTGCACATATATGTACATGTATATGAATATATACTACTATGTATGTGTATATACATATATATTAACACGTATATACATATATATGCCTATGTGTGTACTATGATTCGGATTACCCTTGGGGATATTATTCACTAGTAAAATGTACATAAAGGGAACTGTAAACATTTTATGGCAATTGATTCCTGTGATATAATCTTCTTCACAAGAAGTCTGTTGTAAAAGATGCTGCCATACCTTGCTTTGAAATCCATCTCATATGTGTAACAGAAAATCACACACCACTTTCCTGGAATTGGCTATGAATGAATAGGGACTGAAGAGATCAAGTCAAATGTCATGTGTATTATAGCAAAAACCTTAAGCAAAGAACCCATCATGTTTTGAAGCCCTGGGATGTAACAAATAATATCTTTCTGTATTCTTTTTTAAAAAAATAGAGAAAAATAAATTAATGGAGATGGAAATAGACACCATTTGGAACCCATTCAGCCTGAAGCTTTGCTCTAGTAGTATGATCTGTGTTCCCTCTTGGGATTTTTTAGTCACTCTTCTGTGTAAATGACAAAAAATCAAATTTATGAACTTGGATTACTCTTAGTCATAACTTTTCTTATTCCTCCTTTCCTTGAATCCCCTCCCCCCTTTCCTGCATAAAAAGGCAGGACAAATTTTTTTTTTACAAGTAGAGAATCACAAAACTCAAAGAACATAAGAGCCGAAATGGACTTCAGAGGTTACTTAGCCAAGGCAACTGAGGTTCAAGGAGGTCATGACTTACTCCATGTCATACAAGTTGTTACCATGAAAAGTGGGATTTGAAGCCATTTTTCTGACTCCTCATAAAGAGTTCTTTCAACAGTGCCATTCTTTATGGCATAATAGGATCTTAAGGCCACATTTCTAGAACTAGAAAACAACTTGGAAGCCAACTAGTTTGCCCTACTAATTTTGCAATGAAGGAGGTGGAGTTTGAGAGATTATCTTACTTGCTCAAGATCTCTGAGGCCATATGTGCCAGAGGCAGGATTTAAAAAAGCACTATCATCATCATCATCATCATCATCATCTTGATATATTGCTTATAAACTGAAATGTTGTGTTTATATTCACTCAGTCATGTCTGACTCTTCATGACTCTGTGGACCATAGCAGACCAATAGGGCCCATGAAGTTTTCTTGGCAAAGATACTAGATAGGTTTGTCATTTCCTTCTCCAGTGGATTAAGGAAGAGATAAAGAGAGTTTATCAGATAAAGAGAGTTTATTATTTATGCAGAATCACATAGCTAGTAAGTGCCTGAGGCTGGATTTGAACGCAGTTCTTCCTTACTACTCATGCAGTACTCTATTTGCTGATCCATTTAGCTGCCTTGAGATTTCCTTAAAAAAAAATAAACAAACAATTGTATAGTTTTTTACATAATCTTAGTTGAGTTTCAAAACAACCTCATGAATTAAGTGCTGGTATTATCCCAAATTTTACTGATGAGGAAATTGAAGATCATGCAAATTAAGTGGTTTCCTAGGGTCACACATTTTATGCATATCAATAGTAGAATTTGAACCCAGGTTTTCTTGAGGCTAGTATTATGTTATATTGACTTCCCTGAATCACAAAGGGAAATGATGTACTATAAACTTTATGTTGCATTCTTTTGGGATTGACCTGAGTTGGAAGATACTCACTTTTCCCCACAAAGAAGTTACAAGTTTGGAGCAGGTACTTTGGACACACCCAGTTACTAATAAAAACCTTAAAAATTAACTCAAGCTTCTAGTTTGGGTCAAGAGTTCCTAAACAGTGGAATGATATGATGGTAAAATAAAAGGTTCTCAATCTACAATCTGACTCAGAGATCCCTTGGGGCCCCCAAATACACAAGTAAATATTATGCATATACAATGGAAATATTTAGTTTTTCTTTACAGAATAGAAACTTTAGTAGATTGATTTCCCCCAAGAAAATTCTGATAAAATCCATGGACTACTACTGTGGTGAGTGCAAACTCTACAGCTTTGTATACATTATAAATAACATATACATATTTTAAAACTTCCATTAAAGGAGAACAGTAAATCACTACTGCTCTATAGCTGGACATTGAATCCTAAGCTACAAGATTAGCTTTCATTACCCTCTAGTTCCTAGGGGATGCCATATGCCACTTTCTTTCCTGGCATATAAAGTCAATAAATACCCTAAGCAAAGCAACCTTGATTCAAGCTATTTTGTGCCCTCTGCAAGTTTATTTATACCATTTCCTCTTTGTTCTCTCATCCTTGGAATTCTGTCTTAATTTGTCAAATAATAACCCCCAGGTCAATAAGGTCCCTCTTTCTGACCCAGGGACCTTATTTCCCAGGGGCACAATTCACTGAGTAAGTATTGACTGCCCTTGTATGCCCAGTGCTGTGGTAAGCACTATGGTGGGCAACTTCAATGAACACTGTTCAGTGATCTTCAGGAACTCATAAAGTCGATGTAAATATCTGTGTTTTGTCCTTCCTTCGAATTTTCTTAGCTCCTATTGTCTGCTTCACTGGATGGAGCTCAGTATATGCTACCCTCAGTTATTATTTATGGCATTATAACTCTGTGATATCTACCCAACTATGTTACTAGAACCTGGAGAATAAAAATTGTGACTTAAAATCAATAGGGTCCCTAGTTGTAAGTTTAGTTCTAGCTCCCTTCCCTCTCCCCTACAACCTGGAATCTAAGGAAATGCTTGGTAAGTGACAGTGATAATGCAAATATAAAGCAGAATTGAGTCAATAGACAAAATGGCAATGCTTCCTGCTTCCAATGAGAATTGCCTATGGCATGTTGGATTGTAAGGAGGTTGGAAATAATGGAAGAAAGTGCAAAATTAACTTGCCAGTTGTAATAAATTTGAAATACTGTGCCTATGTCATAATTCTACTTCTAGTAATACCTAGAGAGAAACATATTTACATAAGAGTCATGGAAAGTTACCTTCTATTTTGTATGTTTCATATTTAGGATTATCTTTGTAAGTTCTTCCTCCCATAGAGTATAAGCTGCTTGAGGAGAGGGACCATTTTTTTCTTCTTTAAATTTTATGCTCTTAGCATAGTTCTTGTTATAAAAGGAGTATTTAATAAATACTTGAATGATTACATATAATTAAAGGAAATTTTAAATTTGGAAGATGACAAGATCATTATTACCATTTAATCCTAAATCATCATTACACAGATGGGGAGGGGGGCAAGTGAGATACAGAAAAGTGAAATAGTATGCAAGTTGGGATAAGTAGTAAGGAGGAAGGCTGGGATGCAAATCAAAGTCCATTAACTGGGAATCTAATGCACTTTTAATTATATCATGCTGCTTCCTATGGAATGACATCAATGTTTCTACCCTTAATGACTTTATCTTTCTCTACCATGCCAAAGAAACCTATTCAGCTTGGAAGCTCACCCAACTCTGGACTTAATGCACTAGAAGTATGTTTGCCACCATTTCCTCTTTCTCTGATTGGGTGGCTTTTTCCTAAACCTCCATTTTAAGAATGCCCAAGCTAGCCATGCCTTCATTCCTCTCCAGATTGTATTCCTTACCCTCTGGACTCTACAAATCCCTGCTTGGTACTACATCTTCTAGATCTTTTCTTCCTCCTTCTCTTCCTCCTTCACCCCTCCTACTCCCACCCTCCTCTCCTTCCTTTTCCTTTTTCCAAAGAAGCATCTAGATGGTGCAAAATATAGAACACTGGGCTTGGAATCAGCAACACAAATTCAAATCCAGACATTTAGCAACACTGAGACTCTGGATAAGTCACTAAACCTCTATCAGTCTAAATTTTTCCAGCTGTAAGAATGGGATGATGATGATAGCAACTTTTTTTCCAGGGTTTTTGTGAGAATCAAAGGATAAGTGATTAGCAAAGTGTTTAATACAAAGAAGACATTTAATAAATGCTTCCTTCCTTCTATCTTACGTAGCATATCATCTCTCTTAGTTTTCTCTCTTACCACATGATGGATTTATCTCCTTTATGAATTATGTATAAGTTCAATAGTATTTTCCATGGAACTTATTATGGAAATCATTGTTAC
Source organism: Bettongia penicillata ogilbyi (assembly GCA_023548195.1). Taxonomy (NCBI): domain Eukaryota; kingdom Metazoa; phylum Chordata; class Mammalia; order Diprotodontia; family Potoroidae; genus Bettongia; species Bettongia penicillata. The sequence continues at coordinate 676,140 of JAJHZJ010000047.1, read as the reverse complement.
TGATATGTTAGTCTACTTATTGTACACTATATATCTTTCCATTATTCTGTGAGCTATTTGTAGATTCAGGCATTTTGGTGATCATTGTATTGTATCATTTCATGGGTATGGGTAGCATTGCTATGAGTTGCACAGATCAGTGAAAATAGCTTTGCCAGGGGTAAACACTTTTGTTTCACTATAAAGCACTGCAAACCTCCTCAAAAACCATCCAGTCCATTCTCTCCCTATTACTCAATTCTATTTTATTATACATCTGTAGTACTTTCCCAAATTAAAGACATTAATCCATATTGGGTGTTTGTCTATTTGTTTATCATAATTTGGACAATACATATTTATCTTCCACTATGTTTCCCATGTGTATTGTTTTTTTGTGTTAATATGAACTTCTACTATGGAAACTTTATAGTCCGAGTTAGAATGTGGCTAATATAATATTATCTCCAAAAAGAGTGCTAGTTGATCCTTACAATCAATTGAAAAGTTTCTCTGGTAACTAAATATACTTTCCATGGTACTGCCAAAAACCTATAACCAGTAATCTCTGTCTACAGTAATTTCTAAGATGGAGTCTTCCATAACTGTAGCATAAATGCAAAGAGACCTAGTCTAAGAAGAACCTTAAAGACTCTTTTTTTCATTTTCTTTTGCCAATTAAAAGGTAAATACAACATTTTTCTTTTAAAGATTTCTTGCTTATTTATGTTTCTTTCTGAATGACTTTCTGTTCTTTCTGTGCATTTTAAAAATGTATCAATAACTTGTTTTGTTTCTTTTATACGGATAAACCATTTGTTAATTCCTTATGTTCCAGGCACTGTGCTACCACTTTTGGGGGCAATGCTGTCACTAACATTCTTTCTGTGGAACAGGAAAAAGAAAAAGACAATGCTTGAAATAAATCAACACAGTCAAGCAAGACAAATCAAGATATTCACCATGTCAAAAACACATGTCATTCCATACTTTAGGTTCACCATCCTTCTCTCAGGAGGCAAGTAGCAAGACATTCAGTCCTTTGGAACTATTGCACTGATTAGGATTCTTAAGTACTTTAATACTTTACAATGTTGTTGTTTCTGTATATATATACTCCTTATGACATTGCTTCCCTCACTCTGAAACAGTTAATATAGATGTTTACAAGTTTCTCTAAAACTGTAACTTCCATCACTTTTCTGGGAAAATAATATTTCACTATATTCTTTAAGATAATTTATTCAGCTACTCCAAATCAATGTGCTTCTCCCTTTTTTTCCATTTCTTATCTACTACAAAACTGATAAAAAAGTTTCTATTTGTGGATCCTTTACCTCCTTCTTTGTTATCTTTTAGAAATAGGCACAGATGTCTTGCCTTGTTGAAGATTATATATTATTTAGTGACTGGGTGTATTTTTCCAATTTGCTTTCCAGAATGGTTGGATTAATTTGTAAATCTAATAAACAAAGCAAAAGTGTCTCTTCCAACAGCCTTTCCAAAATTTGTCGTATTACTTCTTTTTTCATATTTGTCAATATGATTGATGCTAGATGAAGCTTCAAATTTCTTTTAATTTGAATTTCTTCACTAGTGATTTGTTTTTCCCTCCATAGGTCTATTTATCCCTTGAATTTCTTGAGAGCTCCCTATTCATATTAACTGTAAAAACCAATCTGCTTTATGCATTGTTTTTTTCCACTTTGACTTTCCTTGATATAAGCCTATATCCTCTAAGAAAGCAGATAAATTAATCAGGAGAAAGAAGTCTAATGTTCACACTCATCACTGGGGATAGAAGTATTAAAATCATCATTGATGAGTTTTTATATATTTTTTTTAAATCTTCCTCTCATAGACATTAAGTCTTACTCCCTAAATACTTTTATAAGCATATCACTTCCCATTTAATTTTTTTTCTATGTGCATTTGATCAGATCCAATTACTCTTTCTACATTTGTTATCTCCTCCTGCTCTATTTACTTTTCAACTTCCTCTTTTTCCTCTCCTTTCATCATCATCTGGAAATTGCTCAGAAAGTTTAGGATTTTTGTTCACTTGCTTTAAGTTTTCTGTAATTGTATTGATGAGTTTTCATCATGTTATTTTTGTTGATTATATTTTTACACTCAGTAAAAATTTGTCTTCTCTCCATCTCCATTACCCCAATTGATGACAAAATAGTTACGATAAAATCTTTTTATAAACATGTGAAGTCAAGCAAAATAAATTTCTGCACTGATCACATCCAAAAAGAGGTATGTAACATTCTGCACTCTGAGTCCTTTACCTCTCTATCAGGATTTAGGTAGTATGATTCTCACTATTGTTCTGGAATCATGACTGTCATTACATTGATGAAAGTTCCTAATTCCTCCATAATTTATTTATCTCTAGTATATTGTCATTGTATACATTGTTTTTCTGGTTATGTTCATTTCCCTCTACATCAATTTACTTTAGTCTTTCCAGGTTTATCTGAAAACAACCACTTTGTAATTTCTTAAAACACAATAATATTCAATCACATTTATATCTCACAACTCATTTAGCCATTCCCTAGCTCATTAGTATATCCCTGAGATCCCCCTTCTCAGATGCTTCAAAAGAAACTATAAATATGTTTCTGCTTGTTTACTTAAAGTTTGTTTTGCTTAGGGCTAAACCTTCCCCTAATCAACTTTCCCTCTAAATCTGCCTTATTTCTTCTCCCCTTTGTCTCCTATTTCTCTACTGGATAGAACATTCGATTCTCTGTGTCTCTGTGTATGTTTATGTGTGTGTGCACACATGTGTGCACATGCATCTTTCCCTCCTTTGAGTAGTTCAGATGATATTGAAGTTCAAGTATGAGCTACTCTCTCTTAATTCTTCTTCCTTGTTTTTATAAATGTTTACTTGTGTACCTTGATTACATCACATTCATATTTTAATATGTTCCATCACCCTCTTCTCTCCAGCAAGTCATCCTTTTCAACGTGTGAGTGTGTGTGTGTGTGTGTGTGTGTGTGTGTGTGTGTGTGTGTGTTCGTTCAACCAAGAGATTATCCACTTGGCTTTGGGGCAGTTCTCTCAGTTTTTATCACTGCAATGTTTGGTGAACCTATTGCTAGATTTACTCCAGTGTAAAAATTGTAGTAGAACCCAGCAATCTTTTCCCCTAGGTAATCTCATTTTAAGCTGTTTGTTTAATGTGCTGACTATATGAATACTGCTTACCTGAACAGAGGAAGGGATGTTTCCTGCTGAAGTAATGCTCTTCTCTATCTATTCTTCATAGTTAAATGGATTTAGTGGGAAAAGGAGTGAGGTTCCTCCTATCCTGAGCTTCTTTCAGCTTTTGACAGATCTCACTGCTGCTTATTCCTCAAGGAAGAGTGACATAAAATCACTGAAAAGTAAAAATGCTTTAAAGTTAAGTCATACATTTTTAGAAAGACTAGTTCATTGCCATGTTTGGAAACTGATAAATATTAGATGAAGATTCCAGATATCAAAACTAGACTAGTTCTGTCAAAAAATCAGATATGATTCCAGTTATTTTTCCCAGTTACTGATGGAAGAGAAAAACTATGGTCCTCAGAGTATAACAGCAAACATAGGTGTCACTGCCAATGAAAAGGGCATTCTTAGAGTAAATTCATGCAAGTACTCCTCAATAAACCTCAGAATTTCCCTAGAAGGAAAAGGAGGATTGTCTAAGTATTTAAGATTGTATAATCGAGTCTAGGTTATCACCTGTTCTGAATCCTTATGGATTTGGTTCAAATTATGGGATTTTTCAATAGTATTGTTTTTGACTTACTTTTTTTTTGCCAAGAGTTCAAAAAATGGGAAATTCTAAAGTCAAATCAAAGATATAACTTCACTTTTTCACAATGCTAACAAAACATGGGAGGAATCAGTATTGAAATAGTAAAGTATTTTGTCTGAATGGAAATGAATACTAAAAGAATTTTTAAAAAGTAAACTCAACTATATTTACAAATGAGTGATTTGATTTCCCATCACACCAGAAAAGGTTAGGAAATAAGGTCTTCAAAAGACTAAAGTACTAATAAGGTGAATGTTCTGTAAAAAATCAGGGTTTCTCAATTTTTTTCCCAGGAATCCTTTTATCAGTGTAGGGAAGCCTATGGATCTCTTCTCAGAGCAATATTTTTAAACATATAACAGCAAATGCATAGTATTACAAAGGCAACCAATTATATTGAAATGTATGTAACCAAAAACAAAAACAATCAATAACATTAACACCCCTGGTGTAAAAAGCTGTAACCTACTGTATGATACTCTTGGCACATTTGTTTAAAAACTGTCCCTGCAACATTTGTCATGGGCTCCATATAGTCCTTAGCTTACCTCAGGCACTACCTTTATATTTTTAATTTTTATTTATTTATTTTTTCAGATTTATTTATTTGTTTTCAGTTTTCAACAATCACTTTAATAAGTTTTAAATTTTCTCTCCATCCTCAAGACATCATGCAATCTTGTATGGACTCTACACATACATTCTTATTAAACATATTTTCACATTAGTCATGTCCCATGGAAGAATTTAAACAAATTGGAGAAAGCATCAATAAAACTAGACAAAACCAACCACAACAAAAGAGAAAATAGTCGCTTCATTCTGTATTCTGACTCCATAGTTCTCTGGGTATGGATTGCATTTTACTCTATGGATCCTTTTGAAATGTTTTAGGTCCTTGCACTGCTGTGGAGAACTAAGTTTATCAAAAACAGTCCTCACATACGGTGACTATTACTGTATATAATGTTCTCCTGGTTCTGCTCACTTCACTCAGCATCAGTTCATGTTTTAAGTCTATCCAGGTATTTCTGAAGTTCACCAGTTTTGTCATTTCTTATAGCACAATAGTATTCCATTACATTCATATACCACAACTTGCTCAGGCATTCACCAATTTACAGGCATTCCCTGATTTCCAGTTCTTGGCCACCACAGGAAAAAACTGCTATAAATATTTTTGTACATGTGGATCCTTTCCCCATTTTTTATGCTCTCTTTGGGATACAATCCTAGAAGTGCTATTGCTGGGTCAAGGGGTATTCAGGCGCTACTTTTTGTTTCTAGTCATGCTTGTCTCTATACTCCCAGGGATTCTCTTTTTTTTAAATATTCATTTCTTTATGTATTTATCTATTCATCTATCTGAACAAGTTAATTCATTCTTCATTAAGAATGCCTGATCAATGAAAGAAAAGTAAAGAAGGAGGAGAAGTGGAAAGTGAGAAGAAAAGGAGAAACAAAGAAGAAAAAGAGGTAGAGAAGAAGGAAAATAGGAAGCAAAAACAAAAGCAATAAAGAAAGAAAAAGGCAGGGAAGAAAAAAATAGAGGAATAACCAAAAAGAGAAAGAAGGAAATAAAATTACTTTCTATAACACTGAACCTATATTAGACTTGAGTATTCATAGCATTCCTTCATAAACTTTCATAAGCACAATCCTCAGCATTTTTATGTCTTCAAATCAGATTAATAATCTTAATCACCTTTTTTGACAATCAGAATTTATCTAAGAATAATTTTCTTACTTCTTTAATTACTCATGTTTTTGAAGATTGTCTCCAGTGGGTCTATTTTAAAAATCTTCAAATTGTCTCAATACCTAAGGCTGTGATTTTAACTCATTTACAGTAGTTGGGACTTTGCACTAGCCCTTCAGAAAATGTAGTCTTCATTTTATTATTAACGATCATAGTTCTATTTAATCTATTTTGAAGATGAATCTTCTGAATAGGCAAGACAGTAGGGAAGTCATAGCTGAGTAATTTTCTCAGTCATCTATTTAAGTTCACCATGTGCCCCGACTGAGGGCACTTCGTTTGTATTACTTTCTACATTAAGTTAGCTTGTTTCCATATTATGAGTATATCTTTAAAAATATGACATCCTCAGGGAGTTAATATTTGATATCTTCTATTATGGTTTATTAGGATTATCTCCACATTCCAGGCTATTCTCCATGCCTTACATACTCCCACTTCTTATCTCTACCTCCTGTCTTCTCTGATTACCTTCAAGTCTCAGCTGAAATCTTTTCCAATCCCCCTTAATGCTAGTGACTTCCCTCTATTGGCTATATGGAATCTATCCTGTCTCTTATCTGATTTGTACCTAGTTAGTTTCTTGTTTTATCATATAGTGGACATTGAGTTCCCTGAAGACAGAGACAGTCTTTTGGTTTAGGTCAACTACTCTCTTAATATCATATAATGAGTTTCTCATTCCCTTTTGATAGGAAATGCTTCATTTTCTTACTTATCTACTTAATACATACATATGTATGTATATAAATATATATATGTGTTGTATCTATATGTTTATATATACAACATGTATATATGTCATTAAATTTTTTTTCCAAAATTTAGCACATATATGTTTGTGTCTCAAATTTTTGAATGTGACTAAAATGAAGTCTAAAAGTACAAGACCATTTTTCTCCAAATTCTTGATATTTCCATTCAACTAGCCTGTTTATCTTTGTTGATAGGATTGCAACAGTAAGAGCATCACATTAAGCTAGTATATATCTTGCTGGCATACAACATTAGTCTCTCAGTGTTTTTTGCAAGCTTTTTTTTATATTTCTATTTTATTATACTTCAGTAATTTGCATATCCATATGCCTAAGTTATCGCTCTAGCATATTATAAGTTTCTTGAGGACAGGGACTATATAATTCAAGTTTGTCTTTTCTCTTATCTCCCTCACTTAATCAAATACCCTACACATACTCATATCAAGGAATCAATGGAGGTCAGTTTTTAAAGAACAAAAATATTTTGAAAAACCAGAGAGATGCTTATAAATTTTAAAATAGTACTGAATGAGATGCCAATATTTTAAAAATAACTTGAGAGAGAATTTAATTTATAAAGCTCAAAGAATGCTAAAAATTGTATTTAAAAATCAACATCAAAAACTTTCAGTGGAACATGTTATCACTCAGATTTAATTGGTAAACTACAAGCAATATGTCTATTTAAAAAATAAACCTGGTCAATCCAATATTATCTATTTTAAAAGGCTACACTTTTAAAATAAATGTGAAAAGAAAAGCAGCTTCTTTTAATTCTGATTTTCCTTATATAAATATTAATATTCAGCAACATCATATAATGGGTATGTAAAATATGTTTGTGTATGTGTGTGTGTATGTGTGCATGAATAGCCCAGATTTCAAGCAGAAGCAATATCAAGATTATATCCAATCAAATTTCAAGTTTTTGTTTTTGTCTTTTTATGGGGTCACATTTAATATGGGCTATCATTTAGGTTATATTTTGTTATAATTTAGTTCCTGAAAAGTGCAGTGTCATTAAAAAAAATCAACTTGCCTATATTAAGAATGGAGATTGATAAAATAAATGGTACAGAAGGTGTATCTATCAACAATAAAATATTAAATATTATATATTATACCTACATTAATATTATAATTAATTAATGATATAATATTAATATTATACTTACATTGAATATAATAACAATTTTATATTTCTATATTTCATTTGTTATCCAATTGTATTTGTACAGCTATTCCTCCTAAAGGTGGAGATAGCAACTTTGTTTTAGGAAAGGCAAATGAAATATGAGTTTAAAATTACCTATTTCTCTATTATCCTTAGGATCTATCTTGCCTGTAATCAAAGGTGGAGTTAGGGAAGAGTCATTCAGTCAATAAAAATTTGCTAAGTTTAAATGTTAAGCATTAGGTACTGAGTGGAAATTTGTGTCAAGGCATCAGAGTCAGAGAATATTGACTATTGATTATCATTTCTTTACACTGTGGAAACAACAGAACTTAATATATAGTTGAAATGAACGGTTAGAAAAAAATGAAAATCTACCAAATGATACTAATGGGAAAATCATTCAACACCTCTCTTAATAGCCTGTCCAGTAGAGTTTTTATCCTGGTAAAACAATTTTCTCCTCCCCTATTCAATTTCTTGAACCTGGCTCCTAATATTCAATGAGAGCACATTCACTTCATGCTTCAGGTAAAAGTTTCTTCCTGATAGCTCTGTTTAAATTCAATTATCTGACACAATTATTGATTAGAGAAATGAAAATTAAAAGTCTTGAGATGTCATTTTATACTTACCAGATTAGCCAAAATAATAGAGGAAATAACAGAGGAAAGTGACCAATGTTGGAGGAAATTTGGAAAAATTGGGACACCAATTCATTATTGGTGGAATTGTGAATGGATTTAACAATTTTGGAGACCAATCTGGAATTATGTCCAAAGAGTTATTGCGGTACCCATATCCTTTGATCCAGCAATACCACTACTTGGTCTATTTCTGAAGATAATTAAGGGGAAAAGAAAATAATCTATATATTCAAAAGGGCTGCAGATCTCTTTGTAATGACAAAGAATTGGAAATTGCAGGGATAACCATAAATTGGAGAATAGTTGAATACATTGTGGTATATGATTGTGATGGAATAGTACTGTGCTATAAGAAATGATGAGCTCAATGATACTAGAAAAATATGAAAAGACTTGCATGAAATAATGGAGAGTGTAATGAATAGAATGAAGGCACTATTGTATACAATAACAGCAATATTGTTTTAAGAATGATTTAGAGTGAATAAGTTATTTTGACTATTATAAACATCCAAATTAATTATAAGGGACATATGAAGAAAGATGCTCTCTACATCCAGAGAAGGAACTGATAAATGGAATTATGTATAAGGTAGGGGGGTAGGAGAGAAAAAACATGCTCTAATTTTATTGCATATTTGAAAGCAGTAGCAAGTTGTTCATATGAGATTTGCAGTTTCATGTGCAATCATCATTTTTATTGTGCTGTTATGGAAATGCTTGTTTAATTCCATAAAATAAAATAAAATATTATATGTATATACATACATACATACATACATATAGCAATGCATGTGTGTATGTATATATGTGTATAGTACATGTGTGCATGTGTGTGTGACACACACATATACACATGCCTTAAAAAACTTTTTATCAGTCTAGGTAATCACTATATCAGTATAAAACAACCTCTCTGTTATGATGAGGGGGAGAAAAGACAGTATAAAACATTATTAGGACCTGTTATGTAAATAAATGGACAAGTAAATAAATTAGGAGGTAGAGGGTAGATAGGTAGGTAGATAGATACATTGATCTATCATCTATAGATACATATTTTCAATCTTAAAACATGACTAATGAAGAAGAAATGGAAATGGTAAGAGCAACTGCTGTATATACTGTATATTCAAGTACTGTATATTCTGTGACCAGTGAACTGTGTGACTTTGGAAAATTCAAGTAAAATTTCTGGGCATCAATTTTTTCCTGAGCAGAAGGGGAGTCGTGGTTAGTTAGATGACCTCTATGGTTTCTTCTAGCTCCAATACTCTATGATGTGCCAGAATTGCTCAAAAGTAGAATAAACAGACAAGGTAAAGAATTTCACCCCATTAGATTTCACCAAACAAAAACTAGATGCCATTTGCAGGTATACTATGGTAAAGATTCTTTTTGGGAACATGAGTTGGGCTAAATGGTTAGGATCGCTTACAAACCCAAAAAATCCATGATTAAATATAATGAGCAATTAAACCATGTGAGTTAATAGAATGAGGCCAAATTTTACATCAAACTGTTGGACAGTCCTTGAGCAACCTGTTCTCATCCAATGGGGTACAACTTAAACAGTGAAATGGATGAAGCCATATTTGCATTTGGGTTGCATATCAAATTTGTAAATCACACAAATTTGTTAATGATACCTAAAATATTGAAACAGTAAGTCAAGATCAAAAAAATTCTCCAAAGATAGAGAATGATGGTCTGAATTTAACAAGCAAGATGACATGCAATAGCAATAAATGCAAAGCCTTTCACTTGAAATTTTAAAAATCAACTGTAAATGTATTGAATGGAGAAAACATATAATATATAAGTTTATTCAAAGTGTCAGTAGCATGAAGGACCGATTTATGGATCAGGAATTTGAAGACATGTTATGGCTCACTACCTGCTACATATAAGACTTTGGTTGAAGGAGGGTTTTATTTTTTTCATTTATAAACTGAGTCTCTAGAGACAGTTCTTGGGTCCCTTCTATCTCTAAATATTATGCTTCTGTGATATTTAGTTAACTACATCTACATGTCATCTAGTTAATGTGAATCAACAATTAGACACAACAGCTAAAAACACTGATGTACTCTGCATTAAGATAATTTAGTATCAAGGTTTAGGAAGGCACAATCACAGGTATGTACTCTGTTCTGGTGCAACGTTATGTTTAATTGTAGTTGAAAGAAGAGACCATAATCTGGAAGTACGGATTGAAGGATATGAGTTTATTTAGTTTGAAGAAAAAAAATATAGGGAACGTCATAATACTCTTCAAGTCTGCAGTGTAGAGGAATTATTAGTCTTATTTGGCTTGGTTCTAGAAGGCTAAATTAGGAGGAAAAAGTGAAGATGTTGAAGGACATTTAGGCTGGATGCAAAGAAAAACTTATTAGTTAAGCTCACTCCAAAGTAACATCAGCTGCTATGGCAGTGGACTTCTCACGGACAGATGTTTTCAAGAATTTATACGACAGTTGGTGGACACATTTTGAAAAAGAGAAAACATATGGGCTAAATTAAATAGTCTCCAAGTTATCTTTCAGCTCAGATCCAGTGATTCTGTAGTTCTTTCTATTTAAAGGCACCCTACTTTCCTTTCTTTCCTAGAATAAGATCTTCTAGTTCCTCTCCCCAAGGTATGAAGATGATGATGGTGCATTGTTAGCCACCTCATCATTGTTGTCATGCCATGTCCTTTTCTACTTGATCTCATTTAGAGTTTTGTTGTCAAAAATACTAGTGTAGATTGCCATTTCCTTCTTCAGCTTGTTTTATACATGAGGAACTTAGGCAGACTGGGTTAAGTGACTTACCCAGGGTCACATAGCTAGTAAGTATCTGAATGTGAATTTGAATTCAGGTCCTCTTCACTTCAGGGCTAGTGTTCTACCCACTGGACCTTCCCATCCAGTGAGAGACACCTTCTAGGGAAAGGTTATTCACTTATCAAGAATGTATTAAGGGCCTACTATGTGAAAGGTACTATGCTAGACCCTCACACTACAAAGATAAAAACAAAGGATAGTGGGATACATTTTTCTGGTGGAAATAGCATATGCTTGGCAAAGCCAAAACTTTACACACACATATTATACACACACATATGTATGTATGCATATAATTTCAGGAAAGGGGCATTAACAACTGAGAGGAGACCAGGGAAGAATTCATGTAGAGGTGGTTCTTTCAATGAGACTGGAAAGAAGATGCTTTCTCAGAAGCTTTCAAAGAGGCAGCATTAAGAAGAGTATACATTCCAGTACATTCCATGGTAGATAGCTGATGAAAAGGCATAGAAGTGGCAGATGGAATGTCCTATATGAGGAATGGCATGTAAACTAGTTTGGCTAGAACACAGAGTATGAGGGGGAGTAATGTAAAATCAGGGTGCAAAGATAGATTGGAGCCAGACTATAAACGAGCTTCAAATGCCAAACAAAGAGGTAGTTAGTCTTTGTTTTTTATTTTCCACCTTTCTCCCCATTCCTAGAAGATAACCTAATGTTTCCCATAATATTAAGTTAAATAGAATTTTGTGTCAAAAATGGCTGTCACAGTGACCTTACAATAACTTTCCATTTCTGGAAAATACACATTGTTCCTTTGGAATGTCCATTTTTTCCAGTTCTCTGGATAGTGGCTTAGTCAGATTTAGTACTCTATACAGATGTGCTTGGTTCCCCATATAGACTACTGGAAACATTCGGTTAATTATAGCTGAATCATTTGTATGGATAAATTATGGATATTAATAGTAGGACTAGGAGATCTCAGAGTTGTAATCTGAATACTTCAACTTAATTTCCACAAAGTATAATTTAATCACTATGAGAAAAATGTTCATATCAAGTGAATGAAGCATATGTTGAAAATATCTAGAATTTGGCTAAGTAGAATTTTTTTTAGAATAGAAATGATAGATGTACTATTTTCAAGCGCCATAAAATGTTATTGATATTATAAATTTAACCACATGGTAACAGTAATTTGATACTGTTCAATAAATAGGATCAGGAGCTGGGTAAGTACCATGTTTATTCTGATGATCATATACTTCATCCTGCTAGAGGGAATTGTCATATACAGAGAGTGGACAGTCTTTTACTTCCCACCTCAATACCTCCCTGGATATTCACAATGTATCAACATCCTTGTAGGGGCATAGTTATATACATCTACCCAATCAGAATTATCTCTGAGCCCCTACCTATTGCCTGTGTTCTAGCCTCTTCCTCATCTTGTTATATTTCACTGAAACCTAATGGCATAATCTTAGATACTGCAATTAATTCCTGAGAATAAAACAGGAACTCTTTAGTTCTCTATGGTCAATCTATTTTCTGGGCAATTTGTATTTCTGTAAATATTCATCTATTTCACTCAGAGTATCAGTTTAACTGGCATACAGTTCAGCAAAATACCTCCTAATTATTGCTTTTTATTGTTCTTTATTAGTGGCAAATTCACTTTTTCCATTTTTGATAATGGTAAGTTTTTTCTTTTTTTTTCTTTTTATTAAATCAAATTAACCAACAGTTTATTTCTCTTATTGGATTTCTCCACATAAAACCAGCTCTTAGTTTTATTTATTAGTTCAATAATTTTCTTAATTTCAATTTTATTAATCTGTCCTTTGATTTTCAGAATTTCTGACTTGATATTTAATTGAGGACTTTTATTTTGTTCCTCTTCTAGTCTTTTTAATGGTATGCCTAATTCACTGATGTCTTCTTTCCTTTATTCATTTAACATTAAGAGATATGAAATTTTGTCTAAGAGCTGCTTCAGCTACATCCCATAAGTTTTGGTATGTCGTCTCATTTTTGTCATTGTCTTTGGTGAAATTATGGATTGTTTCTATGATTTATTGTTTGACCCACTCATTCTTCAGAATTACATTACTTAGTTTCCTGATTCATTTTCAGTCTATCTTTACATAGCCCTTTATTACACAGATTTTTAATTTCAACATGATCTGAAAAGGCTGCATATAATATTTCTCTGTTTCTGCATTGGATTATGAATATGAGAGATGTTATTTTTGCCAGAACATAATAAATTTTTGTGTAGGTAACATGTAACACTGAGAAAAAATGCATGTTCTTTTCTAACCCCATCCATTTTTTCCAAAGCTATATCATATCTAACTTCTCTAAAATTCTATTCAGCTCCTTCACTTCACTATTGTTTAATTTTTTTTTTTTTGTTAGATTTCACTAGTTCTGAGAGGGGGAGGTTGAGGTCCAACCTTAGTATAGTTTTGACGTTTATTTCTTCCTGTAACTGATTTAACTTCTCCTCTAAGGATTTGGTTGCTATACAAGTTTGTTCATATATATATATTTAGTATTTATCTATGGCACTTTTAAGAAAGATTTAGTTTTCTTCCTTATTTTTTAAAATTAGTTCTATTTTTGCTTTTCTTTACTTAAGAACAGGATCGCTCTCCCTGTTATTTTTTTTTTACTTCTGCTGAAGCACAATATGTTCTGCTCTAGTCTTTTACTTTCATTCTGTGTGTATCTCTCTGCTTCAAATGTGTTTTTTGTCAACAATATACTGGAGGATTTGGGTTTTTAATCCATTCTACTATTTGCTTCTAGTTTATGAGTTCTGTCATTTATTTTCGCAGATATGATTATTAAGTGCTTCTGTCTCTCTGTCCGATTTTCCCCTCTGTTTCTTTCTCTTTCCACTCTTTCCTTCCTTACCAGTGTTTTGCTTCTGACAACTACCTCCTTCAATCTGTCCTCCCTTCTATCACTCCCCTTTCCTTTCCTCTTTCAACTCCTACCTCTTCCCTTCCTTCTTTCAGTCTCCTCCCTTCACTTTTGTTTCTCCTTTCCCTTCCTGCTTGCTTTTAGGTTAAGATAAATTTCTATACCAAGGTGAGTGTATATGTTATTCCCTCTTTGAGTCAAAGCTAATGAGAGTAAGGTTCAAACAATGCTCACTCCCTCCCTTATTTCCACCTACTGTAATAGGTCTTTTTTGCCTATGCATGTTATGTACTTTATCCTATTTTGCCTCCCCCTTTCCTCTTCTCCAAGTACAAACCTTTTTAGTCTCTTAATTTTTTTATGTCACCACATCAAACCCAATTTATAACCCTTTCCCCCTTTCTAATGTATACTCTTTCTAAGTAGCCTAATAGAGATAAAGTTTTCAAGAGTTACAAGTATCATCTTCTTCTGTAAGGATGTAAACAGTTTAATCTCATTTAATAACTTTTCCCTCTCCTGTTTACATTTTTTGTGCTTCTCTTGAGTCTTGTATTTAAGGACTTTGTTTTTCTGTTCAGCTCTCGTCTTTTCATCAGGAAACTCTGAAAGTCCCCCTGTACACTGAATGCCCTTATTTTCCCCTAACAGATTATGCTCACTTTTCCTGGGTAGATGATTCTTGGTTGTAATCTAAGCTCCTTTGCCTTCTCACATGTCATATTCCAAGCCCTCTGATGCTTTAATGTAGTAGCTGCTAAATCTTGAATTATTTTGACTATACAATGTTTTCTTTCTTTCTGTCAGTTTGCAATATTTTCTCTTTCACCTGATAAATCTGGAATTTGGCTACAACATTCCTTGGAGTTTTCATGTTGGGATCTCTTTCCTGAGGTGATCACTAATTTTTTCAATGACTGTTTTACCCTCTGGTTCTTGATAAATTCTTGAAAGATGCTGCCTAGGCTCTACATATTCTATCCTGGCTTTCAGGTTTCAATTAGTTTCAATAACTACTTTGTTTAAAATATATAATTTATTTATTTTCAGTTCTTAATATTCACTTCCACAAAAATTTGAATTCAAAATTATCTCCCCATTTCTCCCTACCCCCACCCCTACCCAGCACAGAATGCACCCCTTCCACACCTTGCTCCAATCTGTCCTGACTTCTATTACCCACCTTTCTTCCATCCCCCTTAGCCTCTATTTTTCTGTAGCGAAAATAGATTTCTATACTCCATTGGTTGTATACTTTAATTTCCAGTTCAATGTTAAAATAGTTTTTAACCTCAATCTTAAAGCTTTGTGTTCCACACACTCTCTCTCTCACTCCTCATCCACCCTCACTGAGAAAACAAGCAATTTAATATAGGTCATACACATGCAACAAAGCAAAGCACTTCCATAATAGTTGTGTTTAAAAGACTAACCATATTTCCCTTTGTCCTATCCTGCCCTTCATTTATTTCTTTATGTCCCTTGACCTGTCCTCCCACAACAGTGCTTACTTCTGATTATCCTTTTCCCCAATTTGCTGCCCCATCTATTATGTTCCCTCTCCTAACTCCTTCCCCATTGCCTTCCTGTAGGGTAAAATAGATTTTTGTAGCCAATTGAGTGTGTACTATTCCATCCTTAAGCCAAATCCCAGGAGAGTAAGGCTCAATTATTTCCTTTCATCTTTCCCCCTCTTCCCTCCATTATAAAAGCTCTTTCTTCCCCCTTTTATGTGAGATGATTTGCTATATTCTGCCTCTCCCCTTCTTTTAGTTCTAGTACATTCCATTCAACAGTAAATATTTTTTTAGGTATTCTTCCTTCATTTTCATCTTACCCTGTGCCCTCTGTCCATATATATATGTGTGTGTGTGTGTGTGTGTGTGTATGTATATATATGTATATATGTATATGTACACATATACACAAATATATATGCATATACATATATAAATATACATATTTATATTTATATATATATATTTCTGCACATATATATGATATACACATACATACATACCAATATCCACCTACGTGTGTGTGTGTGTGTGTGTGTGTGTATTTCCACTAACCACCCCTAGTACTGAAACAAATCAACATCAATGAGTTCCTGTTTCCTCTTTACCTTTTCTTATTTCTCTTGATTCTTGTATTTGAAAGTCAAATTTTCTATTCAGTCCTGGTCTTTTCAACAAGAATGATTGGAAGTTCCCTCTTTCACTAAAATTCCAGTTTTCCCCTGAATTATTGAACCCGGTTTTTCTAGGTAGGTGATTCTTGGTTTTAACGTGATCTCCACTGACCTCCGGAATATCATTCCAAGCCTTTCGATCTCTTAGTGTAGAAACTGCTAAATCCTGTGTTATCCTGATTGTAATTCAACAAAACTTGAATTGTTTCTTTTTGCTTGTAATGTTTTCTCCTTTACCTGGGAGCTCTGAAATTTGGCTACAATATTCTTAAGAGTTTTCCTTTTGAGATCTCTATCAGGAGGTGATCAGTGAATTCTTTTAATTTCTATTTTACCCTCTGGTTCTAGAATATCAGGACAGTTTTCCATGATAATATTTTGGAAGATGATGTCCCAGCTCTTTGCTTCATCATGGTTTACAGGTAGAACAATAATTTTTAAGTTATCTCTCCTAGATCTATTTTTCCAGGTCAGTTGCTTTTCCAACAAGATATTTTACCTTATCTTCTATTTTTTAAAATCTTTTGGTTTTGTAATTTTTTCATTTCTAATAAAGTCATTAGCTTCTATCTGCTTCATTCTAATTTCAGTGAATTTTTGAATCTCCTTTTCCATTTGGATAATTCTGCTTTTTAAAACATTCTTCTCCTCATTGACTTTTTGGACCTCTTTTGCCAATTGATTTAGCCTATTTTTAAAGTTGCTATTTTTTCAGTATTTTGGGGGGTCTCCTTTATCAAGTTCTTGACTCACTTTTCAAGATTTTCTTGCACTGCTCATATTTCTCTTCCCAATTTTTCCTCCATCTCACTTATTGATTTTCAAAATCGTTTTTGAGCTCTTCAATGACTTGAGACCATTGCATATTTATTTTGGATGTTTGAGATGCAGAAGTGTTGACTTTTATGTCTTCCCCTGATGGCAAGAATTGTTCTTCCTCATCCAAAAGAATGGGAGAAAATGCCTGTTTACCAAGAAAGCAACCTTCTATAGTCTTATTCCCCCCCCCCTTTTTAGGCATTTTCCCAATCAGTTATTTGTCCTTCGGGTCCTTTGTCAAGAGTAGGGTATACTCTGGGGACCTGTAATTTCTCAGTTCCTCCAAGGTGGCACAATCAAGGGAGAGGAGTTTACTCTCAAGGGCTTCCAGCTCTACCATGCCCCAGGACCATGCTCAGGGATGACATTCAGATCTGCTGCTCAATTTCCCCAGGGGCTTCAGACAAGGATCTTCCATAACTGCCACTCAGTGTAAGATTAATATCAGCTGCCCAATTCCTCCAGGGACTTGATGCTGAGGGATCCAGCAACGGATGCTGGCTGCTGCCTGCCACCATTGCCTGGGGTCAGGGTTAAGGGAAGGACCCTGCTCCCTTCTCACCTCATTGGAAAAGCCCTCTCACTGACTTTTGAAGTGTCTTTGTCCTCTGTGGGTTGAGGGATCTGAGAAGGTCTGCTTCTGCTGGGGATGTGCTCTGCACAGGCCTGCTCTGGCTCTGCTTCTCCCAGGGCCATGTGACCAAGGCTGGCCTACACTCTTCTCCACATCCAGTGCAAAAGACCTTTCCCCTTGGCCTTCCAGGTCACCATGGCCTGGAGATCTCCTCCACTCAGTCATTCTCTGGCTTCTGCTCATTTAGAATTTGTTGAGAGTCATTCTTTACAGGCATTTTACAGGCTATAGGGGAAGAGCTAGAGTAAGTGCATCTTTCTACTCCACCATCTTGACTCTGCACTCCCTGGATCTATTTTGCAGGTAAATAGGTATTGCTGCTTTTCTGATGAGGTATTTTACGTTTTCTTCTATTTCCTTTTATTCTATTGTGTGTGACAATTCTTAGTATCTCATGAAGATAGCCTCCAGTTGCCTAATTCTAATTTTTAAGGAATTATTTTCTTCAGTCAGTCTTTGTATCTCCTTTATCCTTTTGGCCAATTCTTCTTTTAAAGTACTTATTTTCAGAAGCCAAGTTGGTGGAACAACCATATGGACTTTCTAGAGTGTTGCCCCAAGTCCAGTCAAATACCTGTAGCTATTGGTCTAAACAAATATTGGAGCTGAAGAACCCACAGAAGGATGAAGTAAAGCAACTCTCCAGCCCAAGACAGCCTGGAAGATTGCCAGAAAGTGTCTTTCATGCCATGAAAAGGGGAATGGTGTAGACCAGTGTGAGCCACACCAGGAGAGACAGGACCTAAGGAAGCTTTGAGGAGACTGAATCTCTTGTACCTGTGGCCTTTTCTAGATTTCAGGACCCCAAAAACACCAAGGACAAATTGGAAGGTGAGTGGAAAAAGCCAGTGTGGGAGAGTAGAGTGGTCCAGCTTCAGCCCCAAGGTGGCAGAGGGTGAAGGAGGCAGAGGAACTCACAGCAGCAGCAGGGGCAAAGATGGTGACTTTTCTGGAGCTTGAGGCACAAAGATTGTTGAGAAATTGAACTGTTGACAGTACACACACCCCCACCCCAACTTGAAGCTGAGATTTACCTTGACAAAGAGCTCAAAAATCAAGTATATGGGTGGTGAAATGAGGAAAAACCGAAAAAAGAATCAATCTATAGAATTTTGCATTGGTGGTAAGGAAGAGCAAAACAGGCAAACAGAAGAAAACAAAGTCAAATCTCCTCCATTCAAAGCCTTCAAGAAAAATATGAGCTGGTCTCAGGCCATGGAAGACCTCAAAAAGAATTTTGAAAATCAAGTAAGAACTGGGAAGATAAATGAGAGTGATGCAAGAAAATTATGAAAAATGAGACAACTGCTTCATAAAGGAGACACAAAAAATGCTGAAGAAAATAAATTTTTTAAAACTAGACTAACCCAAATTACAAAAGAGATCTAAAAATCCAATGAAGAGACAAATGCCCTAAAAAGAAGAACTGGCCAAATGGAAAAGGAGGTACAAAAACTCACTGAAGAAAATAATTAATTAAAGTTTAGAATTGAGCAAATGATTCTATGAGAAAGTAAGAAATTATAAAACAAAACCAAAAGAATGAAAAAATAGAAGACAATGTGAAATATCTCATTGGAAAAACAACTGACCTGGAAAATGGATGCAGGAGAGACAATTTAAAAATTATGGGACTACTTCAAAGACATGATCAAAAAAAGAGCCTAGAAATGATCTTTCATGAAATTTTCAAGGAAAACTGCCCTGATATTCTTGAACCACAGGGCAAAATAAGTATTGAAGAATCCACTGATCACCTCCTGAAAGAGATCCCAAAAGGAAAACTCCTAGGAATATTGTAGCCAGAGTCTAGAGTTCCCAGGTCAAGGAGAAAATATTGCAAGCACCAGAAAGAAAAAATACAAGTATTGTGGAAATACAATCAGTATAATACAAGATCTAGCAACTTCTACATTGAGGGATGGAAGGTCATGGAATATTATATTCCAGAAGTCAAAGGAACTAGGATGAAAGCAAAGAATCACCTACCCAGCAAAACTGAGTATAATACTTCAGGGAAAAACTAGTCATTCATTGAAATAGAATACTTTCAAGCATTCTTGATAAAAAGGCCAGAGCTGAATAGAAAATCTGGCTTTCAAACATAAGAATGAAGAGAAGCATGAAAAGGTAAACAGGAAAGAGAAATCATAAAAGACTTACTAAAGTTGAACTGTTAATATACCTACATGGAAATATAATATTTGCAACTCTTGAGGCTTTTCTCAGTACTATGGTAGTGGGAGAGATTTTATACATATAGACAGAGGGCACACTTGAATAGGAAGGAATATCTTAAAAAATAAACTTAAGAGGTGAGAGAGGCATATATTGGGATGTGAAGCGGAAAATAGAATGGGGCAAATTATCTCACATAAAAGAGGCAAGATAAAGCTATTTCAGTTGAGGGTAAGAAAGGGGAGGTGACAGGGAAAAGTGAACCTTTCATCACATTGGCCTTAATGAGGGAATGACATGCACACTCAATTTACTCTAATAATTTATCTTGCGCTACAGGAAAGTAGTGGATAAGTGGATAATGCAAGAACGAAGTGGATAAGTAGTGTGGAGGGGTGATAGAAGGGTGATCAAATTAGAAGGGTGACCAATTAGAAGTAAATACTTTTAATGAATGATAGGGTCAAAAAAGAGAATAGAATACAATAATTGGGAGTTAGGATAGGATGGAGGGAAATACAGTTAGTCTTTCACAACATGACTTTATGGAGGTCTTTACATAACTACATTTGAATAACATACATCAAATTGCTTGCCTTCTCAATGGGGATGGGTGAGAAGGGAGGAAGGGAGAGAAATTGGAACTCAATGTTTGAAAAATGAATGTTAAAAATTGTTTTTACATGCAACTGGGAAATAAGATTTATAGGAAATGGGATATAGAAAGCTATGTTGTTCTCCAAGGAAAAGAGCAGATGGGGATAAGAGATGGGAGGGGTGTGACAGAAAGGAGGGCAGATTAGTGACAGGGAGTAATAAGAATGCACACTGTTTTGTGGTGAGTGGGGGGAAGAGATTGGGAGAAAATTTGGAACTCAAAATCTTGGGGAAATGAATGTTGAAAACTAAAAATAAAGAAATAAATTTGAAAAAAAAAGTAGTTGTTTTCTTCCGAGAGCTTTTTTCCCCTCCATTTGGCAAATTCTAGTTTTTAAGGAGCTGTTTTCTTCAGATACCTTTTTTGCTTCCATTTGCAAGCTTTTGATTCTTTTTTTTTACAGTTCTCATGCACCATTCTCATTTCTTTTTCCCAATTTTTCATCTAGCTCTCTTGCTTGATTTTTAAAATCTTTTCTTGTGCTCTTCCAAGATAACATTTGTGGCTTGACACATGCCTCCTTTTGAGGCTTAACATGCAGGCAATTTGACATTTGACTCCTTTTGTGAGTTTTTATTTTTATTTGCCCTGTCACTAGAGCAGCTTTCTCTGGTAAGGGTCCTTTTTGATTTTCTTGCTCATTTTTTAAGTTGAACTCTGCTTCTGAGACACATGGGTCACTGTACCAAATTTCTTGTGCCAGGGAAAAAGAGCCTGGTCAGTGGTTTTCTATGCTGGGAACCAAGTTGCATATGGCTTGCTCACTGTGCTGAGGTAGCCCAGTGGAGTCATACTGTTTGTGCCAGGGTTCCAGTGCTGCTAATTTGCATTCTGAGTTGGGGCTGGAGTTCTCATAGCTGGCATTATGTGCCACTAGTCTGCTGAGCTTGGACCAATAGTCCAAGTTCCAGATCTGTTCCATACCTATGAGCCTCACACTGGGTTGCACCAACACTAGACTTGCTCTAGACTGCATTCCCCTTTTACCCAAGTGAGATTGGTCTTTTCTGAAATCCTTCTAAATTATCTTAATTTGGAAAATTGTTTCACTCCATCCTTTGTAGGTTCTGTCACTTGAGAATCTATTTACAGCCTTGATTTAATGTAGTTTCTGTGGGAAACTGGGGAGAGCTTAGGCAAATTCCTGATTTTCTTCCCCTATCCTTGCTGATGATTTTAAATAAATGGTAATTATTGGAGGCAGAGCAAAATGGCAGGGTAGAATCAGGGTCCAGCTTGAACTGTCCTACAAACCTCTCAAAATACCTGTAAAAATGACTCTAAACAAATTCCAGAGCAACAGAAGCCACAACATGACAGAGAAAAAACAAGATAGAGAGATTCCAAGATAATCTGGAAGATTGACAGGAAATGTCTATTGTACCTGACTCAGAGCAAAGCACAGCCTAGCATGAGTTGCACCAGCAAAGACAGGACTGGAGCAGACCTCAGGGCACTGAATCACTAACATCTGCTATGGTTTCCAGGTTCTCAACCCACAAATACCAAAAACAGACTCACAGGTCACTGAGAAAATTCTCTCACCTCGGTGAGAGAGGAACATAGCCTACCACAGTCCTAACACCAGGATGGAGGCAGTCACTGCTGCAGAGGTAGATGTTTCTGGAGCTTTAAGTCTACAGATGGGAGGGGACCATGTGGCTGATCTGGGTTGCAGTCCTGGGTAGTGGTCCTAGGTGAGAAGGGGCACTGACATGGAAAAGCCTGTGGTGACTGTGAAGAGGAAATCCTACTCACAGTTCCAGGGAAGAAAAAGTGCTTGTGGTGCTTCCTCTTTTTCACATCACCTGTTACAATCCCTCCGCACCCTTAAATCACATTTTATCATCACATCATTCACTTTACACCTGCTCCATCTATCCATGTAAAACCCTTTTAAATTTCATTATAAATATACAATTCTCAAGACAAACATATACCATCCTCCCTTATAGGGATGTAAACAGTTTGGCCATATTGAGTAACAAGTTTTTTTTTTTTCCTCTCCTGTTTACCTTTTCATGTATTTCTTGAGACCTGCATTTGAAGACCAAATTTTCTATTGTATTACAGTAGAGGGAAATAGGAGAGGCAGATGAGCATTGTTTGAGAGTTACTCTCCTCTCATCTGGTTCAAGGAGGGAACAACAAAATTAAGTATACAAATCTAATTAGCTGTATAGGCAGTAGGAGAGAAAGGGGGAAGAAAGGGAAGGGCAAGTTAAAATGGAGGGAAGAAATAATAAAGGTAAAGGGGAATAAAAGGGAGGGGGGCTGAAAGAAGGAAGGGAAGACTGAGGGAAGTGGTGGTCAAAAAATAAGACTATTGTGCAGGGGAAGCGAGATGGGAGAACTAAAAGTAGAAATGCTGGGAAAGAGAATGGAGGGAAACACAAAGATAGTGACCATAACTGTGATTGTGAATTGGATGAACTCTCCCATAAAATGGAGACACATAACAGAATGGATTAAAAAACATAATCTAATAATATGTTATTCAAAAGGAGCACATTTGAAACAGGGCGATACACATAGGGTAAAGGTAAAAGGTTGGAACAGAATATATTATGCTTCAGCTGATGTAAGAAAAGCAGTGGTAGCAATTGTAATCTCAGAAAAAGCAAAAGCAGAATTGATCTAAGCAAAGTCATAAGGAAGGAAACTATATCTTGCTAAAAAGCAGCGTAGGCAATGAAGCAATATCATTACTAAACATATATGCTGCAAGTGGTACAGTAGCCAAATTCTTAGAGGAGAAGTTAAGGGAGTTACAGGAACAAATAGACAGTAACATCGTATTGCTGAAGGACCTCAACTTCTGCCTTCCTGAACTTGATAAATCAAACTTCAAAATAAACAAGAAAGAAGTTAAGGAGGTGAATACAACTCTGGATAAGGCAAATATTTTAGATCTCTGGAAACAATGAAAGAGGATAGAAAAGAAAATATTTTTTTCTCAGCAGTACCTGGCACATATACAAAAATTGACTATGTACTAAGGCATAAATTCTCACAATTCAGTGCATAAAGGCAGAGATAGTCAATGAATCCTCCTTAGATCATACTGCAATAAAAATTATATGCAATAAAAGGCCATGGACAGATAGACCAAAAATTAACTGGAAACTAAACAATCTAATCCTAAAGAAGGAGTGGGTGAAACTACAAATCATAGAAACAATCAATAACATCATTCAAGAGAATGATAATAATGAGACAACTAGAAAAGAACAAATTGAAAACTCCCAAGTAAATATCAAATTAGAATTACTGAAAGCCAAAGGGGAGATTAATAAAATTGAAATTAAGATAGCTATTGAACTAATAAATAAAACTAAGGGTTTGTTTTATGAAAATCCAATAAAATTGATAAACCATTGGTCAATTTGATTAAAAACAAGAAAGAAGAAAACCAACTAATGAATATGAAAAAGAAAAGGGTGAACTCACCTCCAATGAGGAGGAAATTAAAACAATAATTAGAAATTATTTTGCCCAACTGTATGTCCATAAATTTCACAGTCTAAGTGAGATGGATGATTATTTTAAGAAATATAAATTGCCCAGATTAAAAGAAGAGGAAGTTAAGTACTTAAATAACCCCACCTGAGAAAAATAAATTGAACAAGCCATCAATTAACTCCCTAGGAAAAAACCTCCAGGGCCAGATGGATTTACAAGTGAATTATATCAAACATTTAAAGAATAGTTCATTACAATATTATATGGACTATTTGGGAATATTGGGGAAGAAGAAATCCTCCCAAATTCTTTTTAAGATGCAAATATGGTATTGATACTTAAACCAGGAAGAAGCAAAACAGAGAAAGAAAATTATAGAGCAATTTCTCTAATGATAACAGATGCAAAAATTTTAAATAAAATTTTAAAAGTACTTGAAATAATAAACAACTTTGCAAAGTTTCTACATGTGACTAAAAAAGACTAACAGCAAGAAATAAGAGAAATCCCATTGAAAGCTAGGGTAGACATTGTAAAATATTTGGGAGTCTACCTGCCAAAACACATCCAGGAACTATATGAACACAATCAAAAAACACTTTTTTGCACAAATAAAGTCACATCTAAGTAAGTTGAAAAACATCAGTTGCTCGGGGGTGGGCCAAGTCAATACAATACAAATGATAATTCTACCTAAATTAATTCACTTATTCAGTGCCATACCAATCAAACTATCAGAGAATTATTTTCTAGAGACTGAAAAAATGTCAATATTCATCTAGAAGAACAAAAGGTCCAGAACATTAAGGGAACTAATGAAAAGAAATGCTAGGGAAGGTGGCCTAGCTCTACTAGATCTCAAATTGTATTATAAAACAGCAATTATCAAAAACACTTGGTACTGGCTAAGGAACAGAAAGATAGACCAGTGGAATATATTAGGTCCTTGAGACTCAGCAGTCAATGAATATAGCAATCTACTATCTGGTAAACCCAAGTACTCCAGCTTCTAGGATAAGAACTCACTGTTTGACAAAAATTGCTGGGACAACTGGATAACAGGATGGCAGAAACTGGGCATAGATCAATGCCTGACTCTGTACACAGGAACAAAGTCCAAATGGATACATTATGTAGGCATAAAGATTGATAAGACACACAAATTTGTGGAGCAAGAAATATTGTATTTATTGAACTTACGGATAAGAGAAGAATTTTTAACTAAACAAGAGATAGAAAGCATTATGAAGTGCAAAATGGATAATTTCGATTACATTAAACTGAAACGTTTTTGCACAACCAAACCCAATGCATCCAAGATTTAGAGAGATGCAGAAAACTGGGAAAGAATTTTTACAACTAGTGTCTGTGACAAAGGCCTCATTTCTAAAATATATAGAGATCTGAGTCAAATGCACAAGAACACAAGTCATTCTCCAATTAATAAATGGTCAAAGGATATGAACAGGCAGTTTTCAGAGGAAGAAATTAAAGTTATCTAGAGTCATATAAAATATTGCTCTAAATCACTACTGATTAGAGAGATGCAAATCAAAACAACACTGCGATGCCACATCACTCCTATCATATTGGCTAACATGACAAAACAGGAAGATGATAAATGTTTGGAGAAGATGTGGGAGAGTTGCAACACTAATTCATTGTTGGTGGAGCTGTGAGCTGATCCAACAATTCTAGAAAGCAATTTGGAACCATGCCCAAAGGGCTACAAAAATGTGCATACCCTTTGACCCAGCGATACCACTCCTAGGGCTGTCTTCCCAAAAGATCATAAAATTGGGAAAGGGTCCCACATATACAAAAATATTTATAGCATCTTCCTTTGTGGTGACCAAAAACTGGAAATCAAGGGGATGGCCACAAATTGGGGAATGGCTGAATAAATTGTGGTATATGAATGTAATGGAATCCTATTTGGTTCCAAGGAATGATGAACAGAAAGACTTCAGAGAGGCCTAGAAAGACTTGTTTGAATTGATGCTGAGTGAAAGGAGCAGAACCAGGAGAACTTTGTACACTTCAACAACCACAGTGTGAGAGGATTTTTTCTAGTAGATTTAGTACTTCATTGCAATGGAAGAATTTAAATAATTCCCAGTGGTCTCTTAAGACAAAATACCTTCTACATCCAGGGAAAGAACTATGGAATTCTATCACAGAATGAGGCAGATAATTTGGTTTTGTATTATGTTTTGGCTTGTTTTATGATTTCTCCCATTCATTTTAATTCTCCTATGCAACATGACTAAGGTGAACATGTATTTTATACACATGTATGTGTAGAACCTATATAAAACTGTATGCCATCTCAAGGAGGGAGTAGAGAGGTAGCGGGGAAAGGAAGGCAAAAATTTACAATATATGGAAGTTATTTTTGAGCACTGGAAACAAATAAAATTTAAGAAGTGCTTTTGCTTGCTCATGCACCAGTTCAGGTCAGGAGACCTCTCCTTTAGTAGTATCACTTTGGAGAATCCCTAGAGATAGCTCTGAAAACAGCTGCACAAACCCCCTGAAACTTGGGTCAGTACACCCTGTGCTTAACAAAGAACTCAAAAGTCAAGTAAATGTAAATAAAAAATAGGAAAAATAATAGTATAGAAGGTTACTTTCTTTTTGAAAAGTATTTTCTTACATCCATGGGGAAAACGAAGATGAAAGATTACAAGTGCAGAACTATGGAAGTATACAACTGGAAGAAGACTACAATGTCAAGGCTCCTACATCCAAAGTCTCCATGAAAACTATGAAGCAGTCTCAGGCTATGGAAAAGCTCAAAAAAGATTTTGAAAACCAAGTAAGAGAAGTACAGGAAATTTGGTAAGAGAAATGTGAGTGATGCAACAAAATCACGAAAAGTGCAGAGCCAAGATGGCAGAGTAGAAAGATGTATATACTCTAGTGCTTCCACCACAGTCCATAAAATACTTGTAAAAATGACTCTCAACAAAGTCTAGAGCAGCAGAAGCCACAGAACAACAGATTGAAAGAAGTTTCCAGCCAAAGGTAACCTGGATGACTGACAGAAAATATCTATCTTATGGAACACTGATCTAAGTGAAGCACTGCCCTGGTTATGTGGCACTGGGAGGAACAGGACCTGAACAGAATTCCAGGCAGAGTTCCCAGCAGGGAAGGTCCCAGATACCTCAACCTACAAGAGATAAAGAAAGCTCCAAAGGTCAGAGGGGGAGTTTCTCCATCAATAGCCCCGGGGGATGGCAGAGGCCAAGGCAGCACACTGTAGGCAGCTATAGAGGCCAGGAAGAAACCTGGATCCCTTGTTCAGACAGCTCAGCTTAAAGCCTCTGGGGGTAGAGAACAGCTGATCTAAACCTTAGCCCTGGGTGATGCTCTTGCCCCCCACCCAAAGCCTGGGGGAACCGAGAAGTTGAAGTCTAATCTCTTGACAAAGGATTCAGAAGTGAAGTAACTGGCTAAGAAAATGCCCAAAAAGGGGGAAAAATAAGACCATAGAAGGTTACTTTCTTGGTGAAAAAGTGTTTCCTCCCATCCTTTCATATGAGGAAGAACAAGGCTTACTGTCACAGGAAGTTAAAAACCCTGCCTCCAGAGCCTCCAAAGTGAACTTAAATTGGCCTCAGGCAATAGAAGAGATTGAAAAGCACGTTAACAGCTTGCTAAAGGAGAACCAAAAAATGCTAAGGAAAATAACATCTTTAAAAAGAGGCTAACTCGATTGGAAAAAGAGGTCCAAAAAGCCAATGAGGAGAAGGAGGCATTGAAAAGCAGAATTAGCTAAATGGAGGAGAAGGTTCAAAAGTTTACTGAACAAAATAGTTCTCTGAAAAAGAGAACTGAGTTCAGGAAAATGAATGACTGTAAGATAAAACAAGCAGAAAACAAAATCAAAAGTTTGGAAAAATAGAAGATAATGTGAAAGATCTCATTGGAAAAACAACTGACCTGGAAAATAGATCCAGGAGACTCTATGAAAGACATGATCAAAAAAGAGCCTAGACATTATCTTCCATGAAATAATTGAGGAAAATTGTCCTGATCTTCTCGAGCCAGAAGGCAAAATAAAAATTGAAAGAATCTCATGAACACCTCCTGAAAGAGACCTGAAAAGAGAAACTTTTAGGAATATGGTTGCCAAATTTCAGAGTTCCAAGGTCAAGGAGAAAATAATGCAAGCATCTAGGAAGAAACAATTTGAGTATTGTGGAAATACAATCAGGATAACACAGGACCTGGCAACTTCAACATTAAGGGATCAAAGGAGGTGGACTAGGATATTCCAGAAGTCAAAGGAATTGGGATTAAAACCAAGAATCATCTACCCCACAAAACTGAGTACAATATTTTAAGGGAATAAATGATCATTCAGTGATATAGAGGACTTTCAAGTATTCATGTTGTAAAGACCAGAACTGTATAGAAAATTTGACTTTCAAGAAAAAGAATCAAGAGAAGTTTGAAAAGGTAAACAGGAAAGAGAAATTATAGAAGACTTTCTAAAGCTGAACTGTTTACATTCTTACATGGAAAGAAAATATTTATAGCTCTTGAGACTCTTCTCAGTATTTGGGTAGGTAGAAGGATTGTACACACACACACACACATACACATACACACACGTGTGTATGTGTATGTGTGTGTGTGTGTAGGCAGGGAGTACAGGCCCTACTGAATCAGAAGAGATGATACCCACAAATAACATATAAAATGAAAATTAAGGGGGGAGGAGCCAAGATGATGGAGTAGAAAGACTCACGTATGCTAGCTCCGAATCCACAGCCCATAAATTTCCTGTAAAAAGAACTCTCCACAAATTCTGGAGCAGAGCAAGCCACGCAGAAACACAGTGGAAGAGATTTCCATTCCAGCAAGTCCTGGAAAGTCATCCCCAAAGGTCCATCGTGCACGGGACAGTGGAGCCCACTCCTGTGCTGCCCTGGCCCCACGGCCCCAGAGGAGTAGATCCGAGCAGGCTTCAGGGACGGAACCTCCAGCAGCCACGAAGGTCCCTCAACCCACAGGCGCTCCAGGTCAGTGAGAGCGACTTCTGGGCTGGCCAAGAGGGGAGCGGGGTGTCTCCATGACTCGGGCCCCCTCGGGAGGCAGCGGCAGAGGAAGCAGCAGAGGCAGCGGTGACCTGGGACTCCCCAAGCAGGCAGGAGCTCAAGGTCATTACTGAAGGTCTCTGCATAAACCCCCTGAGGGAACTGAGCCTGGGAGGTGGCCCTGCCCCCACCCAAGCTCCAGAACTTAAGCTCACATTGAATAGCAGCCACGCCTGCCACGGAAAGCCCTGAGGCTGGGGAGTAGCATTTGAATCTCAGACCCCAAGCACTAGCTGGGCTGATCTAGGCAGGGGTGGACAGGAATCTCAGAAGTCAAGTAACTGGCTGGGAAAATGCCCAGAAAAGGGAAGAAAAATAAGACCATAGAGAGCTACTTTCTTGGGGGACAGATGTTCCCACCTTTCAATTCTGATGACAAGGAACAATTCTTACCATCAGGGAAAGACGTGGAGGTCGGGGCCTCTGTATCCCAGACATCCGAGGTGGATGTCCAGTGGGCTCAGGCCATGGAAGAGCTCAAAAAGGATTTTGAAAATCAAGTTAGACAGGTGGAGGAAAAACTGGGAAGAAATATCA
Source organism: Bettongia penicillata ogilbyi (assembly GCA_023548195.1). Classification (NCBI taxonomy): domain Eukaryota; kingdom Metazoa; phylum Chordata; class Mammalia; order Diprotodontia; family Potoroidae; genus Bettongia; species Bettongia penicillata. The sequence goes on along the minus strand of JAJHZJ010000047.1, from coordinate 646,695 downwards.
GAGAGATGCAGGAAAAGCATGAAAAACGGGTCAATACCTTGGTAAAGGAGACCCAAAAAAAAATGCTGAAGAAAATAACACCTTGAAAAATAGGCTCACTCAATTGGGAAAAGAGGTTCAAAAGCCAATGAGGAGAAGAATGCTTTCAAAAGCAGAGTTAGCCACATGGAAAAAGAGGTTCAAAAGCTCACTGAAAAAAATAGTTCTCTTAAGATTAGGATGGAACAGATAGAAGCTAATGACTTTATGAGAAACCAAGAAATCACAAAACAAAACCAAAAGAATGAAAAAATGGAAGATAAAATGAAAATTAAGGGGAAACTCAAAAATCCTAAAGAAAATAACACTTTTTAAAATAAACTCACTAGAACCTATATAAAATTGTATGCAGTCTCAGGATGAGCGGGGGGAAGGAGGGGCAAAAGAGGGAGAGGGAGGGAAAAAACTCTAAATTATATGGTAGTGATTGTAGAACCCTGAAAATAAATAAATTAATAAGAAAGAAAGAAAAATAGACTAACATAAATGGCAAAAGAGATCCAAAATTCAAATGAGTAGAAGAATACCTTAAAAGGCAGAATTGACCAAATGGAAAAAGGAGGTGCAAATCATCACTGAAGAAAGTAATTCCTTAAAAGTTGGAATGGAGCAAATGGAAGCTAATGACTTCATAAGAAATCAAGAAATGTTATTTTTCTTGTCAAAAGTGGGATTTTATTTTTATTTTTAATTCTTATTTATTTCTTTTTAGTTTTAAACATACATTTCTACAAGGTTTTGAAATCCAAATTTTCTCCCTATCTCTTCCCTCCACTCACCCCAAGACAGTGTGCATTCAGATTACCCTTTCTGCTCTCCTTTCTATCACACCACCCCTTCTTTTATACTCATCCCCTTTATTTTCTTGGAGGACAAAATAGATTTCTATACACCATTGGCTATATATCTTATTTCCCAGTTGAATATAAAAACAATTTTTAGCATTCATTTTTAAAACTTTGAGTTCCACCTTCTCTCCCTTCCTCTCTCCCCCAACTTCCATAAAAGTCATGTTTTGCAAAGCTAACTATATTTCCCTGCATCCTATCCTGACCCTCATTTCTTCAGTTCTCTCTTTTGAGCCTATCCCTCTTCAAAAGTATTTGCTTCTAACTATGCCTTTCTCCTATTTGCTCTCCTTTCTATCATCCCCCACTCCATCACTTACCCCTTCTCTCCTTCTTTCCTGACGTGTAAACAGAGTTTTATAGCAAATTGAGTATGCATGTTATTTCCTTATTAAGCCAAATGTGATGAGTGTAAGGTTTACCTTTTTCCACTCACATTCCCTCTCTTTCCTTCCATTGAAAAAGCTTTTGCTTGCCTTTTTTATGTGAGAGCTAATTTGCCACATTATATTTTCCCTTTCTCCTCCGAATATATTCTTCTCTTACTCCGTAATTTTATTTTTTTAGATATCATCCTTTCCTATTCAACTCACCCTGTGCCCTCTGACTATATATATATATATATATATAGATAGATAGATAGATAGATAGATAGATAGATATACATACATACATACACACACATATATGTGTACATATATTATATTTGGATATGAATGTATGAATATATGCATATATATGTATATATAGAGAGATGTGTATATATATGTGTGTATATATATATTATATATATATATATATATATATATATATATATATATATATATGGGAGAGGTAGAATGTAGTAAATCATCTCATGTAAAAGAGGCAAGAAAGCTTTTATAAAGGAGTCGAAGAGCGGGAAGGTGAGAGGGAATAAATGAACCTCTGTGGAATGACTTGCTTTTGCTATGAGAATTGGTAGAAAGGAGGAAGGGAGGGAATGGGGAACTCAAAGTTCTAAAACTGAATATTAAAAATTGTTTTTACATGCAACTAGTATATAGGATATACAGGCAATGTGGTATAGAAAACTGTCTTGTCTTACAGGAAAATAGAGGGGTGCGGGATAGGAGAAGAGGGGTGATAGAAGAGAGAGCAGATTGAGGGTAGGGTTGGTTGGGATGAATGTTGTCCTGAGATGGGGGAGGGAAGAGATGCGGAGAAAATTTGGAATTCAAAATCTTGTGGAAGAAAATGTTGGAACCTGAAAAATAATTGTATAATGGATAAAAAACTGCTACTCGTCATTTTAAGGAAAGCTCCAGTTACTGTTGTGCTTTCTGATGTTTTAATAGAATTAATTGTTGTATTTTTTCAAATGCATTTTTTGTGTCTCGAGGTAATCATAAGATTTTTGTTGGTTTTGTTATTGATATGGTCAATTATGGTGATAATTTCAATATATAGCTCCTTTATCATCATATTTATTAGGAACCATTTACAAAGCCCCTATTTTGCATTATGTATTGTACTATTGGAGATAGAAGAATGAAAACATAGTCCTTACTCTCAAAGTGCTTACGATACAATACAGAAAAGAAAACATGCTAACTACTCTATACAACTTATATACACTATAAATAGGAGGTTGATAATAATAATAGCTAACATTTGTACCAAATCTACTATGTAACAGGGACTGAGCTATACATTGTATAAGGTACAATCTAATTTGTTCTTCACAAAAACTCAGGAGTTAGATGCTAGTGTTTTCCCCATTTTATAGTTCAGGAGACTGAGGCCGAGGGTTGCTCATTGACTTGCCCACATTCATGCAGATAGGAAATTATCTGAGCTTGTTTTTGAACTTTCTCTGATTAGAGACCAAGTGCTAACTACAGCTACATATACTGACAATAACATGATAAGTGCATTGAATTTTGCAAGCATTTTTCTTACAAAGAATACACAAATGGTTCTGTGTAAAAAAAATTATAAAACTTATGAGTATTATTATCAATGAAGAAACTTGTACTCAGAGATTAAATGACTTTCCTGAGGTACATCATTCAATACATCTTTATTAAGCACTTATTATATACCAGTAACTTTTCTAAGTGCTGGGAATAAAAAAAGAAGCAAACAAACAAAAAGTCCCTGCCCTCAAAAAGCTCATAATGGGGAAGCATCTTTGAACATGTAAACAAACTAATGTACATATTATGGAATGGAAGATGTAATTCTGTGGAATTTTTTTTAAATGTAAATTTATTTATTTAACTTTTTACATTCATTTTCACAAAATTTTGGGTTCCACATTTTCTCCCCTTTTCTCCCCTCCCCCCCACCCCAATACACCAAGCATTCTAATTTTCCCTATCACCAATCTGCCCTCTCTTCTATCATCTCTCCCTTCTCTTGTCCCCATCTTCTCTTTTGTCCTGTAGGGCCAGATGACTTTCTATTCCCCAGTAACTGTATTTCATATTTCCTAGTAGCAACAACAATACTCAACAGTTGTTCCTAAAACTTTGAGTTCCAAATTCTCCCCATCCCTCCCTCCCCACCTATTCCCTTTGGGAAGGCAGATAATTCAATATAGGCCATATCTGTGTAGTTTTGCAAATGACTACGATAACAGTCGTGTTGTGTAAGAGTAACTGTATTTTCCTCCATCCTATTCTGCCCCGCATTGTTTCTATTCTGTCTTTTGATCCTGTCCCTCCCCAAGTGTTGACTTCAAATTGTTCCCTTCTCCCATTGCCCTCCCTTCCATCATCTCTCCCTCCTTGCTTATCTCCTTCTCCCCCACTTTCCTGTACTGTAAGACAGGTTTTCATACCAAAATGTGTGTGCATTTTACTCCTTCCTTTAGTCGAAGGTGATGAGGGTAAACTTCATGTTTTTTTCTCATCTCTCCTCTTTTTCCCTCCACTAAAGTCTCCTGCTTGCCTCTTGAATGAGAGATAATTTACCCCATTCCATTTCACCCTCTCTCCTCCCACTACATTTCTCTCTCACTATTTACCTTAATTTCTTTTAAGATATGGTCCCATTCTATTCAATTCACTCTATGCTCTCTGTCTCTGTGTGTGCGTGCACGCATGTACATGTATGTGTGCGTGCGTGTGTGTGTGTACATCTGTGTGTGGTCCCACCAACTACCTAGATACTGAAAAGTTACAAGAGTTACAAATATTGTCTTTCCATGTAGGAATGTCAACAGTTCACTTTTGGTAAGTCCCTTATGACTTCTCTTTGCTGTTTACTTTTTCATGCTTCTTCTCATTCTTGTGTTTGAAAGTCAAATTTTCTTTTCAGCTCTGGTCTTTTCATCAAGAATGCTTGAAAGTCCTCTGTTTCATTGAAAGACCATATTTTCCCCTGAAGTATTATACTCAGTTTTGCTGGGTAGGTGATTCTTGGTTTGAGTCCTAGTTCCTTTGAGATCTGGAATATCCTATTCCATGCCCTTTGATCCCTTAATGTAGAAGATCTTGAGTTATCCTAATTGTATTTCCACAATACTGGAATTGTTTCTTTCTAGCTGCTTGCAATATTTTCTCCTTGACCTGGGAACTCTGGAATTTGGCCACAGTGTTACTAGGATTTTCTCTTTTTGAATCTCTTTCAGGCAGTGGTCGATGGATTCCTTCAATACTTATTTTGCTCTCTGGTTCTAGAATATCAGGACAGTTTACCTTGATAATTTCATGAAAGATGATGTCTAGGCTCTTTTTTTGATCATGGCTTTCAGGTAGTCCCATCATTTTTAAATTGTCTCTCCTGGATCTATTTTCCAGGTCAGTTGTTTTTCCCATGACATATTTCACATTCTCTTCCATTTTTTCATTTGTTTGGTTATTTTTTTGGTTTCTCATAAAGTCATTAGCCTCCATCTGTTCCATTCTAATCTTGAGAGAACTATTTTCTTCAGTAAGCTTTTGAACCTCTTTTTCCATTTGGCTAATTTTGCTTTTGAAAGCCTTCTTCTCCTCATTGGCTTTTTGAACCTCTTTTGCCAATTGAGTGAGCCTATTTTTCAAGGTGTTGTTTTCTTCAGCATTTTTTTGGGTCTCCTTTACCAAGGTATTGACCTGTTTTTCATGCTTTTCTTGCATCTCTCTCATTTCTCCTCCCAGTTTTTCCTCCACCTGTCTAACTTGATTTTCAAAATCCTTTTTGAGCTTTTCCATGGCCTGAGCCCACCGGACATCCACCTCGAATGTCTGGGATACAGAGCCCCTGACCTCCACGTCCTTCCCTGATGGCAAGCATTGTACTTCCTCATCAGAAATGAAGGGAGGAAGGAACATCTCTTCCCCAAGAAAGTAGCTCTCTATGGTCTTATTTTGCTTCCTTTTTCTGGGCATTTTCCCTGCCTTTTACTTGACTTCTGAGATTGCTGTCCACCCCTGCCTAGATCAGCCCAGCTAGTGCTTGGGGTCTGAGATTCAAATGCTGCTTCCCAGCCTCAGGGCTTTCCGTGGTGGGCATGGCTGCTATTCAATGTGAGCTTAAGTTCTGGTGCTCAGGTCGGGGCAGGGCCCCCTTCCACGGTCAGTTCCCTCAGGGGCTTTATGCAGAGACCTTCAGTAATGGAGCGGGTGAGGGCAGGGCTGTCTCCCAGGCTCAGTTGCTTCAGTGGGTTCATGGAGAGACCTTCGGTAATGGCCCTGAGCTCCTGCCTGCTGCTCCAGGAGTCTCGGGCCGCCACTGCCTCTGCTGCTCCCTCTGCTGCTGCCTCCCGAAGCAGCTCCTGCCATGGAGACACCCTGCTCCCCTCTCAGCCAGCCCAGAAATCTCTCCCACTGACCTGTAGCACCTGCGGGTGGAGGGACCTTCGTGGTTGCCGGAGGTTTCATCCCTGAAGACTGCTCAGATCTGCTCCTCTGGGACCGTGTGGCCAGGGCTGGACTCTACTGTCTGGAATGCGATGGACCCCTCGGGATGGCTTTCCAGGGCTCTCTGGAATGGAAATCTCCTCCAGTGCATTGGTGCGCAGCTTGCTCTGCTCCAGAATTTGTGGGGAGTTCTTTTTACAGGAAATTTCTGGGCTGTGGATTCAGAGCTAGCATATGTGAGTCTTTCTACTCTACCATCTTGGCTCCTACCATGGAATTCTTAACGTTGATCAATGAATTTAACTTTTTAAATACAGTTTGATAATGATTTCAATAAAATTGTTTTATCCTGAAATTCCATTTTCCACATTTAACAACCTAATTCTGAAAAGATATGAGTATGCTTGGTCAGACAACCAAAGGATTCTATGACAACAGATGGTTAAAATACCCTGGTAAAGCACTTCAAGGATTGTTTAATATTGTGTCTACTTTATTTCATTTCTTCTTCACAACCATCAGGTGAGATAATTATCATAGGTATTATTACCTTTGACACTCTTTTTATAGATGAAGAAATGAAGACCAAGAAGTGAACTAATTTGTTCTTGTTCACATAACTAGTATTAAATATAATATTTGAACCCAAGTTTCCCCTGACAGAATGTCAAATACAGTTTTCGTTACACCATATTGTGCCTCATAGAATGGTCAGGATGGAATGACTTCAAGAAAATATCTCTGCCAATGCCTACTAAGGTATGAATTTTCTCTCCAGCATCCCCAAAATATGATCATTTAGCTTCATTTCGATTACTATCAGTGAAAACAAATTCATCATCTACAAAGGATTGTGCTTATTTATGTGCATTATATATACATACGAACATATTAACATAAATTATATATATACATGTGTGCAAGTGTTTATATATGTATAATTTAAGATTAATATATAAGACAGATCATAAACATGCATAATAAATTAACATTTATTAAATGCCTACTATGTGGCAAACACTGTACTAAGCAGTGGCGATATAAAGAAAGGCAAAAAATAGCCTTTTTTATCAATTACTTCACAATTTAATGGAGGGGACAACATTTAAACAAGTCTATATAAACATGATATGTGTAAGATAAATTGGACTAATTCATGAGGGGAAGGCAATAAGGACTGGAAATGTTTTTTGCAAAAGGTGGGAATTTAGATGAAACTTTTAGTTGGTCAGATAAAATAAAAGGTAGGGATGAGGAGAGGAAATGTTTTTGGCACAGGATACAGCCAGTGGAAATACTCAGAATATGGAAATGGAATATTATGTGTAAGGAAAAACAAGGAGGGAAGTGCAACTTGACCACAGGGTACTTGGAGTGGAGTAAGGCAAAACAAGAAAGGTAGTAAGGTGGTAAGGAACCATGTTATTAAGACTTTAAAAGCCAGATAGTTGTATCTTTAACCCTGATGCATAGTTACCCAATGGAAGCTTTCATTTTGTTTTGTTTCATTTTTTGGAGGTGATCAGGGTGTGTGTTCATCCTTCGTTGCTGAAGAAGACCATGCCATCAGAAAAATAATGACATGACTTGCACTTGACTTTGTTTTGAGTGAGGGAGGACTGCGCAGGTCACCAGCCTCACTTCTCCTCCAGAGTCATATGAATCCAGTGACCAGATATTCATCAGGATGACTGGAGATGATCCAGGATGAGTCAATTGGGGTTAAGTGACTTGCCCAAGGTCACACAGCTAGTGAGTGTCAAGTGTCTGAGGTGAGGTTTGAACTCAGGTCCTCCTGACTCCTGCACTGGTGCTCTATCCACTGCATCACCCTGCCCCAGTGATTACAGTAGGTCACATGTCTTAGGAAGCTCTCTTTGATAGTTAAGAGGAGGATGGATGGGAGGGGGGAGAGATTCAAGTCAGTGATAAAACTCAGGAAGCTATTGTAATTGTACAGGAGTGATGTGATGGGGCTTTCATCAGGCTAGTGATAGTGTCATAGAAAAGGGGGGGGCATTGGCATTTAGATAGAAATGAACCTGAGAACTAATTGGATATGGGGAGTGAGAATGAGGAGTTGAGGATGATACCTAGGCTATGATTCCAATGACGGAGAGATAGTCGTACCCTCCCCAGTTCAGAAATGGGGAGGACTTCGGGGGGAAGGATTATTTCAATTTTAGACAAGTTGAGTCCAAGATGTCAGTTGGAGATGTGAGACTGAAAGGCAGGAAGGAGTTTAGGGTTAGAAATATGGTTATAAGTAATCTGCATAAAGAAGGCAATTAAGCTGGATCTCATAATTATATAAAAGCTACAAACATTAGACAAAAGACTTTCATCCCTAAATGTCAGAAATTATGGCTACTGTAGGACATGTCCACTTTCTCAGGGAACCTTTATGATGTAACTTCTGTAGTTAGACTTTTCAGAGATACACATAGTTATTCCTCAGTTTACACTACTAAGTCTTTTAGCAGGAGAATCTAGTTTCAGTATTTATGGAGTGGGGCAGGCAACTGTTTACCTCAGAGTCATGAAAACAAATCCAGATGTCCTGGATCCAACATCCCACAGCAACACTATTGCCTGTGGAAACAAAGGCTTCTTTTGAGGGAGTTCACTCAGCAAAGTCTAGAACAACAGATAAATCCCATCAATATCAACCACTGCCCTATTCACAGATGGTTTCAATAAAGGAATGAGGAAAGGAGATAGAGGCATAGTGGATGTTAATATCACAAAATGATCTATAACCCTTTCTAGTTTTGAGATCTCCAGTTTTGTCACGACATTTGCATGTCAGGAACACTTCCTAGCTGAGAGAGAGAGACAGAGAAGAAGGAAGAAAGGGAGAAAGAAATTGAAATAATTAAAGTGTTGCCCCACTCCCTGCCCCCACCCCCCTCCCTTCTCTGAAAAGGGGAAAAGTAGATAGAGACTAATCTGATGCCTAATTGGTTGATTGTTATCCCTTGTATTCAAAGGGGACTAAAATGACATCTTTATATCAGGTTAATGTAGTTTGTCTGATTGACTGATCAGATCAATATAAACTCAGAAGGTTCTACCACAGTTTGAGATGAAGAGGTCTCTAAATTTCCACATCTCAGATTTATTTTGAGATGCTGCAATTCTGCTCTGCTCATAGAGAACAGTGCTTTCTTTGATGTGGCCATGCCATGGTGGGTGGACCTAAGCCAATATTTCCCAAATTTCACAACAAATTTCAAAATTCTTCAGAGAGACTTTGAGAGTATACTTCAATTGTTTATTCTGACGTCGATGTGAATGTTTGCCACGTATGAGCTTGCTTTAAAATAGTCCTTTAGGCAAATGATAATTCAAATGGAAATAGTTCAATTTTCTGGCATGATACTTGTATACTGACCAGGATTCACAAGCATACAGCAATGAGGTCAGCACAATGGCTCTGCAAATTTTCATTTTGCTAGGCAGGGTAATACCTCTTCTTTCCCACACTTTCCTTCAGACTCTTCTAAACACTGAACTAGCTCTATAAATGCAACAGCCTCATCATCTATGTGTACATTCCTGGAAAGTATACTACTAAGGCAAGTAAACTTACCTACAGCATTCAAATTTCATGTTTAATGTGATGGAGAATGGCCTTCTCTTTGAGTCATTAAGAATGATACAGTATAATTGGAAAAATATTGGAATGGGTGGGCAGTGTTGCTTGATTACACAATAATTCACAAAAGTTATACCAGGCTTCATTATGATTAACTCTCCTGAGAGTTAGTACACCTACCTTTCTCTAATGATTTTTTTAATTAATACCTGAACAAAATTATAGTACAAACACCAAGAACCCATTAGATGCTAAAATTTCGAACAAGCATATAAGTAGTTTGTGGGTATAACTATATGATTGTTTTCCATATGTTATTCTGGGATTTTTTGTTTGTTTATTTTGTTCTTCAACCTTATTTGCTTAGATAGGGAGCTAGATAAAAAGATTATCTTAAAGTCACAAAATTATAAAATTACAGAATTTGAAGAGATTTCAAAAGTCATGTAATCCATTCTCTCTCTGATAATAAATCTTGTCTAAAAATATTCCATACAAGGGACCATCTGGCTTCCACCTGAAAACTGCTAATGAAAGAAAATTCACTCTTTTGCCACCAATTTTATCACTGAATAGTTTTAATTGTTAGGAAGTATTTTCTTCCCTTATATAGCTATTAAATCTTCTTCCTTAAAAATATAATTCTATTTGATGAACTAATTTTTGACTCCAAATACAGCACCTTTTCATGTCCTTATCAACAAGGTTCCTTTGTTGTTTCATAATTTAAATCTCATTGGATGTGATGAAAACAATTATTTAGCATGTAATAGGACTACATTTATGTGTATTATACATATATACATACATTTGTGCATGTATATATGTATGTATGCATGTATGCATAGCTATTGTTGAGTCGTTTTTAGGTGTGACTATCTCTTTTTGATCTCAGTTAGGGTTTACTTGGCAAAGATACTGGAGTTTGCCATTTTCTCCTCCAGCTCATTTTACAGATGATGAAACTGGGGCAAACAGTGTGAAGTGACTTACCCAGAGTCATATAGATAGTAAATGACTGAAACCTGATTTGAACTCATAATAAGGAGTCTTCCTGACTCCAGGTCTGGCACTTTATCCACTGCACCAATAAACTCCATTTATGTGTATACATGCATATGTAACACATATACACATATATGCAATGTTTTGTATATTTTATCTATATTATATATGTGTGTGTATATATATATATATATTTGTATGATATGTATATGGTATATATAGTCCATAAATTAGTCAACATCTATTAAATGCCAACTGTATCCCAGGCACTGTGTTAAGTGCTGGGATATGAAACATTGGGGGAAGACCTAATTTATACCAAATAATTCTCTGTAAGCAAAGTGTTATATTGTTTCTAAAGCATTTCACATGATTCACCTTGGGTTCACTCAATATAGATTTATTACATGAAAATGTGCTTTATTTTCTAAAAACAAAATGAACTCTTGTGGGAAAATGGGTTATGAAAGTAAAGTCCTAGGAAGTCTGTTAGATTTTCAAAGCCTGCTTGCAATCTTACTTAAATTTGGAAAAATCTCTCTTCCCTATCTAAAAATGGACATGATATGTCCTGTTTCCACTTTGCTTTATAGTAATGTAGAGAAAACACATTGGAAACAGATCAGTAGTTTTTTTAAGAGGAAAATCAATTTCATCATTTAATTCAAAAGTCTGTAGAAGACTTCTGGGAGGCAAGATGATGGAACATGCAGTAAAGTGCTGTGGGTCTCCCATATTCACTTCCAAACAACCATAAAATGGCACCTCAGAACAAATACTGGAACAGTGGAGTCAGCAGAATGATGGGGTGGAGTGGTCTTTTAGCCCAGGAGATTTGGAGAATCAGAAATAAAGGTTCATCTCACTTGGGTAATAGGGGAGCTCGTTCTAGCACAAGAAGCATCGCAGCAAACTAACAGCAAGTTCCACTTCAGCAAACCAGAGGAGATCCTGAGTCTCAGTGTTGTTGAACAGGCAAATGTCAACACCAGGACCCCCCAAGTGTTTAGCATAGCCAGGGGAAGCAGCAGACCCCAGTTCCTAAAAGTCATTGAGTACTTCAGTGTAGTCACAGACAAATAGACACCTGCCAGTGACCTTCACGTGCTTCAGCATAACCCAGGACAAACAGGCATTCTCCAGCAGCCAGACCTCCACATGCTTCAGTGTAGTTCTGAAGAAATGCAGAACGAGCCCACCTGGCCCCAGGACATGCCAGACCTCACCACTAGGACCCCAGCTCAGCACCAGGAAAGATGCCAAACCTCTATAGTCTCCAGAAGCACAAACCACCTCCACCACACACCCTCACCTCAGTACCAGATGTGAAGATCCCCCATGGGCCTCAGGGCAACATCAATGCAACACCAGGTAAACAGTCAAGGCCTGCAGCAACTTAAAAAAAAGCCCCAGACAGTGTCTTTTCACTTCAGGAGCAGAAATCAAATTTAAGAGACAGGAAAAAGGACCAAAAAAGAAAGATGATCAAAAAGTGATAACAACAAAAAGAATCTGACCGTAGAAAATTAATATGGTGACAAGCAAGACCAAGAAAAAACTCAGAACACAACAGCAGTGTCAAAACACCTATGGGCAAAACCCCAAGCAAAAATGGGAAATGATCTCAAGGCCAGAACAAATTCATGGGAAAGCTCAAAAAAGAACTTAAAAATCACATAAGAGAGGTAGAAGAAAAATTGAGGAAAGAAATGAGAGTGATGCAAGAGAATTATGTGAGGGAAAGAGTCAATAGCTAGGAAGACTGCTTTTAAGCACTGGCTCAAAAAGGGAATTATATACACAACTACACAATACAAAGTAGTCTAGCCCCTAATTGATAAAAGGTCAAAGGGTTATGAACAGAAGTTTTTAGATGAAGAAATTAAAGCTGTCTATAGATACATGAAGTAGCCCTCTAAATCACTTTTGATTAAAGAAATCCAAATTAAAACAACTTTGAGATATCACCTCATAGCTATCAAATTGGCTAATGTGACAAAAAAGGAAAATGATAAACTTCAGAGAAGATGTGGAAAAATTGGGACACTGATGCATCGTTGATGGAGTTGTGAACTGATCCAACTATTCTGCGGAACAATTTGGAATCATGCCAAAGGGCAATCAAACTTTGCAGACCCTGTAATCCTTCAATACCACCACTAGGTATGTATCCCAAAGAGACCATAGGAAGGTTAAGGGATCTACATGCACAAAAATATTTATAGCAGTCCTTTGTGTGGTGGCAAAGAATTGGCAATTGAGGGGATGCCTATTAGTTGGGGAACAGTTGAACAATCTGTGGTATAAGAATGTAATTGAATATTACTTTGCAAAAAAGAAATGATGAACAGGAATATTTCAGAGAAACCTCAAAAGATTTGCATGAACTGATGTAAAATGAAATGAGCAGAGCCAGAAAAACATTGTACATAGTATCAGTAACATTCTGTGATGATCAACAGTGAATGAATCAACTCTTCTCAGTGACACAATGATCCAAGAAAAGTACAAAGGACCCATGAAGGGAAAATGCTATGCATATCCAGATAAAGAACTAATGGACTCTGAATGCACATTGAAGCATATTTTTTCTTCATTTACTTGCTTCTTTTTTTTGAGTTTCCCCATTTTTAATCTGTTTCTTCTTTTACAATTGTGACTAATATGGAAATATTTGTTTACATGGTAGAATATATATAAACTATATTGAAATGACCATTTTCAGAACAGGGGAGGAGAGAGGAGTGAGGAAGAAAGAATTAGAATTCAAAATCTTGTAAAAATCAATGCTAAAAACTTTCTTGACATGTAACTGGAAAAAAATAAAATATATTAAACAGAATAAATAAGAATTAATAGGCACTGTGGGAATCCTCAATCTACCTTCCAGATCAAGAGATAGACCCAGAGTGATTTTATCAATGTCACAGAGCTAATAGATGACACATCTATTTTACCCAGGTTTTCTCATGTAAAACCCTTATTTTTTTCATTATACTACATTACCTTGTAGTGATTTTCTCTAATTTTCTGGTGATCATATATCACTCTATGCTACAACAAATATGTTTTCACTGGCACAGAGAGAAGAATGGAAACCATAATTCTAGGTGACTTCATTTATTATGAGATGTATGTTTATCTACATCTTTCATCTGTTTAATATTAAGAGCGAACATAGATATTTAAAAGTATCACTTTGCAGGGTGGAGCATTTGAACCTGTGCAACTGTCATCCCAATATGGAAACATTTAATATAAATTGAAAAAGAAGAAACTTAAGAGAGATGTCAGAAAAGACAAAGTGTGGCTTTCCAATCTAACTAAAGGTGACTAAAGCCATTTGAATGATTTATTGAGAAAAGTGACAGTGGGCAGTGATAGTTGAAAGAAAGGAAAATGACTTTAGGCAAAAAAGAAATCGTGTCAAGAGAATCAAGTGTTTTAATGTTATTATCCAAACATAGAAAGGAAGAGGGAAAATTTCTTTACTTAAAACAGGAACAGGAAAGTCCTTGATTTCACTGAGAGACGAGTTTTTCCCCTGAAGTATTATACTCAGGTTTTCTGGGTAGGTGATTCTTCGTTTTAGTCCTAGTTCCTTTGACTTCTGGAATATCATATTTCACTCCCTTCGATCCCTTAATGTAAAAGCTGCTAGATCTTGTGTTATCCTGATTATATTTCCACAATACTGGAATTGTTTATTTCTAGCTGCTTGCAATATTTTCTTCTTGACCAGGGAACTCTGGAATTTGGCCACAACGTTCCTGGGAGTTTCTCTTTTTGGATCTCTTTCCAGTGGTGATCAGTGGATTCCTTCAATACTTATTTTGCCCTCTGGTTCTAGAATCTCAGGGCAGTTTTCCTTGATAATTTCGTGAAAGATGATGTTTAGGCTCCTTTTTTGATCATGGCTTTCAGGTAGTCCCATAATTTTTGAATTGTCTCTCCTGGATCTATTTTCCAGGTCAGTTGTTTTTCCAATGAGATATTTCACATTCTCTTCCATTTTGTCATTCTTTTGGATTTGTTTTGTGATTTCTTGGTTTCTCATAAAGTCATTAGCCTCCATCTGTTCCATTCTAATTTTGAAAGTACTATTTTCTTCAGTGAGCTTTCGGACCTCCTATTTCATTTGGCTAATTCTGCTTTTTAAAGCATTCTTTTCATCACTGGCTTTTTGAACCTCTTTTGCCAATTGAGTGAGCCTATTTTTCAAGGTGTTATTTTCTTCAGTATTTTTTTGGGTCTCCTTTAGGAAGGTGTTGGCCTGCTTTTCATGCTTTTCTTGCATCTCTCTCATTTCTCTTCCCATTTTTTCCTCCACTTCTCTAACTTGATTTTCAAAATCCTTTTTGAGTTCTTCCATGGCCTGAGCCCATTGAATATTTATTTTGGATGTTTGGGATGCAGAAGTCTTGACATCTCTGTTTTTCCCTGATGGTAAGTATTGTTCTCCCTCATCTGAATGGATGGGAAGAGATATCTGTTAACCAAGAAAGTAACCTTCTATGGTCTTACTTTTTTCCCTTTTTCACGCATTTTCCCAACCAGTTACTTGACTTTTGGGTCCTTTGTCAAGAGTAGGGTATACTCTGGGAATCTGTGAGATCTCAGTTCCTCCCAGGTGGCCCAATCAGACATGTACTGTCTGGATGTAGAGAGGGATTTTTGTGCCCAGAATCTTAGCAGATACCTCTCCACAGCCACTTGGCCTCCAGGTCTGATAAAGTCAGCACTGGGTGCTGATTTTCAGATAAGCTGCATGGGCAGGTCCACCATTCAGTTTGAGACAAAGACCAGCTTGTCCAGGGCCTCCACCCAGGGCTGAGGTAAGACTCAGTTCTTCAGTGCCCCCAGGGGTTTTTGTGCTCCAGCAATGCAGTTTCCATAGGGGCTGCTGTGCTGGCTCTGAGGTGGCTGCCTGCTGCTGGAGCTATGGGAAGGCCCTTCTCTCTTCCTGGCCTGCTGATAAAACCCCATCACTGTTCTTTTTCGCCTGTGGGTTGAGGGACCTGAGGCCCCACTGCTACAACTGGAAATTCCACCCCTCCTCCCAGAGTCTCGTCACACCGTGCTGCATCATGCTGCTCGGCCAAGGCTCGGCTGGGCTCTGTGCTTGGCTCTGTGTCTCGCACAACCGACGTTTCCATGGGCCTTTCAGGTCACCATGGGCTAGAAATCTCCTCCAGTCTGTTGTTCTCCACTTCTGCTGCTCCAGAATTTGTTGAGAGTCCCTCCCTATAGGTAATTTATGGGCTGTGGTAAGTGTGTCTTTCTAGTCTGCCATCTTGGCTCCTCCTCTTATTTTTATTAAATTACAAAAAGCAATAACTTTAATCCCTTGTATGAGATAGTGAATAAAATGTAAAACAAAATGTTTTCTGATGCTTGTGTACTGTTTTCAGCCAAGATCAGCAGTGAATTCCGGAAGTGAATGAAGTAGTTTATTAATAAGCTAGAGGAGAGATAGATTCTGATTCAATCAGTAACTTACTTAAAGTAACATTCTATGAAAAAGAAAATGAAACAATTTTTCATAGAATGGAATACTTCCAATGATATCAAAATGTCATGAAGACTTAATAAATTTAAAGTTTTTAATGCATATCAGAGGGAAAATGGAGACTAAATCTTTGCAGCTTAAATTCAGAAGTCAAATTACCCCAAGGAAATGCTTACAAAAACCTCAGACTCCTCTAGGCAAGGCAGATCAAGCATAAAAGCAACAAGGAAAATGCTATGAGTGTATATGTTGAGACAAACTAAAATCAAAGGTTAATGGGAAGAATATATTTACTACCATGAATATATCCCTAGTCTTAATGTACATTTTGTAACTGAAATGTACAACTACTGATTTAGAAAATATCCCAACCAAAAAACAAAAGAAAATACTACATGATACAAAAAATGAGGGAAAGAGAGAGGAAGGGAGGGAGAAAAGAAGGTGGAGCAGAGAGAGAGACAGAGAGAGAGAGACAGAGAGAGAGAGAGAGAGATTATTCTAAGATAATTATTCTAAAGTAACTACAAAAAGATTTAACTTCATCACCAAAAACAAGAAAGAAGATTAAAAAGTATTCTCAAAGCACATGATAAACAGACTAGAAATTTATAGAAATATTTTTGGAGCAAATAGATATGACTTTACCATGCAATTAACGATGGTACAAGATAAATGTCGCTGTATTTAAACAACACAGTTGAAAGCATAACCAAAAAAGCACAAATGAATGGAACACATGAACTCATCCAACAATATACAAATAAGGAAGCATTGAACTAAACCTGTGAATTAATTTATGGGAAAGAATGGATTAGGATTGCAATTCAAGATCATGCAATTACCACCAGAAATTAAGGAAACATCGTCCTTAAATTAAACAGACTTTACTGATCAAAGCAGCTCTTGCAAGGAAATAGTAAAAACAAGATGATATATCTGTATAGTTTACCAAATTTTAGAATCTGTAGAATACCAACAAGGCACATATTTGTAGCAAGAATTACATATCTGAAGATCATTACATTCATAAACTAACAGAGTAAAAATCCCACATTATAAATGCGGATCTCAAAATATCCTTAACAACTCAACAAATAAACTGCATTGGAACTGAAATATCATCATAAATAAACTGTTGCCCACATTCTTGTGTTATGGGAACAAAAAGATACCAGAAGAGAATTTTCCTCTCAGTCATTATAAATTCTTAAAATTCCCACCCACTAAAAACAAGGAATTGATTCAGATAATATACATTGTGGCTGAAACCACAGGACAAAAAGAGAAAAAAAAAACTGTAGAAAAGTAAAATCCCTAAAAAATAATCCTGGGAAATGCTAATCCTCAAAGTATTCATTCATTATTTCTCCCCCACAAGCCAACAAGTTCCTTCCAGTCAGGAATATACAAATTGATCATTTAGGTTTGTTATTATTTTTAAAATGTGCCTGGGCACCTACCTACACATGTTCTCTCTTGATGCAAAGATTTTACTAGTGCCTGTTACTCCCAGCTAACTCCACAAGTTACAACTATCGATTCTTTCCAGCAACATGAATAATAGTAGGACTGAGAATCATTCTGTCTTCTACCTGGGATGCTCTTAAGTTAGGGAAGCCAAAGGCTGCAGTGATTCTCGGAAGAACATGCTCCTTACTATCCACTCACCTTTAAAAACGTAATAATCCAACCATGTCAGAGTAGGAAAAGAGGGGAGACAAGGGAAAAAGCAGCAGAGGAATAGCACTCATGGTTATTTTTAATTTTGGCCTCAAAGAAAGGAGATTAAATCCTCTAATGCCACCAGTCTTGTATCTCCACAGGTTAGTAAGGATGGGAACACATGTGAGTAAAACCTAAATATCCCAACGTGGGAAAAGGATGAGGCACATTCGTAAAGGTGTAGGTATACTCAATAGCATATGGAAAGAAAATGGAAAGTATGCAATGGGGAGAACATGAGTATAGGGGGCACTAAAACACCAAAGATTTAGAAGGAAGAAAACTAAAGAAAAAAACAGAGTACATGCAGATAAATCAATGAAGTACCCTAAAATTAGAAAGAAGGATAAGTAATAAACCCTCAAAGAGATAACAAAGTGCTCTCAACAAAGATTACAAGGCAAATGTAATGCCTGATGAATCACAGAATCTCATAAAATCACAAGAGATCATAAGACAAGAATCTTTGCCAGAATGATTTAAAAGCAAAATTAAATTCACAAGTGACAAAACTGGTAATGGAAATATGTAAAAATAAATATAGCTCTGAATACTGAAGTTTAAAAAAAACTCAATTGCAAAATTAGAGGAAAAATTAATCCATAATGCAGAGTTTCTGAACTGAAGGAAAGAGAAGTTAAAATATTTGTAATGCAAAAGTACTGAAGTGGATGAAAATTTGGCAGAGCAAGAAGAGGATTAATTTAAGAGGTAGCATGGCATAATTGAAACAGCCTAAGCATTGGGGCTACAGATTACCTCGATTCAATCCCAGGATTGATACTCTCTATCTTTGAGACCTTAGACAAGTCATTTAACTGCTGTGGGTCTAAAAAGCTACATCTATAAAACTAGGGCATTGTATCTACTATCCTGAGGTCCCTTCTAGTTCTATGACCCTATCCATCTTCTTCTTAAATCAGGAATGGGGAACCTGTAGCCTAGAGGTCAAAGGTGGCCTTCCAGGGCCTTGGGTGTGGCCTTTTGAGTCCAAGTTTTCCAGAATAAGCCCTTTTATTAAGAGTATTTGTTCTGTGAACCTCAGATTTAGTTAAAATGCCACACTTGAGGAGCTAGGGAGCCATATATGACCTTTAGGCTACAGGTCCCCCATACCTGTCCTAAAAGAATATGACAAAACCTAAAAACAACAATGAAATGTGTTATAGAATGAATAACAGAACTAAACCCCACAGTTTGATCCTTATAAGAAACATATACAAAGAATAAAGAAATTCATACATTTTATTTATGTTTTAGCAATAAAAATAATTCCAAGAAAAAAAGAAATTCATACATTCAAAATATGAAGTAGGAATAAAATGTACTCTTTATTGGGTGAATCTATAAAAAGTATGAATCACAAGCATATGACCTGGCAAAGATTGGATGTTAAAATATATAGTATCAAGAGGGATAGACAAGTGACTTATTTTATGATTTTTTTTAAATTTGGAATCCTACCTAAATTTTCATGTTTCCTTATCATTTAGAGGAAAATAAGAAAAAAAATTTTCAAAGAAAAAAAGGGAAAAGAAAAAAAATGAAGGGGGAATAGAGCTTCTATAATCATTCTTTTTCTCCTCTCTGTCCCTGTCATCAAATTAAACATATGATGGCAATCTTACTTAAATGCTTAGGTAAATCAGCGATCTTGGTATGGTATGTGTGTTCATCTTTTTTTGCCAAAGAAGACCATGCAATCAGAAAATTAATGACATGATTTGCACTTGACTTTGTTTTAAGTGAGGGAGGGCTATGCATGTCACCAACCTTACTTTTCCACCAGAGCCACCTAAATTCAGTGACCAGATATTCATCAGGATGACTGGAGATGACCCAGAATGAGGCAATTGGGGTTAAGTGACTTGCCCAAGGTCACACAGTTATTGAGTGTCAAGTGTCTGAGGTGAGGTTTGAACTCAGGTCCTCCTGACTCCTGCACTGGTGCTCTATCCACTGCACCACCTAGCTGCCCCATCTTTGTACAGTGAATATGCCCTAAACATCCTGTCCTTATTTTCTGGGTCTTCACCCAGTTCTTCTGTGTATGTATGCATGTATGTATGTTTGTATGTTTTTATCAAAGCATCCTATATTTCTTTTAATGTGGCAAGGAAATTAAGGCACAGAGAAAAGAGTACAGTCAGAAAAGTCTGGGTTCAAATCCTGTTGCTAAAGCAAACTGGCAGTGTGAAAATGGATGTCATTTAACATCTCTGAGCATTTTTCTACTAAGTTATAAATTGCTCTCCATATGTATCAGGAGAGGGGATTCCCTCACAGACAAACTCACAGGTGGTCCTTGACATGTTGATTAATGTAGCACTCACACTTGTCCAGATGTTCTCCCTTCACTCTAAATACATGATTATCCCATCTACTTTTACAGTCATTCATGCCCTTGATAATGACTTTCTTCACAACTTCTTGCCTTAAAATAATTACCAACAATATGAACCAATATATATATATATATTTAGTATATGTGGCATATGTGCAACTATACACACATACACATACATATATACATGTATATGCATGCATACATACATAAGTCCAATTAATTTTTTCAGTTGTACTTAATCTTTCATAATCCCGTTTGGGGGTTTCTTGACAAAGATACTGGAATAGTTTGATAAACTGAGGCAAACAGGGTTAAATGGCTTACCCAGGGCCACATAGCTAGGAAGCATCTGAGGACAGATTTGAATTCAGGAAGATGAGTCTTCCTGATACCAGGCTCATCACTTTATCTACTGTGCCACTTACCTGATGTGTATGTGTATGTATATATGTGTACATGTATATATGTATGTGTCACTTACCTGATATGTGTGTATGTGTATATATGTATACATATGCACATACATATACATGCAAACATATGTGCATAGACATGCACATATGCATATGAACATACACACATGCATGCATACATATATTCATGGAGTAAAACAAAACTATCCAGCTGCTTGTCGTTCTCTGGGTCAACCTTTTTCTACCTTGTTCCGTTATGGATATTCAGACTCATGATGCCATTTTATGATCACTAATCTAGGTATATTCAAGTACTTCTTAAATGTTCTATACATACAATAAGGTCAATGCCATATAGAGAACTAACAATTAGCCTCAAAGCTAGGGAATCAAGTTCAAATCCTTTCTGTGACATATATTTATGTATTACCCTAGGCAATTAGTAACCTTTCATTGTTTTAGGTAACTGTCTATGTTGAAATGAGCAGCTAGATGATGCAGTGATTGGACTTTCAGGTCTAGAGTCAGGAAGACTCCTCTTTATGAGTTCAAATATGGCCTCAGACACTTACTAGCTGTGTGAACCTAGACAAGTTTCTTAACTTTATTTGCTTCAGTATCCTCATCTGTAAAATGAACCAGAGAAGGAAATGGCAAACCCCTTTAGTATCTTTGCCAAGAAAATTCCAAATGGCTCATGAAGAGTCAGCAGGACTGAAATGACTAAACAATTGTATAGAAAAGAAGGTGCTGACCTGCATTAGTAGAGGGAGATTCCTAATGTGGGTATGTCTCTCTCCTAATTAAATAACAAGTCTCTTTTACTAATTAAAACACAGGCTCTCCATAGTTTCTCTATACATACTGTGACCTTAGACAAGCTATTCAACTTCCAGTGACCCAAGGGCCAGGACTGTCCAGCAAGCAAAAGTTTGCTGATTTGCACTGAGAGAGGGAATTTCCACAAGTCAGATTCCGCATAGCAGTTAAATGAGATCTAGACTCCAAACAATAACATATACCAGATATGATGCTAGATTTTGAGGATAAAATAGTGAAATAATATTTAGCTCCTGCCTGGAAGAAATATATAATCTAGTAAGAGAAGTATATTTATGTTCTCTTGAAAGAAGCTATAAGAGAAATACATTTTCCCTGAGCTATCCCTCTAGGCAGCCAGACATGGGCTTCTTGACCTCTCAAAGTGAAAAAGTTAAGAGGTTATGGGTCAGAATAGCTGCTTATAATAGGTTTCTTCATAGCAAGTAAACCTTTATGAATCTCTTTAGAAGCTATATCCTACAGCTCTTAGGATGGTAACATTAATATCAATGATTCCTCAAGAGATGCCTGGGATTTCTCAACATAGCAAAGAAGTAGTAGGGAAAGGTGAAAGGAAAGAGTGAAGAGACTGATGCCACATTTAAGTTATTCTAGGAACTAAACTTAGAAAAAGGAAGAAGACAATAAGAGAAAAATGTCAATTCCTCTTAATCATTTTTCCTTCTCTATTGTCTACCTGCATATGCACTTAGCCCCTTACTACGCTGTTAAAAGCATAGAACAATAGAATAAAAGTTGGAAGGGACCTCAGACAGAGGTCATCATCCCCAAAGCAGAAATGCAAGCAAAAGAAGGTTTTCCAAGGCCAGCGATGTCTAGAGGTTCATCACATGACTCTACTGAAAGGGAAGTTCATGTAGTATATTTACAAGATAGCTTGATTTAAATACATTTGATATAAATTTGTTGTTTCATTTTCTAACTTTAACAGTAAAATCAGCTATACTTCAAAGCTTGAGTTAAAGAAATCAAAGAACTGAGCAGATTACACAAAAATAATTTTAATTAAAAAATGCCACCAAACTAAATGATGATGATGATGATGATGATGAAAGGTCATCAAAATGCCTCCTCTCTGCCTTCCTTTATTATCTATAGTACAAACTCTTCCTTTCGGTAAAATTAGAATGTATTTTAAAAGCAACAATAAAAGACAATTGGAGATTGAGGTAAGGATTAGAAAGAGCTCTTCACATTCATGGAGCAGCTAGGTGACTCGTAGATAGAGTGCCAGCTCTGAAGTCAGGATCTGAATTCAGTTACTTACTAGCTGTGTGGCTCTGGGCAAGTAGATATACCGTTTGTTTCAGTTCCCTTATCTGTAAAATGAACGAGAGGCAAACCACTCCAGTATCTTTACCAAGAAAACCCCAAATCCAGACGAAGAGTCAGACAATATTGAAAAAAGACTGAGCAACCATATATTCGTAAGCTAGAACTTAAAATGTCTGACCCACTTTGCATAAAAATGAATGGCATTTCAAAGTATATACATTTGTTTTGATTTTTAAGTAGTAGAAACATCCCTATAAGTGAATGCAAGTTCTACAAAACATTCTTTATTCCCTTGAAACTTATTGTTAATATGTTGAATTCCACTTGTTCAGTATCCTGAATTTCACTCACAGATTGGGCTAGTCTTTGTCTATGCTCATTCTGGAAATGAGTAAGGAGTGAATAACATGAAAATAACCAATTGTTGCAACCATCTCTTTACAGATTTAAGGTAAAAACCCTGTCTCCCTTTTCTATGCTCCTTCAGCCACTATAATAAAATAAAATCAACCAAATTTAGGTTGTATTTTTTGAAGAAACTGTGATTTAAAATCTCCAAAGCACAAAAACATTCCATTTCTCATCCAGCTTCCTCCCACATATCAGCATCAAAATGACACCATTATTTTGAGTGATAATATGTTATAATTATAGAATATATTTATCACTATTAATCCTATTCCTGTTGATTTCTGAGCAAAATTTGAATACTTTAGTATTTTTTGTTATTTCAAGGCCACAACATATTGAAGGAGGCAATAATAAAAAAATCTGCTTCACTTCAGAGCAAAATAAACAAATAAACCTATATGTTATGCTGGAAAAAAGACCTACTTCTAAATTTAAGATGAAAAATGAAATATTTTATTAACATTAAAATATGTAAACATATGTATATAAATTTGTATGTATATTTGTACACATAAAATATTTGTGTGCATATCCATATCCATCTATCTATCTATCTATATATTAAAGATATGCACATACAAATATTTTTTCCTCCCTTCCCTCCTTTCTTCCTTACCTTTTTCCTTTCTTCTCTTCTTCCTTCCTTTTTTCCTTCCCTCTTTTTTTTGTTCTTTTATGCTTCTCCCACAATGTATGAAATTTAGGCCAGAAAGGCAGAGTGATTTATCAGTCAAGTGGTAGGATTTACCTTCTTCTTAATAAAGATAGAGGACTAACTAGAGGAATATTCCATATACTGTCAGATATAGTTACTTTATTCTTTGTTTTGGGCTTAACTTTTGTATTGATTCTTGTTATTGTCCATTGTTGTCATAAGTAAGGGTTTAACAAAGATGAATATTAGCAAATGACTTGTATCAGAAGCAAAAATCATCTACCTATATATCTGTATATATATATACATTATATATAACTTATCAAAATAAACTTATTTTTGATTCAGTTTTTTTAGATTGATGCCTTTTGTTTTTTCATCACATTTACTTCTGAATATATTCCTCTCCTGCTTTTCTACCAGGCAAACTTTCCTTTGAAATAAAGAAAAAAGAAAAACTCAGCAATACAATGTCTGACAGCATATATAATATTCTATATCCATGGTCCCCTAGGTCTGCAAAAAAACAAGACAGGTACATTCTTTTCAGCCTTTTTTTGTGTGTCCAAGCATTGTTGCTATAATTATACAGTATTTGCTTTCATTCTTTTAAATAAATTCTTAAATATAAATTATATGTTAAATTTGAGGTCAGAAAGTATATGACATTCTTACTGGTGTAGTGGCTACTTTTTGCCCCAGAACCTTCTTTCAGTTATGGAAGTAAAGGATGAGAGAAGGAGGGATCTTCAGGGGAAAGGGATAGAAGCCCATTCAGATCAAGTCCTTATGTAAAGGACATTTTTAAACTAAGGAATACTGAGGTTAATTTACTCAGTTCTTCATTTCCTCCTAATGAATTCATGGGATAGGTGGGAAAAGGAAGGAAGGGGAGAGTTATTTTGTGTGTACTCCTCAATCCATCCATTGGGGTCTGTCCCACACTTTGCCCTCATAGTGAATGAAATTCTAAAGTGATTTCTCTTTCCTTGTTCTATTCATAGTTGCATTCTAAACATGGTACCTATTAGTTAAATGCCAATGTGTCTGATTCCTTCATCTGCAAAATAAAGACAATAATACTGACCACCTATGATGATTTGAAACTATTACAAGGACTTTTCAAGTGGGGGTACTATTCCTTTAATGATTAATCATACAACAATAGTAAGGGCCCCAGTCCTGGAAATCAAGGTCCTGTCTCAGGATTGGCTGTCCTCATTGTCCCTCAGTACAGCAATCTTCCCAGATGACTTCTTTTCCCATTTTAGCATCAGGCGGTTGAAACAGGCTTATGCCAGTTCTTCTGTTCTGATGGCTGAGCCAAAAAGACAGGAAATCATTACAGTGAAAACATTTCTAGCAAAGGTCACTTTAATAGAAAATTACATCAATCACCTTGAAAAAGAAAAAAAAAGTACATTTCAATTGATGTCATTTGTCCATGGGATGGCATCAGCTTTACTTTCTAACCTGAGTTTCTAAAAAGTTAGTCTAACTCTCCATGAAAGCACATTAAAAATTAACTCTGCCATCAGCAGTGATTTGAATCTTTGGAGAGGCAGGAAGGAGATACTTATTAGCTAATTCCTGTCAAAAGCTAAATGGTTACCCATTAAGTGGGGTGATAGTGCATTTTTTTTGTTTCTTTGTGTGCATATCATCTTGGACATCTCTCTGAATAAGAGATAAGTGCTTACTTTTAAACACATTTTTCTTCCACTAGCTTTTGTGAGATAGTTTGTGATTTGTTGATGAAAAGGAGAGCATTTCTTGCTTTGATGAAAATCTTATGAGATAAAGTGACCAACGAAACCAGCAGCATAGAGTGGAAGCGACTAATCCAGAGCTGTACAAGAATGGCCTCTATATTATACTGCAAAGGTGGTCATTCAGTCTTTCACTTGACTATCTCTACGGAAGATGGGCCTTCGCCTTATGACAGAGCCTATAAAATCAGCCCAAGCAATCACTGTTACGACTCTCTCGATGTTCCAAGCTGTTCATGCTGTCCCCAAATTATCTTGTATTTATTCTGTATATATTTGGTATATATTTTGTATGCACACACATATGTGTGTGTGTGTATGTAGGTATGTATGCATGTAGCTGTTGCTTCCTTTAATGTTTATTTTTGAAGATCTGAAACTATTTCTTTTTTGCTTTTGTATCCCCAATGCCAGCTCAGTGCCTGGTACTCTTAGTCCCTTAATAAGTACTTGTTTATTACTAGATTCCACTTTTAGATAGCTCTGTGCTTTATTTTCCTGACATCAAGCTGTATTTGCATCATTTCTAGTTTAGCTCTCTAGGAGCAAATAGAATAACTCTAATCCATATCCCTGGGAACAATACTTTAAGTAGTGTAAGAAAGTTATTTTTCCTTTTGTCTTCTTTCTTCTTCATGCTAAGTATGCCAAATTTCTTCAATACATTTTACATAGACTGAATTTGGAACCTTGACAAAACACAACAAAAAACATATTAAAGGACTTAACATTCTACATTACAATATTGGAATAGGTTTTTTAAAGGGTGCCGGACAAAATCAGAGTTTTCCTTACCAGTTATGAATGGAAGTGCTTTTTTTCTTTAAACTATAAGTCAATTTGTGTTTATTGAAGTTTTTTTTTTTTTATTTAGGCTGTTTAATGCTGATGATTGTATACTCCTCAAGAGCAGAGATCATATCTCCTTTAATCATGTATCTACCTGAGGGGTTAGCAAAATACTTTACTCATAGGAGTTACAAATTAAAAATTTATTAAAGAATGAATGATCAGCTGTCTTGGAGAGACTATATTACACTGGCACCAGAAAATACTCTAGCATCTGATGTTTTTGTTGAGTGGTATGGTAGAATTAATACAAAATTTAAAAAAGAGTTGGAGATGTAGAAGAGGAATAATGAGTCTACTATATCTTTCTACATATGTCCATGAATCACTGAACCTAAAGTTGACAGCCCAAGGTAAAACTAAAATCATGGGAGGCTGAGAATTGAAATATTTAAGACTATTTGTGAAATGTGTTCCGATAATTACTTAGAATTTTGATTAGTTATTTTATAACATTTGTGAACCATGGGCAATATTTTAACAACTTAATATTAGAAGATAACATTAGAGGAACATATCTGATGAGTATCTGTATAGGTGGAGGAGATCAGCCAGTGACAAGAGAAAAGATTTTGAATTTGCATTACATGCATGGGAAGCAATAACAAAATCAAGAAATAAAAAGACAACCAGGAGAACTTGGTGCATAGCAATGACCAGTGCGTGAAAGTTTTTTTCTGGTAGACTTGGAACTTCGTAACAATGCAAGAACTTAAAAAAAAAAATTCCCAATGTTTTTCCAAGGCAAAATGCCTTCAACACTCAGAGAAAGAACTAGAATTCATTTGCAGAATGTAGCAGATCATGTGTGTGTGTGTGTGTGTGCGTGTTTGTATATTATGTTTTGATTTGTTATATGATTTCTTCCATTTATTTTAGTTTGTCTACATAGCATGACTATAGTGAAAACGTATTCAATAGGAAAGTATATGTGGATCCTATATAGAATTGTATGCTGTCTTGGGAGGGGGGTAGGTGTGAGGGGGTTAAAATCTAAATTTGGCAGTAGTGATTGTAGAACATTTAAAAAAAAGAAATAAAAAGACAAATTCTACACCAGTTGCTTAAAACGTTTTTGATACTTCTAGGGAGGGGAAGTTAGTAGGAAATACTCAACTGAAAAGCAATTTATGAAAAAAAATTGTCTCACAAATTGTTATCCTTTGTTTTTCAGTTCTCAGGGAGGCTTCTTAAGAGCTAGATCTTTTGGATTTGAACAGAGAAAGATCTGGGGTCTTCCCAAGGTAAGTGATATACAAACACTTAGAGAAATGATAGAGATACAGGTATATAGGTGGTGATAGTTACCTAGAAAAAAGAAAGATAAAGGGAGAGAAAAAGGAGAAAAAGAAAATACACATACAATGTGGGGATGTCCTGAAAGTAAAATCAGTAAAGGTTTGGATCCAGAGAAGAAAAGGCTGAAGTCCACTCATGATAACCCAGGATAGTTCCAGAGGGAGCATCCTAGTTTCCAAAGGAGAGAAGTTGGAGATAAAATCTAGAGATGCCCAAGAAGTGAGGTCACTACATTCATTCATTCATTCATTCATTCATTCATTCATTCACTTATTCTTTTGACTGTTCAATAAATATTTATTTAGCACATATTATTTTCAAATTATTATGTCAAAAGGTGTTATGGTAGCTGCTTGCTTAACTATCTTCAACAAAACAGCATGTTATCAATATTATCACCTGACGCTATTACATACCATTTGTTTGGACTAAGTAGGAGATGGAATTAAGGATTATAATTTGCCTCTCCCCATTAAGCTATAGTCAGAATAAAAAATAGTTCCAATAAGGATTTGGATGTTTTGGATTAAGGAGAGACTTTCTGTTTATGAATAGTGTAAGACGATGATCCAAAACTGCCACCATTCTAACCACGTATGCTACATTTAAGATCCGTCAGAGTTCGTAATGTGTTACTTCCAACTTTCAAGAGAGTAGAATTAAATTAGGGAGACTTAGATCCTAGCAATACATAAATAAATAATAAAGTAGAAATAAAATTTAAAAATTTACAAAGTGGAAAATGTCAGTTTTTATAACACAACTCTTTTTTTAGTTTGCATATTTTACATTTGGGAAAATATTCTTCTGTTTCTTTCTGTTTTCAGTTTTGTTAGAATGTAACTATACTATTGTATTCTGATTATTATTTTTATTTCTTCAGATTTTGTTGTGATTTCACCTTACTCGTGCTATTTTATTGATATGATTTCCTGCCCTATGTTTCATAATTATTGACTAAAAGTTTAAGAATTTTATAGATAATTTCAAAGAACCAGTTTTTAGTTTTACTTATAATTGCTATGGATTTAAATTTGTGGTTTGTTTCCCTTCTAATTGTGAATACTACCTCTTTTGTTCTTATATTAAGTTTGTTTTTTCTTGGCTTTCTAACTTTTAGCATGCATATTCAGTTCATAAATCTACTCTTTTTCTATTTTATTAATGTTTGTAGAGACATGATTTTCCCCGAGGACTGCTTTAGCATTATCACAGTAATTTATTATCCCAAAAATTTTAGTACATTATTTAATTATCATCTTATTTCATGTAATTATTAATTGTTTGACTTGCTCATTACATAGGACTTTAGTTTTAAGTCTCTAATTGGATCTATTTCTTCATAGTCACTGAACCAAGGACTATTTCCATTTCATTAGGGTCTGCAAGGCTGTATTAACTATTTCTGCCATTTTTATTTTTAGCAATATCTGTTAGACCCAATACAATAATATTCCATTACATTGATATAACACAATTTGTTCAGCCATTCCCAAGCTGATGAGCATTCCCTCAATTTCTAATTCTAGGCCACCACAGAAACCGCTGCTGTAAATATTTTTGCACATGTGGGCCTTTTTTTCCATTTTTACGATCTCTTTAAAATACAGCCCTAGAAGTATTGCTGGATCAAAGGATACACCCATTTTATAGTCCTTTGGGGATAGTTCTAAATTGCTCTCTGGAATGGTTCTATCATCTCACAACTCTACCAATAATGAATTAATATTCCATCTCTCTCACTTCTCCAACATTTATCATCTTCCAGTTTTGTCATGTTACTCAATCTGATAGGTATGATGTGGTACCTCAGAGATGTTTTGGTTTGCATATCTCTAATCAATAGTGAATTAAAGCATTTTCAGACACTAGTCTTTCCCAGTTTTTTGCTTCCTTCCTATTCTTGGTTGCCTTGACTTTGTTTGTGATGAAACTTTTCAATTCAATGTAATCAAAATTATCCATTTTGCATTTTAAAATGTTTTCTATATCTTGTTTGGTTATAAATTTCTCCATTCTCCATAAATCTGACAAAATATCCCTTGCTCCCCTAATTTGCTTGTAGCCTGTATAACTAGATTGTGTACCTATTTGGACTTTGTTTTGGTATAGGGTGTCAAACATTGGTTTATGCCCAGTTTCAACCACACTATTTTCTAGTTTTCACAGCAGCTTTTGTCAGATAGTGAGCTCTTATCCCAGAAGCTGAGGTCTGTGCATTTATTAAACAGTAGACTGCTACAATCACTGACAACTGTGTCTTATATACCTAACCTATTCCAATGATCAACTCCTCTATTGCTTAGCCAGTAGCAACAGCTTTTGATGATTTCTGCTTTGTAATTCAATTTCAGACCTGGTATGTCTAGGCCATCTTGCCTAGCATTTCTTTTCATTTATTCCCTTGATATTCTGGGCCTTTTTTTCTTCCAGGTGAATTTTGATATTATTTTTCTAGCTCTAGAAAGTAAATTTGATAATTTGATTGGTATGGCACTGAATAAATACATTAATTTATGTAGAATTGCCATTTTTATTATATCAGCTTGACCTACCCACAAGCAACTGATGTTTTCCTGATTATTTAGATCTGATTTTATTTGTGCAAAGAGTGCTTTGTAATTGTGTTCATGTAGTCCCTGGGTTTGTTTTGGCAGGTAGACTCCCAGCTATTTTATAGAGTCTATTGTAACTTTAAATGCAAATTCTCCATCTCTTGCTGCTGGTCTATGTTAGTAATATATAGAAATGCAGATTATTTATCTGGGTTTATTTTTTATCCTTCAACTTTGCTGGATTGTTTATTATTTCAAGTAGTTTTCAACTTGATTTTCTAGGATTCTCTGAGTATATCACCATATCATCTGCAAAGAGTGATAATTTAGTTTCTTCTTTGCCTATTCTAATTCCTTCAGTTTCTTTTTCTTCTCTTATTGCTAAAGTTAACATTTCTAGTATTATGTAGAATAACAGTGGTGATAATGGACATTTTTGTTTCACCTAGATCTTATTGGAAATGTGTCTAGCTTATCCCCATTACATATAATATATGCTGATGGTTTTAGGTAGATACTACTTATTATTTCAAGGAAGGCTTCATTTATTCCTATGCTTTCCAGTGTTTTCAATAGGTATGAATGTTGTATTTTTCCAAAAGCTTTTCCGCATCTGTTGAGATAATCTTATGATTTCTGTCAGTTTTGTTGTTGATATGATCAATAATGCTGTTAGTTTTACTAATATTGAACCACTCTTATATTC
Organism: Bettongia penicillata ogilbyi; assembly: GCA_023548195.1. Classification (NCBI taxonomy): domain Eukaryota; kingdom Metazoa; phylum Chordata; class Mammalia; order Diprotodontia; family Potoroidae; genus Bettongia; species Bettongia penicillata. The sequence continues at coordinate 616,023 of JAJHZJ010000047.1, read as the reverse complement.
TTGGTTATAATTCTACCTGATGAAAGTACATTATTCTTGTGATAAGTTGCTGTAATCTTTTTACTAGTGTATTGTTTAAAATTATTGCATCTATATTCATTAGGTAAATTGGTCTGTAATATTATTTTTCTGTTTGGTTCTTCCTAATTTAGGTATCAGAACCATATTTGTATCATAAAAAGAATTTGGCAGGATTCTTTTCCTCCTTACTTTTCCCTAATAGCCTATATAGTATTAGAATTAACTGTTCTTGAAATGTTTGATAGAATCCACTTGTAAATCCATCTGGCCCTGGAGATTTTTTCCTAGGGAGTTCATTGATGACTTCTTCAGTTTCTTTTTCTGAGATGGGCTTAAGTAGTTTACTTTCTCTTCTGTTAATCTGGGCAATTTATATTTTTGCAAATATTCACCCATTTCACTTAGATTGTCAAATATATGGGCATATTGTTGGACAAAGTAATTTCTAATTATTGTCTTAATTCCTCTTCACTGGAGATTAATTCACTCTTTTCCTTTTTGATTACAAGAATTTTGGTTTTCTTCTTTTTTTTTTCAAATCAAATTGACCAAAAGTTTATCAATTTTATTGTTTTTTTCACAAAACTACCTCTAAATTTTATTTATTAATTCAATAGTCTTCTTAATTTCAATTTTATTAATATCTCCTTTGGTTTTCAATATTTCTCATTTGGCCTTTATTTGGGGATTTTCGGTTTGTTTTTCACTGGTTTTTTTCAGTTGCATGCCAAATTCATTGATTTCCTCTTTCTCTGTTTTATTCACATGGAGCCGCTAGGTGGTGCAGTGGATAGAGTACCAGTGCAGGAGTCAAGAGGATCTGATTTCAAATTTCACCTCAGACACTTAATGCTTACCAGCTATGTGACCTTGGGCAAGTCACTTAACCCCAATTGCCTCATCTTGGGTCATCTCTGGTTATCCTGATGAATATCTGGTCACTGGATTCAGATGATTCTGGAGTAGAAGTGGGACTGCTGACATGCACAGCCCTCCCTCACTTCAAAAAGCAAAGTCAAGTGCAAGTCATGTCATTATTTCTCTGATGGCCTGGTCTTCTTCAGCAAAAAAAGGACAAACATATTTTATTCATGTAAACATTCAGAGATATATAAAATTTCCCCTAAGAACTGCATTTGCTGCATCCCATAAGATTTAGTAGGATATCTCATTATTGTTATTCTCTTTAATGAAGTTACTGATTTTCTGTGACTTTTTGTTTGACCCACTCAATCTTTAGGATTAGACTATTTAGTTTCCAATTAATTTTTGGTCTATGTTTCCATGGCCTTTAATTACATATAATTTTTTGCCCCATGATCTGAAAAGCATGCATTGACTATCTCTGCCTTTCTGCACTGGATTGTGAGGTTTTTATGCCCTAGTACATAGTCACTTTTTGTGTATGTGCAATATACCACTGGGAAAGAGATATATTCCTTTCTTGCTCCATTAAGTTTTCTCCACATGTCTATCATATCTAACATCCAGAATTCTATCCATGTCTTTAACTTCTTTCTTTTTTATTTCGATGTTAGATTTATCAAGTTCAGAATAGCTTTGTTGTCTATTTCTTCCTGTAACTTCCTTAGCTTCTCCTCTAAGCATTTGGATGCTACACCAACTGGTGCATATATGTTTGCTAATGAATTGTCTATGGTGCCTGTTAGCAGGATGTAGTTACCTTCCTTATCTCTTTTGATTAGATATATTTTTGCTTTTTCTTTGTCTGAGATTAGGATTGCTACCCCTACTTTTTTTTTTTACTTCACTTGAAGCATAAAGTATTCTATTCTAATCTTTTACTTTTATGCTTTGTGCATCTCCCTGTTTCAAATGTGTTTCTTATAAACAATATATTGTAGCATTATCGTTTTAATCCATTCTGCTATCCACTTCAGTTTGATGGGAGAGTACAAACCATTCACATTCACAATTCCAGTTACTATCTCTTTCTCTCCATCCTATCCCCCATTTATGCTTTTATTTCTCCCTTCACCCTTCCCCTCCTCAAAAGAGTTTTACTTTTGATCGCTGCCTCCCTCACTCTTTGCTCCCTTCTATCAGCCCCCTCCCTTTTATTTCCCTTTTCCCTTACTACTTCTTCCTTACCTTCTAACTATCCCCTCCCTTTTCATTGCCCTTTCCCCTCCTATTGCCTGTAGGGGAAATTAGATTTCTTTACATATCTGAGTATATTGTTTCCTCCTTAAATCAAATCCAATGACAGTAAAGCTTAGACAATGTTCATCTCCCTCCTTTCTTTCTCCCTACTATGATGTGTCTTTGTGCCTCTTCTTGTGGTATAATTTATCTTTTTCTGCCTTCTTCTTTCCTCTTCTCCCATTCCAATCTCTTCTCACCTTTTTTTATCATCCTATGAGTTAATTTATACCCACTCCTTTTATCTATGTATATCCTTTTTAAATGTTATAATAAATATATAATTCTCAAGATAAACAAGTGTCATCCTTGAATAAAGTAATGTAAACAGTTTGCCAGTATTGAATAACAAGGTCTTTTTTTTTCCTTTTTTCCCCCCATGTTTACCTTTTTATGTCTTTCCTGTGTCCCCTTTTTATTTGAAGATCACATTTTCAATTGAGCTCTGGTCTTTTCATCAGAAAGGTAGGGAAATCCCTTATATCATTCAATGTCCATGCCATTGCCTGAAAGTTTATGCTGTGTTTTGCTGGGTAATTGATCCTTGGCTGTAATACAAGCTCCTTTGCCATACAGAATATCATATTCCAATCTCTCTTTGAAGGCAAAAGTTTCAAAGTCCTGTGTGTAGACTGTAGTTACTTGATATTTGAATTGGTTCTTTCTGGCTGCTTGCAGTATTTTATCCTTGACCTGCTTGTTCTGGAATTTGGTGATACCATTCCTTGGCATTTTTAATTTGGAATCTCTTTCAGGAGATGATTGGTAGATTCTTTTGATGACGATTTTGTCCTCTGAATTTGAGATCTCAGGGAAGTTTTCCTTGATGATTTCTTGGAAGATATTGCCCAGGCTCTTTTTTCAACATGGTTTTCCAGTAGACCAATAAACCTTAGATTTTCTCTCCTGTAGATATTTTCAAAATCAGCTTTTTCTTTCCAATAAGACATTTTAAATTTTCTCCTATTTTTTTCCATTATTTAGATTTTGTTTGACATATTCTTGATGTCCCATAAAGTCTTTAGCTTCTACTTGCCTAATTTTATTTTTTTAACAAATTGTTTTCTTCAGTTAGCTTTTGTGCCTCCTTTTCCAATTGTCCAGTTTTTCTGGGTACCTTTTGTACTTCTGTATCCTTTTGGCCAATTTTACTTTTTAAGGAGCTGTTCTCTTCAGTGAATTCTCTTTTCCATTTTGTCAATTGTATTTGTAAAATCATTGCTCATTTTTTCTTATACCTCTCTAATTTGACTTTTAAAATCCTCATTGGACTTCTCCAAGAATGCTTTTTGGGCTTGATACCAGTTCATATTCTCTTTTGAGATTTCAGATGTGACTATATTGTCAGTGCTGTCCTCTTCTGAATTTGTATTTTGATCTTTCCTTTCCCTGTAGTAAGACTCTATGTTCTCTGCTTTTCTGATTTGTTTCTTTCTCATTGCAATTGCCTTTTTGCCTTTTAAAGTGGATCTCTGCTTCTGGTCCACAGAGGACTCTGTCCCACCTTCCTTGTGCTGGGAGCTTAGAGCCTGTTTACTGACTTTGTGTGCTGTGGTCTCTGGTTCCTTCAGGCAGAGGTTGCATAATGCTGCAGATTACCTGGTGCTGAGCTGGCTGTTATGTGTCTACGCTAAGGCCAAGGCCAATTTTTTCTGAGTTTCCCTGGAGTTTCCACTGAAGCTCAGGGCATGAGGTGTGAGAGAGAAGTGGTCTGGCTTTTGGAGGTCTTTTCCTCCCCTGGAGCTTAGCTAGAGATAGACAGGCTCAACAGCTGGTGAACCCCATCTGTGCTAGTGTTTGCCCAATTCCCCTGGCTATATTAAGGCACACCTGAGTTCCTGGTGTTGGTACTTATCTGTTCCACCATTTTGGGGCTCAAAATCTCTTGCTGGTCTGCTGAGTTGAGGCTTACTGGGATGCCTCATTTCCTGGGCTAGTCCTCCTCAGCCATGGCAAGAGGTACTCTCCCTGTCAATATCCCCAGTCTCCGGAGCTGAAAGACTGCTGTTCCCCTTATGCGGTCTCCACTATTCCAAGATTTTTCCTGGGGAAATACCTGGGTTTTTCAAGGTCAACAAAGGTAGGGTGAGAGTGTTTAAAGTTTACTCTGCCATCTTGGCTCTCAGAAGTTTAATCAGATGACTTTCAAACATTTAGTCTTTGGGCTGATCATAGGTCCTGCACTTCTCTCTCATTCAGTTCCACTGGACTCCCATTCTGTCCTGTTAGGTTTGAGAATCCACACTGCTCCTGATTCAGTCCACCCAGGGCCATTCCCACCCCACTATGCCCGAGTCCATGCTAGTGTAGCTCACACACTCTAGGCTCTCCCAGCTAGGTGTGATACATCTTTTTTGTGTACCTTCTGGGCTGTCCAAGGCTGGAAATATGCCACACTCTGTCTCTTAGTGGATTCTGCCACTCTAAAATTTGTTTAGATTCACTTTTTAGAGGTATCTGAAGGAGTTTGTGGATGCACTCAGGTTCATCTCTGCATTCGCTCCCTCTTCTTCAAGGTTTTTTCTTTTTTTAATTGATACTGGTATATTGTCTGGTTGGTTTTTTTTGGATAATATGCTTTCCTTGTTTATCTCTTTTTTGAATGTTTGCTTTTGCTTTGTAAACTAACATATCGCAATTCCTGCTTTTTGTATTCATTTGATGCACAATATTTTTTTTCTATCACCTCCATTTTGTTTTGCATATACATGTTTTTTAAGTGATTTTTGTGAATAACTAATAATAGTTTTTTTTTTCCTCATTCAATACAATTTGTTTTACTTTGTTGGAGTATTTAACATATTCCCATTTAAAATTATGAAATTAAGTTTATATTCTATTTCTTTTTCCTCTAATAGTTTTTCAAGTTACTTTTCCCTTTTCTGCTATAGACAAAATGCTATATTCCTTCAGTTACTTTGGCTTATTCATTCTTATGTTGACCCTATTCCTACTATCTTCTTATTACCCTTCAAACTCCTCTTCCTTTCCTTACCTCTTTCCTTTGATGGTTTTGTTTCTTAATTCTATTTTCTTTCATGTTTTTATCTGGTGATTTAACTCTCCTTCCCACTTTTTTTTTGCTTTCAGTAAATTTAATAATGTTCATTAATTTTTTGTGTGTTTTCCTGCCAGAGAAAGTTTCTCTCATTGTCTATCCTCTCTCTCTAGATACTCATTCTTTGATTCCTGCTCCTACAAATATTTAGTTCCTCTATATTTCCTATAGTCCTCATGGAGTAATAAATAATGAAAACTTCTAAAGTATCCATTCTAAACTCTAACCAACTTCTGCCACTGACTTGTGTAGCTTGCCCCTTGTATTCTCATTTTCCACTGTCCCTCACAACCAGAAGAGTACTAATTTTTAGAAGTGACAAAGAGGACACTGACCCATGATCAGAACTCCACTATCTCCCGAATTATGCTGCTCATCAATGATTTATACTCTCCCTCTGACCCTAATTTCCTACAAATCTCTTTCCTGAGTCTATGCCCTCCCATTCCCACAAGTACCCATTATCCTTAATATTTCACATCCCCCTTTTCCTGAGGTGTGGCAAGTGGTCTTTTCAAGTACCTAAGTCTCTAGATCACACCCATTATGGTGTCCCTGTCTCTCTTCACAAAACATCTCTTCAACTATAGAAACACTCAACAATAAAATCCCTTCAGACCATCAAAGCAAATCCTCCCTCCTTGACCACTCTTCTTTTCAGTCTCTCTCACCTCCTCAACCATTTTCCTTAAGGCTCTGAGACAGCAGGGGTCACTGTCCCCTCATTACTAACTCTCAATTTGACTCAGATATGTCAGACACTCCCCTCTATTCTCTTTCCCTCCCCCCATTCCCTATGCTCTCATATTGTATAATGTAGTCCAACAAAATCATTGGTACACTTGTAAGCAGGTTACATCCAGGTTCAGCACATAATTCCCCAGGTCTGCCTTTTCAGTGTTACCTCTATCTAATTTCTTCCTTCACCAGTCTCCTTGTGTGCATTTAGAAAGAAGTCTCTTACTGGTTATGCTTTCTGCTATCATTCTGTAACTATTGCTTTCCTTGACTGTTTCATTTGTTCACCCTTTCTGTATTTTTGTTGTCTGGAATGTGCAAGAAGAAAATAATCTTTTCCAATGTAATTTCCTAATAATGTTTCAAACACCTCTTTGTTCATATGTACATATATTTTTTTTTCATTTATGGCAAAGCTCAGATTTGCCAAATAGTTCACTCCAGGATGCATGCAGAGGTTTATTGCTCTTGTGAATATGTTATTGAATTCCTCCCTACATTTTCTGTTGGATACAGAATGCTTTTATATTATTCAAATTTCCTTTCCTTTTGTATTTGAAGCTTTTTCTCCTGATCACTTGCAGAATATGTTTCTGAATTGACTTATGAAATTTAACCACTATGAATTGGAGCTTGCAGCCTTTTAAGTTTGTATTTGTTTGTTTTGTTTTTGTTTTGTTTTGTTTTCTAGAGGGGAATCTGAATTCTTTCAATTGGGTTTCATTTTCTGTGTTCAGAAGTCCCGGGTAGTTTTAAATTACTATTTAATGTTATGATGGTAAAATTTTTGACTTGTCCCTTTCTTCCAGGGCATCTGTGATCTTTAGGTTATCTCCATAAATCCTGTGTTCAAGATCAATATGTTTCATTTGAATAGTGAGCATATTTTCTTTTAATGGTATTGTTTTATTTTTTCTTCTCATCTAAATGGTCCTTGAATTCTGTGTATTTGCATTCCCAATCTGTTGTTCTCTCTTTTCTTTCTTTAGTAAGATTTGTCATCATAGCTTCAAGATTTTCTTTCTGATTATTATTTTTTCTGTACAGGCCATAAATTCTGCTCATTCAATTCCCATTCCCAAGAAACAGCATATTGTGTTCTATGTTCTCATGCCATAGATACTATAGAACTCAAGTGTTGGATAGTTTCTCTTTATTTTGTAATATTTATTCTCTAGTATTTGTCCCTGAATTAGTTTACTAAATCTGGAGGACATATTTCATCCTGTTATTATTTTCCCTACTGCATTACTTGCTTATGTTCAAAGGCTTTAAGTACCCCTTTCTGATATATTTGGCAACTTTAGTCTCTTCCACATCCTGCTTCCCTTTATTTTTTTCTTTCCCCCATTGCTCACTTTTTGATTCTCTCCTCTCTGATGGTGGTTTTCCTTGAGGCTGGGTCTCAAAGTACCTCAGCTACTTCCAAAATTGTGCAAAGTTTACTGGTCTAGGTTTCTGTCTCAAGTGACTTTTGCTGGTGAGAGAACTGAGATCAGGTAGATATTGAGATCAGCTCCTCAGGCTTAGTGAAATGCCACACAGCTCCTCTCCTGAAACATGCATGATATCCTATTACAGTTCCCTATACCACTCTCTGTTCCTCCATTCTCTGATCTATAATAATCAGTTCAAAGAGTTGCTATACTGATGCTAAGGGTTTGATTTTTTTTTTTTTGATTTGGATCTCTGAGACTTGGCATGGAGTGGGATAGAGTGTGGAATTGAGCTCTATTTCTAATTCAAACATATATGCTGGCTCTCTGCTTTATTGTTCTGCTCTTTTACAGAGATCTTTTGCAGTACAAAATGATGTCACTGCCATGCTGTGCTGTCATCCATGGCCCTGCAATTGGGTGGAAACTCCACAGTACTGAAATAATGGAAGGGGAACCAGCATGTGGGGATGAATTTTGTAGCAAGCTTATGCGTCTGATCCTTGGGCTAGTTAGTGTGGCTTTGCTGCTGGTACCATAGTGGGAAATGTGGGAGGGGGTGATGAGTGAGCTCAGAGTAAGAATAAGATCCTATTTTTTAAAACTTTCATTTGTATTCTAGGTTTCTTTAGATGTGAGAGACAGCTGAAATTTTGTTAAATTTGGTGCAGAATTTCTGATTTTGAGAAATTTAGGAGGTTATAGGGATTAGAAAATGTATCTATTTTTACACTTTGTTAGTCATGTGACCCAGAACTCACACATAATTTTTATCAAATTTTTTCCTGCCTCCCCAATTAAGCAAGTATAATAAAAAGAAAGTCTTCATAACAAATATGCATAGTCAAGTAAAACAAAATTTCACATTAGCCAAGTCTAAAAATGTGCGACTCAATTTGCATTTTAATTCGGTTACACTTCTCAAAGGAGGTGGGTAACTTGCTTCATTTTCTGTCCTCTGGAATCTTTGTGATTAAACTGAATGGAATTCTAAAAACTTTAAAGCTCTTTTTCCTTATAATGTTGTGTAATGTTATGAGATCATTTCTTCTCTCAGTGACTTTTTATTCTACTTTATTTCCCTTTCCAAAATGCTCCCAGGTCTTATCAATTTTACCTTCACAATATCTCTAACATTCATTCCTTTACATATATACATGTGTATAATATGTGTGTTCTCTGTCTCTGTCTCTCTCTCTCTCTCTCTCTCTTTCTGTTTATCTATTTCTGTCTGCCTGTGTGTGACATAAGGAGAAGTTCAAGTTCTCAGACAAGCCACTTATTAATTACATTTACTGAAATAGTTATGGTTTTTGATGATTAAGTTCATAAAGGAATAATTATTTGGACTATATATAAATATGTTGTTTTTATTCAGTTGTTTACATTAGTGTTTGATGCTTTGTGACCTCATTTGGGGTTTTCTTGTCAATGATACCAGAATGGTTTGCCATTTCCTTCCCCAGATCATAGTACATACAGATGATGAAACTGAGACTAACAGTGTCAAATGACCTGCCTGAGGTCATATATTGTCTGAGGTCACATTTGAACTCAGGATTATGAGTATGCCCAATGCCAAGCCCTGCACTCCATGTGTTGCTCTATCTGGTTACCCATACATATGTTATATTTCTATCTTTTTGTATCTATACACATATATATGCATGTGTACATGCATATATACATATATACGCATATATGATGTATGTATGTATATAACATTTCCTGAAAGTTGAACAAGAGGTTACCTTATCTGATGATACTTCTACCATTAATTTTGGGCAAATCACAAAACACAAAGATATTTACTATTATAATGAAGGATTTTTATATGTCATAGTTAAAGGTATCCCTAAAAATGGTGAGGTACTTTAAATGCACCCATTTGTGGATGACATTGAACTGATTGAATCAAAGCCTGGGATATTAGAAAGGTTGCTAGATGAAATATATAATGACTTTAAAAGTTTTAGTCCAATTTTTCACATAGGAAAATACTGTATGTACACACAGGCGCTAAATATGGAAAATGAATTGTGCCTAGAATTTAATAGGAGAGAGAAAACTGAATCACCTTTGGAAAATTATAAATTTATTTGAATGAATCCAAGTTTTCCTCTGGAACCAAGGCCCTTCTTCTTGATAACAATATTTGTCTGTTACTGTCATGAAAAAGTTGTGAGTCATGGAACACTATAGTCAGAAGAAATGAAATTGAGGATTGCCCAAAGGGCAACAGAGATTTTCACGTTGAACATGAGCAGGCTGTATAACAATATGAATTTTGAAGTAGAAACACAGTAAAAAAGACCTCAAAGAAATAGTATATATATATATATGTATGTATATATATATGTATGTATGTATGTGTATACACACATATTATGTATGTCTGTATACATACACATATATATCCATCCATACACATACATGTATATATAAACACCAATTATGTATGTATATATGAATGTGTAAATACATACCAGTAGGGTGTGTGCATACAGTATTTCATATATATATATATATATATATATATATATATATATATATAGAGAGAGAGAGAGAGAGAGAGAGAGAGAGAGAGAGAGAGGAGAGAGAAAGTCGCATGGAGAGAGTAAAAGATAACTGTTAATCATCCCGTAGACTCCTTTAAAATCCTTATGACATAAGGAGGAAGAGAGGAGAATCCTATGTTAAATCGTACCTTTTCCAAGATGCTTCACCTCCCTCCTTCCCTTCTCAAGGCTTGTTCCTTCCCTGTGACATTACATGCCATTTACTCCATGTGCATTCACAATTTATGCATATAGATGTGTGTCTTCTATGTATGTAGTAGTTTGTAACATGTGCTTCTTAAAGGCAGACATTGTGTTCTTGCCTTCCTTTGTCACTAAACCTTAAAAAGTCCTTTTCAAATGGTAGATCTTTAATAGATATTTGTTGATCAAGATGGCAGAGTAGAAGAACAGACAATCTAGCTCTACTCCCATAGTACATAAAATACCTGAAAAAAATGAATCTATACCAATTCTAGAGCAGCAGAAGCCACAAAATGACAGAATGAAAGAGATTTGCAGCCTAAGGTAGCCTGGAAGGCTGACAGGAAAGGTCTGTTGCATGGAGACTGGGGTGGAGCACAGCGCACAGAGTACAGCCCAGTCTTGACCTCACAGTGCAACAAGGACAGGACTGGCGCAGACTTCTGGGCATGGGATCCTGGGCAGCAGATGCGATTTCCAGATTTCTCAAAGCATAAATGTCAAAAACAGCTTCAAAGGTCAGTGAGAAAGCTCTTTCACCTAGGTGAAAAGGGACCAGGGTCTGGCAACAGCCAATACAGCACAGTGACCATTTTTGAAGCTCTCAGCCTAAAGACCCTGGGGAAATCAAGCTGCTGATCTGGGTCTCAGCCCTGAGTGGCAGTCATGGGGTGAGGAGGAGCTCTGTGTTGTGGAGCTGGTGGAGGATCTGGAGAGGGAATTCTACTCAGAGATCCTGGGAAGAAAATTTTGTGGTTACTCCCAGACAAGAATGCAGGTCAGGAGAGGAGCAAATTTCTCTCCCTTGATTTGCCACCTTGGAGGAGCTGCGAACTTACAGATCTCTAGAGTTTAACCTCCACTAGACAAAGGACTCAAAAGGTCAAGTAAATGGCTGGAAAAATGCCCCCCAAAGGGAAAAAATAAGACTATAGAAGGCTATTTTCTTGGTGAAAAAGCATTTTCTTCCATCCCTTTGAATGAGGAAGAACCAAGCATACCATCAAAGGAAGACATAAAAGTCAAGGGTTCTGCATCCAACACTTCAAAAAAAATATGCAATAGTCTCATGCCATGGAAGAGTTCAAAAAGGATTTTGAAAATCAAGTAAAAGAGGTAGAGGAAAAATTGAGAAGAGAAATGAGAGTGATGCAAGAAAAATCATGAAAAGTGAGTCAACAGCTTGCTAAAGGAGACCAAAAAAATGCTGAAGAAAATAACATCTTTTAAAGTAGACTAACCCAAATGGCAAAAGAGGTCCAAAAAGTCAATGAGGAGAAGAACACTTTAAAGAGCAGAATTAGCCAAATGGAAAAAGAGGTTCAAAAGCTCACTAAAGAAAATAGTTCTTTAAAAATTAGAGTGGAGTACTTGGAAGCTAATAACTTTTTGAGAAACCAAGAAATTATAAAACAGAACCAAAAGAATAAAAAAATAGCAGACAATGTGACATATCTCACTGGAAAAATAACTGACCTGGAAAGGAGATCCAGAATAGACGATTTAAAAATGATGTGACTATCTGAAAGCCATGATCAAAAAAGAGCCCAGATATCATCTTTAATGAAATTATCAAGAAAAACTGCACTGATATTCTAGAACCAGAGGGTAAAACAAATATTTAAAGATTCCATCAATCAACTCCTGAAAGAGATCCAAAAAAGAAAGCTCCTAGGAATATTGTACTGAAATACAGAGTTCCCAGGTCAGGGAGAAAATATTGGAAGAATCCAGAAAGAAACAATTTGAGTACTGTGGAAATACAATCAGGATAACACAAGATCTAGCAGATCCTACCTGAAGGGATTGAAGGGCTTGGCATATGAAGTCAAAGGAACTTGGATTAAAACTAAGAATCACCTACCCAGGAAAACCGAGCATATTATTTCAGGGGTAAAAATGGTCATGCCATGAAATAGAGTGCTTTTAAGTGTTCTTAATGAAAAGACCTGAGCTGTATATAACATTTGACTTTCAAACACAAGAATCAGAGAAGCATGAAAAGGGAAACAGGAAAAAAAATCACAGGGGACTTACTAAAGTTGAATTGTTTACATACCTACCTGGAAAGATAATATTTGTACTCTTGAAACTTTTCTCAGTATTTGGGTAGTTGGAAGGATTGTATACATACATACATATATACACATCTATACATTATATATATATATATATATATATATACAGATATAGATAGATAGATATAGATAGAGGGCATAGGGTGAGTGGAATTGGAAGGGATGATACCTAAAGAAATAAATCAAGGGTTGAGAGAGGAATGTATTGGAAGGAGAAAGAGAATGGGGCAAATTATCTCTCATTAAAGAGTCAAGCAAAAGCTTTTTCAATGGAGGGGCAAAGAGGGGAAGTGAGAGGGAAAAAGTGAAGCTTACTCTCATCACATTTGGCTTAAGGAGGGAATAACATGCTCACTCAATTTGGTACAAAAATCATCTTACACTACAGGAAAGTAGGGGAGAAGGGGATAAGTGGATTGTGGGGGTGATGATAGAAGGGAGGGCAAAAGGGAGGAGGGAGTAATGAGAAATAAACACTTTTGTGGAAGGATAAGGTCAAAGAGAGAATAGAATACATAGGGGGCAGAATAGGATGGAGGGAAATATAGTTAGTCTTCCACAACATGACTTTCATGGAAGTCTTTTGCACAACTGCACAAGTATAACTGCACACTGAATTGTTGCCTTCTTAGTGGGGATGAGTGGGGAGGGAGAGAAGTTGAAACTCATAGTTTTAGGAATGAATGTTGAGAACCATTTTTGTATGCAACTAAGAAATAAGAAATACAGGTAATGGGGTATAGAAATCTATCTTGCCCTACAAGAAAATAGAGAAGCTGGGGATAAGGAAAGGGAGGAGTGTGATAGAAGGGAGGGCGAATAGGGAGAAGGGGTAATCAGAGTACATGGTGTTTGGAATGGAGGAGGGAAGAGATGAGGAGAAAGTTTGGAATTCAAAATCTTGTGGAAATGAATGTCGAAAACTAAAATAAATAAATTAATTACAAAAATAAATGCTTGTTGACTGAGCATATAGTAAGTCTTCTCATAAATGCTCCTTAAAAACACTCAGTATACAAATACAGTAGTATTCGGTAGGCAAGATCAGATAACTTGCATTCCTTATCATATGAAGAAGATATATATATATATGATACCAATTCAATCTGGATATTTGGATATTTATGAATCTTTCTGAATTTCTCCCTCCCCCACCAATCGGGAAATTAACTTTTCAAGATGAATTTTTTGTCCCCTTTTTCTTCCTTTCTGATTAGATAGACTTTATCAGATGTTGGTTGGGTTTAGTTTGTCTCTAAAGAAAAGTAGTGCCAGGTAATTTGAGAGCCCACCTTGAGTCAATAGATTGTCTGTGACTGGATTCCTGCCATTTAGAAACTCCATGGGGGGAAAAGAAAGAGGCAGATGTAATGTCTGTGTAAGAATTATCCAGAAATATTTTATCTCCTGATAGGGGCTTAACCTCAGAAGCTATGCTTACGTAAACCTAAAACTAGTCTCCTAGAATAAAGATGAGTCTCAAAGCCATAAGAAGAAAGCTTCTTCATTAAATGGACCTTCATGTCTCATGGTTTCCCATCTGTCCATATCTGCAAACACTCCCCAAAAATATAAAAGATGAAAAAAGACTTATGGAACTTAAATAAATTTTGATTATTTCCATACAGAATAAGTTGAAGAATAACAGTCAAACATTTCAATTCTCAGGGGGTTATGTTTTGCTAAAATGTGTAATGTCATTCTGTGCTGATATTTACATTAGTGAGATGCTATTAGCACAGTAATTTGTTTAAACAATCGTTATGCCAAATTTTCTCAAATTCACAAAGTAACACTTTTAACAACAGTATGGAAAATTGTTTTCAAAATAACACCCCCATGAGAAACATATGTGCCTGATGCACTACAAGGACAGACAATTTTCCTGCAATTTCAGATTGAAGTTGAATCATTTAACAATTTCTACCTATTACAACAATGCACTGGCATACTGTTAAAAAAATCAAAATTATATTAAATCAATAAGTACACTATAGGGTATTACAATAATGAGAATATCCTTTTTCTCCACAAATTCTTATTTTTTTCTTTTTATCCTTTTATGATGAAGAAAAGAAAGAAGTACTCTTGCATATATGGCAAAATTGGAGTAGAAATAGAGTTCATTTTTTTTTCAAAGAATTTGTTTCTTTACATATGAAATTAATGATTGTAGACATTGCATCTTATTCTCTTTATCCAGGCTAATGCTACACAATTTGAGCTCAATTGTTAGACAGAACTTCATTTATTTTACTTTGCATGAACTCACAGGCATTGGGATGGGACCAGAAGCTGTCAAAATCATCCTTGAATGTTGGGAAGCTTGTTAAACTTCATTTGCAAACATGAGAGGCAACACAGTAGAGCAGGTAGATCTCAGATCTGAAAGCGAAGAAAGCTTAAGTTCAAGTCATGCCTCAAGTTATTTGATTTGAAGAAGTCACTTAGCCTCTCAGTGTACTAGTCAACTAAGACTTTAAGTTGAAGAAAAGTTATCAAACTACAATTTCTCTATACCAATGAAATTACAGTTTCATCCCTTATGTCCTTATCCCTAATTGGATTTATGAAACTAGAATATGACCTCCTCAATGGAGGTGTCCACATTTTTGCTCTTCTTTGTATCCTCAGCCTTAGCATGCTGCCTGACATTAAAAAAGTGCTTAGTAAATAGCTGTTGACTGGTTAAAGGGCAGGTGGGAGTCAAAGGTCAATTTTCACTTCTCTATGACTAAATTTGCACACATTTTTTTCCCCTTTTCTTTTCATTTGTTCTTCTAAGGTTCAAAAATCTGATTGAAATCTCTTACTTTCTATGATTATGTATGCTCTTTCTATAGACCATAATGATGAATTAATTACAACAAAAATGGTCATATTAGCACTGCCAATTTTAATGAGCTCTCAGGAGATATGTGAGACTGCATTAGTTGTCCTAGACTTTAGTAAATAACTTAATTTTGAGGTGTATTTGTTTTTTTTTTTTCTATTTTTGTCTTTACCAAATGATTCACTCAGCAGAATTTTCAGACCAGTGTTGTGGACAGCATGTATTCTTGATAATACTTTCAAAATTATTAGAATTAAGTGTCTATTCTGTTAGCTGTTCTTAGAGAATGATTTTATCCTGCCCTAAAGTTGTTTTTTTTATAATTCCAGTTGTGTTAAAAATAGCTTAAAGTAGACATGTAAAACTTTGGACTCATCCAGGATTTATCATTAACACTGCCATATTCTCCCAATTCTTATAAAATCCCTATAAAGTGAAAATTTC
This sequence comes from Bettongia penicillata ogilbyi, assembly GCA_023548195.1. NCBI lineage: Eukaryota > Metazoa > Chordata > Mammalia > Diprotodontia > Potoroidae > Bettongia > Bettongia penicillata. The sequence continues at coordinate 600,490 of JAJHZJ010000047.1, read as the reverse complement.
AAGGATTTGGGATTTCCTTGTTGGGCACACTATACCACTATAGAGATCTCTAATTCCAACTTGGTCAGTGGTCCTTCAAAGTTGCTGTGGCCACAAGTTCACCATTCCATATCCAAATTTATGATGAGTGTTTCTGAACTTATTGATGCTGTTCTTCTAAAAAATTAAATATACAATCCATCAATGATTTGATGATCAAAAGACCTTTTCAACTTGGGGAAGACTTTCCAGCTCTTGTGTTCCACTTCCATATAGCCTGTAAAATAAAAGGTCACTTCTATACTACAACTGAAAAATTATAATCTGACATTGATAAGTGTGTACTTAGTTTCTGCTGTTGTTTATCAATGTGGAAAACTCTCAGTAGGGAACTCCTTCTACCAATATAGAGTAAAATTTGACTGGAACAAAATCTTTGAAAATTTCCTGGGTCATGGAAGATTTATTATTTTTCTGTATTCATACAATTAATATGAGTTGAAGAAAAGAT